>CM047427.1:28491875-28953030 GCA_026168455.1 Theocolax elegans | reverse complement strand
CTCATTTTAGCTACCTTAAGCTGAAAGTTAGCTCCACTGCAATAAGAACAGTGTCTCCAAGCTGTCTGCGGCTTGAAATGAGCTGAAACAAGGAAACTTAAGCTCATTTTAGCTATCTTAAGCTGAAAGTTAGCTCCACTGCAATAAGAACAGTGTCTCCAAGCTATCTCCTGTGGTCTTTACTTTTCCAATTTTTACATATTTTTCATGTAAAACGCTTGATGTAACGGGATCTCCATTTGTCCATATAACAAGTGATACATTATAATATATTCTTTATCAGTTAACTATAAATTGTGAATGAAAGATTTGGTTTATGTAGTAATTTATTGTTTTGTTTTTTTTGTCAGCGAACTGAAATTTGACATATATACACACACATATATTTTTTTTTAGTTTAAACATGAATGGTGCTTTTTAATAGCATAAAAGAGATTTCATCGAAATAAAATGAAAAAGCGAAAAATAAATGTTTCCTTGCATAGCAGATCTCATCAGTATCGCATTATTAAAACATATCGTCAAGATTGTGCGTCAAGCACAGAGAGTGATGAATTTGATGTTGATACAGAATTGGTTAATTCAACTGATGACATAGAAGCTCGAGATTTGAATTTCGACATCAATGTAAACAATGGTAAATACTATTTCCTTTAAATTCATTAATTTCGGACATGAATTTTAATTTGCGTTTGTGTATATTTTGTAAATATTTTAATGAAATAAAAATTTGTAGTAATTAAATTTTAAGCAAGCAAAATAATTTACTTAACTTAACTTTAATGCACTAACATCATGCAAAGTATTTATCGCACTTTTATACTCATCACAATTTATAAACACACTTATTAACAATTAATTTTAATTGAAGCTCTTCAATATAAATAAACGCAAGTATTTCAGTTTCGATATGTATTACATACATTTCTATTTTAATTAAATAGCTGCAGAGGTTTCTAATAATTCTAACCAAAACGAGGTATTGTCACAAAATAGAGATGAAGTGATCGTGGTAAACACTGATGGTACTAGAACGCATCCTCTAAACTTGCAAATTAATGTAAATAATAGTAAGTTTATTTTTATAAAAACATAAATAATATATAATAAGCAGTTTAACCTATATAGTATCGCATATTATAAGAGTTTGGGACACTGTTAAAATATTTAAATATGTATTATTATATAATGTATTAGTTTTAAATTATGATTGGTATGTAACTTTTAATATTTATGTATTGAACAAACATGATTGGTTTTAAACAATAAATGAATTTATATACATGATCGTGGAATTTAACAATTAAAAATTAAGTATTTGATTACTTTATACAGTTTGTTATTATGTATACACTGTAGAAGATATTGGATCAAATTAATAAATACTTTGTAATTAAAGTAATTAATATAATTACTCTTTTTTATTTTATTGTTATTTACATTAAGTTCATTTGCTGGTTCAAGTATTTATAAATTATTTATAATAAACTAGATCTAGAAGTTCAGAATGATGACGAAGAAATCATTATAGAAAGCTCCGACGATGAATCTACTAAAAGCGAAGATACATCTGAAAGTGATGATAGCGATGAAGAGGAATTATTAATTCCAGATGCAAATGTACCTTTATATGCTGGAGCTCCGATTACGACTGGTGAAAGTATTTTATCAATTTTTACGACTGCCATTCGACACAATATGCCGGCCGCCTTACTTTCGGACACAATTGCACTTGTAGAATTACATTGCATTAAGCCTAATAGTTGTGTTAAGTCCATCTACAAATTTAAAAAGTTTTTTGTACAATTAAATGCACCAATTGTTTATCATTACTACTGCCCTAATTGTTTAGTAGAATCAAATGATCGATTTTGTGTTAATTGTGAAGGTCCTATTACGACGTATTTTATTACTGTATCTATAATACAACAATTAGAATCTATGTTCAAACGTACTGGATTTAAAGAACACTTAATTACCGTTCGATACGTAAAAAAATAAATAATCTAAATTATGAAGACATTTTTGATGGCGCAATCTAGAATTCGTTACCGGAAGACTTTTTAGAAAATGGTAATATTACTTTTACATGGAATACCGATGGTATTCCATTGTTTAAATCATCTAAGATCTCTGTATGGTCATATTACCTTATGATAAACGAATTACCTTACCATTTGAGAGTAAAAAAAGAAAATATGATTTTAGCAGGTATATGGATTGGTACAACAAAGCCATCGCCCAATTTATTCATGAATGCTTTTTTGACTGAATTGAAAGAACTGTATGACGGAATTGATTTAGAAATACCTAATTCTTTAAATCCTGTACGTGTTCGAGGTATAATAATAACCGGTACATGTGATTTACCTGCAAAGGCATTATTTTAAATCGGAAACAGTATAATGGATTGCATGGTTGCCCAAACTGTAAAATAGAGACAGAAAGAATAAATTTCGTACAAACGTACCCATTTATAGAGAATTTAGAATTACGTACTACAGAAGAAACAAACTTACATGCTCAAGAAGCATATGAAACTGGACAAACTGCTAAGTTTAATTGTTCATGATTACGCAAATTCTATTTCCATCGATGTAATGCACTGCGTATATCAAGGATTAACTAAAAAACTTATGTCACTTTGGTTTGATGCAGATAACAAAATTTACAATTATTCTTTGCATTTATTTATAAACGTAATTGACGAAAGATTAAAAAACCTTACTCCACCTTCATGTGTTCAAAGATTACCTCGAAAAATTTCTGAGTTTCCTTATTGGAAAGCATCAGAATTTAAAATGTTTCTTTTAATATATAGCTTACCCATTTTAAAAGAGTTTATGAAAGATGTATATTTTAAACATCATTTATTGTTAGTTTATGGCATAAGACTATTAAATTCAACTAGCGTAAGCCGTGAAATGATAGAAATAGCTCGCCGCGTATTAACAGAGTATGTACAAAGATTTATTGTTTTATATGATCAAATTAATTCAACATGTAATGTACATTTATTACTACACCTTCCCGATGAAGTAATAAAATTTGGCCCTCTATGGGTAACGACATGCTTTCCATTCGAAAACATGAATGGGATTTTAAAATCTTATGTACATGGCTCAAAAAAACCGGAACTACAAATATGTTCTTCTGTAACGTTATTTTTAACATTATCCGAAGTACGAGATAAAATTATTAGACCCGAAAGCAATGCGTATTATTTTTGTAAAAAAATTGAGAAGTCTGGAACTCATCGCTTTAAAACAAATTTTATTTCGAATAATATTTATGCATTAGGCAGTAAAAAAAAAATGAAACACTACCTCTACACATAAGCAATGTTTTTTTTGAAAATAATATTGTAGTAAGAGCTAAAAATTGTCACTTTTTTCAAAAGATGTTAAAAGATGGAAATTATTATGAAACTGAGTTATATTCTTCGTCAAAAAAAAACTAATTCTTCTGTAGTAAGGTTCAAACACAATGGAATGTGTAGAATTGGTATTTTAGATTCATTTATTACTGTTTGTAGGTGTATTTGTAACGATCCATGTGATGGATGTAATATAAATTGTTTAAATGTTGCAATAGTTAAAATATGTAATTATAAAGAAGCGTTCAACTGCAGTTTCACGGAAACATATATTCCAAATATATTTCTATGCGAAAGAACTGAAAAATTTATCTTAATTAAACTAGAAGATATTGTAAATATTTGTTGTTTTGTTGTAAATGTTAATAACATGATGTATGTAATAGAACAAAATAATGTATGCGAAAAAGAATAAAATTATAGCAAAATACGAAATACTACAATTAATGAGACAAATTTTATTATTTAAAAAAAATATTGCACATAGTCTAGAAAAATGCTTAAGTCATTTTCCCACACCGAGAGAAAAACGTCGCGTATTTCGTATAGACATCAGCTATGGAATTGTGGTATTATGCTCATGATGTCATGAACGTAATAAACGTTAACAATTTAGTAAAATATGCTCCTATGAAAAAAAAGAATGTGAATGTTGACATCTATGTGCGAATTCGACGACGTTGCGCCATGGAAACTATGAAATATAGTCAATGCCGATTCAATCCGATATTCTCAAAGAATCTGTTGCGGATATGGTAACGTTTTTCATGAGATCTTGTGGGCGATCAAATAGGACATAAAAGTAAGTTTAATTAATTTATTGGTTCACGTTTAAAGAATTAAATTAGTAATATGCGTATATTAGTGTTACAGTAATATTCATAGCTATTAAAATTATCATAGAATTAAGAATTAATGTTGACAATAGGTACAAACGTGAATATAGGTTAGAAAGAAAAACATGATTTTATAAAAACAAGGGTTAGGGGGGATAGCTGTATAAACCGAAAAGGTTTGGGTAGGCTTAAATAAAAAAAAAAAAAAATTACTGTAATAAATCATATTCAATAATGTTCAATAAAAGAAGTTGAGCATTATACAAACGCGGTTTCTCATCGGAGCTGATATCTAAATGGTAACAAATCTATGAGATTGGCACAGCAGCGCAACTACGCGTTTGTGTCATAATGCGCATAATCGTAACTCAACATTTCCGAGCATCAAGAGTAAGAAGGTTATGCTTTCTTCCCATGTGATGCTTCTATACTGTAAATACTCAATCAAAATGTAATAATTGTTTGCAAATGATACTATAGTCGCACACTACAAACTGTAGTAATATATCAAATTGTTTGATGCGATCATTGGAATAATTTTCTCTCCGTGCAGACTGAAAAAAATGCTGCAGAAAGTCTTTTAAAATGTCAAGGTTAATTTCCTAGACTTTTTATTGAAAAAAAGAAATCTTGCACAAAGTCTTGTGAAATATCTAGCTCATTTTCCTAGACTTTTTATTGAAACAAAGAAATCTTGTACAAAATCTTGTAAAATGTCTAGGTCAATTTCCTAGACATTTTATTGAAAATAACTATTGCATAAAGTCTTCTAGAAAGTGTTGAAACTTTTTCCCAGACTTTTGTTGGAGAAAAATATCGTATAAAGTGTCGGAAATAGTCTTGATCAGTTTTCCCCAGACTTTTTTGATTTAATGGAAAAAGTATGGGATCGTCTCATTTGCGGGACTTTTGAAACCCAGACATCTGTCAGACTAGAGCTAGACTTTTTTTTTTACGCGGGCACGTACAGTAAAAAAGGCTGCACCAGTGAAAGGGTTAATAACATATATCATTAAAGGTAAACAAACCTAAGTAAAACACGCTACATTAACAGTTACATATTATTAGTAATTATATAACTTACCTGAATACTGGTGATGTGTGCCACGAGGACATGTTTGAAAAGAAAAAAACAATTGACTTTTACGCGTTAAAAAAAATTAATCCAGTTGGCAAAAAACATTAATATGAGGGCGCAAATGCGCACAGAGTTTATTTGTTTGATTGTACTGACACCGAGAAAACAATGGAGCTTGTGAGTGCGTATTTGAAAATTTACAAACTTAAAAAAAATGAATTTTAAAAAATAAGAGAAAAAAAAGATTTAATTGAAATTAACCCAAACGCGCAACTAACGGTACTAGGGTCAAACAAACCGCTGTCACCAATTTAAGGATTTGGTATCTGTTACGTGGAGAATACTACTCTTGATCTTCGGGAAAGTGATCGCTGGTTAATGAATGAATACAAGACTTAAAGTTTACTTCGTTCAATTGCTCGACCCAAGAAACACGTCTGTTCGGTACAAAGGATGATGGGCGAGTCCTCTCACTAGTCGCGATCTGCATCCAAGATTCACCATAAATATGCTGTATTAACGCGGACGTTCAGTGGGAGCAAAAATGTTCACATGTGCTTATGATACATGCTGACTAAGTAGATATGGCGATAAAATTGTTTTCTTCTTTTTTCATTGATTTCATTATCTATAAAAACGCAAATAATGGCCATCAACTGCATTATAAACGATAAAAAATTTTTTCTATAGACTCTAATTTTATTATTTTGTAACGGATTTGCTATTTTTAATAATAATAAAATAATAACTACTTTATTACCGTTAAAACAATAGTCTCATTATGCGATCAGCCGCTCAGTAATAATACTAAGTCTATAAGAGACGTATAGGCGGAGGCGGCGGTATCCTTTACTTAGCGAACGCGAAAGAAAATAAAGGGCAAATCAAATGAGTGAAAACACGATATTTAATTTAAAATAAAAGTAATAATATATTATAAAAAAAGAGATAATACACGCGAGAGAGAGAGAGAGAGAGAGAGAGACTACTAAACCGGCACTTACAGTGCGATGGTCGCAATAAAGAAACTGTAATTCCAGACGAAGTCCGCGTAGTCGCCCTTCCTTTTTGTATACAGGTGTGCGGGGTCGCCAACCAAAACCAATGAGAAGATGGGGAGGACAATTAAATGCACTAAGCAATTTAAACACCCACAAAGCACCCAGATGAAAGTAACGTAAGCTGTTGTCAATATAGACACGCGAAATGAATAACCGAAAAATAACTCTTTCGAATGTTGAAACGAGTCTCTCGCCGGTTGAAATAAGTCTCAGTGAGGTTGATTTTAGTCTCACCGAGGATGATATTAGTCTCTCTGCTCTCGCACTTACAAACCGAAAACTCTCTCTCTCTTTCTCTACTTTTACCTTTACGAAGGTCCGCGAGAATCGCCGAAAATCATCGAACGTCAACCTGTAACAGCTGTAAGTGTTAAAACACAGGCTAGACAGAGAGAGAGAGAGAGAGAGAGAATGTAACGAGCAATATAATATAATTGACTATTATATTATTTCGTTACAATTTATAAAAAGATAAATAATAAGATAAATTTTTTTTACTATTGACATAGAATTCGATATTTATAGGAAGGTACCTAACAGTAATCATCTGCATTAAGCGACAACAAAAATAATGTTTTATTGCCATTGATTTCATTCTTTATAAGAAGAATGTAAATAGAAGGTAAATAAAGGTAATAGACCGCATAAAACGACCTCATGAATGGTTTTCTTCTGCCAATGATTATTTCATTGCGTACTAGAAAGCACATAATAGATACTTAGTTTGTATTAAGTGACAAATTTTATTAACTATTGGCATTGATTTCTTCATTTATAAAAATGCAAATAACGGTAATGGTCTGCGATAAGCGACAACAAAAATTTTTTCCTTTTGTCGCTGATTTTATTATTTATAAAAAGGTAAATAATAACAATCGTCTACATTGGGCGTCAATAAAATTCTTTTCTATTGTCACTGATATTTTCATTTATAAAAAGATTAATAACGGTAATAGGCTGCAAAAAGCGACACCAAATATTTTTTTTTATTGTGATTGATTTAATTATTTATAAGTAGACAAACAACGGTAACTGGCTGCACTAAACGACCTCCGAAATTGTTTTTTATTGCTATTGATTTCTTCATTTATAAAAAGACAAATAACGGTAATCGTCTGCATTTTTTTCTGCTATCGCTGATTTCATTATTTATAAGAAAGCAAATAAAGGTAATCGACTGCATTAAGCGTCAACAAAATTTCTTTTCTATTGTCATTGATTTGATTATTTATAAGAAGGCAAATAATGAAAACCGTCTGCATTAAGTGTCAACAAATATTTTATTCTATGCTCATTGATATAACTATTTATAAAGCACATAGTGGTAAACAACTGCAGTAAACAGCAGGGTTGCCAGATGGCGATTTTTTCTCTTTGTTGCTCTTGCCTAATAAACATCAATACACGTAAGAGAGAAAAGGAAAAAAAATCGCGATCTGGTCACTCTGAACGACAGAATAATATTTTTTCTGTTTTCATTGATTTCATTATTTATATGGAGGCAAAGAACGGTAATCGTCTGCATAAAGCGACATGAAAAGAAATATAAAGTATATTGAAGTATATCGAATCTTATCCAAATGATTTACACATTGACTTATTTTTGAAATATATAAAACGATAATATAAAAAAAATACAGTTATGTATATTTAAGTATATCCAGTACTGCAGTCAACAATTTTGAAAATATCGGAGAATATTAAAATGTATCGGAATATATTTAGATAATATATTAATATTTATATAATATTTTTTATATCTAATTATGAAACGTCAAAATAATTTGACCGAAGAAACGTTAGTGACCGAGGCTTTTCGTTAGTTATTATTAAACATTTTTCATTCACCAAAGATTCAAACACATGCATAGATATATATATATATATATATATATATTAAAATAGTGAAAATCAGCAATTCTGCTCCGGACTCTGGTAACCTAATACTGTCTAAAAGATGTCTCTTTATAGTCAGAAACTGCCTACAAATTTCCAGAGTGGGTCTAAATCATTAAGATCACTTATGGTCAAAATATCCGGGAAAAGTGCCCGAAATATTAGTAGAAATGTATATTTGTTGCCTTATAACGATGAATCTGTTAGCATGATCATTGCAAAAAAATTTGTGCACTTACCTTGGAGTGGTAGAAAAGTATCTTCACTTGTTTCAGTATCCATCTAATCCCCTGTAAGCTGCTAAAAATACAAATATTATTATACAAATGTAAAAAATTAATTTTTAAACATTTATAATGCTGAATTTTTAGTTTTACATCCCTTACAAGAATTATAATACTAATCTGAAGGATTACTATAAAGTATCAACATTATTATTATTATTATTCAGCAATACATTGTTTAGATTTCACAAACATGTCACTGTCACGTTATCATATTATTCATTATAATTATATATCCGATTATTTATATATCTTTTGTATTAAATACGTATATTCAGTTATTGTAATAATGATGTTTATATATTTATAGTAATCCTTCAGATTAGTATTATAATTCTTGTAAGGGATGTAAAACTAAAAATTCAGCATTATAAATGTTTAAAAATTAATTTTTACATTTATATAATAATATTTGTATTTTTAGCAGCTTACAGGGGATTAGATGGATACTGAAACAAGTGAAGATACTTTTCTACCACTCCAAGGTAAGTGCACAAATTTTTTTGCAATGATCATGCTACTAGATTCATCGTTATAAGGCAACAAATATACATTTCTATTAATATTTCGGGCACTTTTCCCGGATATTTTGACCATAAGTGATCTTAATGATGTAGACCCACTCTGGAAATTTTTAGGCAGTTTCTGACTATAAAAAGACATCTTTTAGACAGTATTAGGTTACCAGAAGTCCGGAGCAGAATTGCTGATTTTCACTATTTAAGGTTTAAATGGCTTACATACAGTCTATATATATATATATTATATGTAAAATAGAAAATGGTTATTCAGTGTCAAGAATGCAATGATGTTAAAGTGGATGTTTCTTGTATATATTATAACGGTTAGCGAGTTACGATCGGTGAGTAACGCGAAGGAGTATATACAGCGCTGCCACACGCACGAACGCGCGAGAGTCGTCTGCGCCCAGCTGATAGTATGAGGATAGCGCGTGCACGGTGTAAGACAGTGTCAACGAAGCCGGGATATTTTTATCGGAAAAATAAAAGACTGTTGGAGAACTTTGTGTGAGAGGGTGTGCTAGAGTGTGTTCCCCACCACCTCCAACGTTGACGTGCAGAGCTGCACGGCCCCGCTGTTCGTTACAGACAGAGAGGTCAGTCTCTACAGGCCTTCCGGCTATTGGAGTGAGAGAGAGAGGTAGATTAGAGGCAAATCCCTCTCGGTCTTCCCGCCGGTTTTCCCGCCGTACAGAGTACGGAGTTACATAGCGGTAAGTGGTACACCATGTATAGACCCGCGTATCCCATATTAGTTTAACCCAATATACCTGGTACGCGGTCCAGGTGAGGAAACGTTACTCCTTACTTCCCCCTCTCGTGACATCCCGTCAGAGCTCCATACGTCAGAGCTATATACGTCACACGGTGTGACGTCACAGCCATCAGGTTAAATGACCGATCATTTCCGGATCAGTTGCTTATAACGCGATCGTTTGTGGTTTTTTAACTGATTGTCTTCGCGCTGACCTCGGGGGTAGTCAACGGTACGACTCCCGTCCCGAGCGTTGTGAACGGCATTTTACGGGAATCAAAGTGATTCCCGGCCGCATCGTGGGACTGTTATGCTTAGGTTGGTAAGTTGGGACAGAATAGGCCTAATCGGGGCCTTACATTCCCCAGTACTCACCCCGTTACTATATATATATATATATATATATATATATATATATATATATATACTAGGGGGTCTTCGCGCTCTAACCCCCCCTATTTTCGGACTATTAAATTAAAAGTGACAAAAAAATTTCATTGAATTCCTCCAAATTTCGATAATTTACCATAAATTTTCAAAAGATGTCACAGATTGTATCAAATATATAAAGAAATTTAATAAAAACCTTCCTTTATTTGGATTGATAAATTGATTAAAAAAAATAAAATTTTTTTTGAATATCCCTGAATTTTAGTAATTTATCTCGAATTTTCAAAAAAAACTTTAGATTGCATTAAATTTTCCTAAATATCATAATGTTTCAAGTAATTTATTGAAAATCACCCTACATTCGGATTATTAAATTAATTAAGAAAAACAAAGTTTTACCTTGAATATACCTGAATTTGGTAATTTATCACCAATTTTCGAAAAAACCACAGAGCATCAAATTTTCCTGAATTTATGATAATTGAAAATGAATTTTAAAGAAAACCACCCTATTTTCATATTATGAGATGATAAAGAAAAACAAAATATGACATAAAATTTTCTTGAATTTTGGAATTTTTTCATGAATTTTCAAGAAACCCCTCACATCGTATTGAATTTTCCTAAATATCATAATTTATAAATAATATTGAAGAAAACCGACAATTTCTAAGAACTATTCGGTGCATTGTATTTCCTGCTTTTTAATAATTTCCAAAAACTATTCAAATAATCAACCTCTTCCATGATACATTTTTAAAATATTAATAATTTATTACAACACTTCTAAGAAAAGTCACAAATTGCTCCAAATTTTTCTCGATTTACGATAAATTTCAAAGAATTTGTAAAAACAACATCTTACATCGAATTTTTCTGAATATCTGATAATTTGTCATTAATTTTCTAGAAACAGCCATTGCATATTATATGTAGATTGATGGACCAAAAGACCCCTCTGGAGTCCAAATGATGATCTGAATACGTGAATATGTCGACATATAGTTCAAATGGTCCATCAGAAGTCTAATTATCGACCTCTAGACGTACAGATATTAATGAATCGTCAAAATTATCCCCTCTAGTGCCCAAATATCGACCGGCATTTATATTATACACATGTACGGGATTTGAGAAATTATTATAGGCTGCGGCGGCAGCGAAATATCTTTATAATATACGGTGATATATATGGAGCAATCCACGTGAAATGGTCCGATCAAAATTTCAAAATGCACCAAATTTTGGGTACACACTGGAAATGTTTTTCCGAAAACAGAAAAAAAATTTAAACACATGATAATTTAAGAAACACGACATTTTTTTAAAAATTCAAAGAGGAATTACCATGTTAATTTTTGTAAATTATCGTAACTTTTTACAAAATTGAAGGCCATAAAAAAGCTACAGACCGTTAAAAAGGTATTGCTTAAAACTGTTTTTAAACTCTTGGATAAAAAAATCAATTGTGGTGCACTACACTTTTCTCAAGTTGAATGTAGACATGTGTTTGATGTGACATTGATCTTGATATTAGAAATTCTAAGCTAGAAGTATAAATTCTAGACATAATTAGCAATGAATGTTACATGTAATGCTTTATAGTAAAAGTTAATAGATTTTGAGATAAATAGCTATAAACGCAGCTGGTATTGAACAAATTTGAAAAAATTCACTTTTTGAGGTTAGAATAACTTTTGGACAAATAAATTCCAGTGTCTAAAATTTTTTTTCTATTTTCTGAAAAACATTTCCAGTATTTACCCAAAATTTGTTGCATTTTAAAATTTTGATCGGACCACTTCACGTGGAATGCTACATATAGATTATAACATGGCAGTTCTAATTGCATGTCACTTATTTAGCATATTATGATATTTGTATTCCAAAGCCCCGTAGTTTATAGGAATTAAATCATAACTCACTCGGAATCCAGCTAGTCTAGACCGTGACGAAGGAGTACGCACTCCAGTGAAACATAAGCACACGCACAAAATCACTGTCTCTATCAGTGTTCCGAACAATACAATATCCATCCCGGTGTTCTGTATAGTAGGTTGAGGTCCTGTGCTGAATCCTGTACATTATGTCCTGCAGAAGATCATCATATCAGGTAGCAGTTGAGGTAGTGTAGACAGTATATGAAAGATGCGTAGAAATGAATTAAGCCGTGTCCAGCCTCATCAAAGAAAGGTGGTTCTCCGCTGATGTAAACCTCCTTCGAGTACCTGCAACAGTATTAGTAAATAATACTGAACAGAAATTAGGGTTGAGGAAAGCAGCAAGTTGTCAAAACCTAGTTGCAGGTAAGGAGAAGGGTAGGTAAAGTGAGGTTAGGATACTACTTCCACAAAATCAACATTATATTAAAGTTATCTTTTTGTGCGATTTTGTAAAAACTCCCCAATTCTTGCGAAAAATACTTAAAACATACATATTTTATGATAAATATGTGTTACATAAGTTAATGCTTCATATTACTGACAAAAAAATTATTATTATAATTACTAAGTGATATTAAAAAAAAAACGATAAATTATAATGTCCGTCCGTCCGTCCGTCCGTCCGACAAACATAATCTTCGCGTGAGAGAGAATGAGACAGAGCGAGAGAGACGGTGAGAGGAAGAGATAGGGAGACAGATAGAGAGAGAGAGAGATAGAATAAGAGATAGAGAATATGAGAGAGAGAATGAGAGATAGAGAAAGGGAGAGAGAGGGAGAGAATGACAGATAGAGAGAGGGAGAGAGAGAGATAATGAGAGATAAAGGGAGGGAGAGAATGAGAGAGAGAGAGAGAGGGAGAGAGAGAGGGAGAGAGAGAGAGGGAGAAAGAGGGAGAGAGAGAGAGAGAGAATGAAAGATAGAGAGAAAGAGAGAGAGAATAAGAGAGAGTGAATGAAAGATAGAGAGAAAGAGATAGAATAAGAGACAGTGAATGAAAGATAGAGAGAAGGAGAGAGAGAATAAGAAAGGGTGAATGGGAGATAGAGAGCGAGAGGGAGAATGAGAGAGAGAGTGATAGAGTGCGAGAGTGGGAGCGAGTAAGATTGAGGGAGAGCGAGGGAGTGCGAGAGTGAGAGTGAGTAATAATGAGGGACTGTGAGAGGGAGAGAGTGAGTAAGAATGAGGGAGTGTGAGGGAGAGAGAGGAGAGTGAGGGAGACAGAGAGAGAGAGTGAGGGAGAGAGATAGAGATTGGGTGAGAGATTGAGAGTAGGGAGAAAATGAGATAGAAAAAGAGAGAGAATGAGAGATATAAAGAGAGAGAGAATGAGATTGAAAGAGAGAGAGAAAGAGAGAGAGAGAGAGGGAGAGAATAAGAGATAGAGAGATAGATAGATAGCGAGATAGAGAGAGAGAGAGAGAGAGAGATTGATTGATTGAAACTTTATTCGGCCGTTTGGGGTAGAAACCCCATAGGCACTACAGATAATACAAAGTATTTTACAGCGTAATTAATAAAGGTTAAAATCTTAAAACTAGATAACAAAAATAAAAATAAACGCTTAAATAGAACGCAAATTGCTAGCAGGTAAAAAAAAAAAAAATATAAAAAATATAAAAAATATAACAATATAATAATAGAATAATATAAAAATAATAATAGAATGATACTATAAAATAAAATTATACAATGCAATAGATTAAATAAGAGATCGATGAACGCTCGAATTTCACGTAGAACAAATCATTCAGATATACAGATAAAATACAATAAAATAAAATACAGATAACGACGCGTTGAAGTACATTAGTTAAAATAAGACTAGAAGTTACAGTAAAAAATAGGAATAAAACTACGAAGCCTCCTCGAGACATGGGATGGGCCGTGGCGCAATACCCTCAGTTGCGATACGCATAGACCAGGCATTTCTGTCGAGCCCAAGCAGGTGGTTAAAAAGAATAACTTTGAACTTTTCTATGAACATGGGATTAAATGGAATGGAGGGAAGCTGATTGATGATACGAGTGGAGGTTATAATGAATGATTTATTTAACGATTCAGTGCGTGGCGGAAGGTATGAGAGGGCTTTGGGTGGATGACGAGAGGAGTAACGAAGATTCTGATCGGGGGTGTTTAATATGATAAAGTGATTTGCTAAATAGGTTGGAGTGTTATGGGAGATGATATTAAATGCTAGGGAGCCGATGAGAAAGGACCGTCTGGACTCAACAGAAAGCCATTTTAAGCCTAATCTATATGGAGTAACGTGATCACGCCTCGCTATATTACCCCAAACGAATCTTACACACGCATTCAATAATCTTTGAAGCTTAATATTTCTAGTCTGATCTACATCATGATAGACCGCACACGCATAGTCGAAATGCGGGAAAATAAGTGTTTCTACCAGATTTTTGCGGAGTTTAAGCGACATAGTTTTGCTATAGTAACGCAGCGAGTGCAGTACTCCATGGACGCGCCTTGAAATTCCCATGACTTGCTTTGACCAGTCCAGAGTAGGGGTTATCATAACCCCAAGCGATTTTACCACATTTTCATACTTCAAATAGTCATTGTTTAATCTAACCCTCGGAGCAGTGTCCAGGTTAATACGCGCAAGGTATGCCTGACTACCCAGGATCATGACCTTCGTTTTCTCCACATTTAACTTAAGACCGTTATTAGTTGCCCAATTCGCTATTGCATTCGCATCACAAGTAATACGCTGTACTGCATCATCGATGTCTGATGGAAGAAACGAATGATAGACCTGGGCGTCATCGGCAAACAACATGTAATTACAATATTTGAGGATCTTAGGCAGATCATTGATAAAAATGGAAAAAAGAACGGGACCCAGGACACTGCCCTGCGGCACTCCTGCATTTACCCTAAGCCAATCCGATGTCGCACCACCCTCATCCACCACGGCCTGCATGCGGCCAACAAGATATCTATAGAACCAGTTCAGCACAACATCTGAGCATCCGATGTTACCCAGTTTCTGGATGAGGAGATCATGCGGTACCGTGTCAAAGGCCTTGGAGAAGTCGAACAGGACCAAGATCGTTATCATCCTGGAATCAACAGCCCTTCTCACATCATCAAGTACACCTAGAAGAGCTGACTGAGTACTGTGTCCCTTTCGGAAGCCTGCTTGCCTAGGAGTTAATAAACAATTACTCTCAAGATACTCAATCAGCTGATCGTGCACCACTCTTTCCAAGATCTTCGAGAGCTCACAGAGCTTGGCTATTGGTCTCGTGTCCGAGCACGACTCAATCCTGCCCGACTTCGCCAATGGAAATAGTAAGACCTTCTTCCAACAATCCGGAAAGTAACCGGCGGATAACATTTTATTGAATAGGTCTGTTAAAGGTAGCGTGAGTTGCGGTTCCAGTAATTTAATCATCCCGGTCGTAATTTCATCGATACCCGCGGATTTCGAGGAGGCTCTAATGATGGCCCGCTGAACCTTTTTGGCTGACACGGTGTGAAATGAGAATGTGGGTGAGGAGGGTGATAAATGACATAAATTAGTTAAAATGGACGCAAATGAATCAATGGAAAGTGGTGAGATATGACTAGAAATAGACGCATAGTGAGTGTTTAATTGATGCGTGGTGAAGTGCTGTAAGGGCGAAGGGCTCGTCCTGGAGCAGAGACCCATGCTCTTGAGGTGCTTCCAGGACTTAGAGGGTTCCTTTTCGCTGCAAAGTTTCGACTCTAAAAAGCGAAACTTGCTGGAGTTAAGCGAGTTTTTGACACGATTTCTTAGCAATTTATATCTATCATAGTCCAACGCAGAACCCGAGTTACGAAAAAGTCTAAAAGCTATATTTCGTGCTTTAATATCTGCCCTGATATCGTGTGTAACCCAAGGTCTGTGCCCGACTCTGACAGTATGTAATTGACGCGGGGCAACAACATTATAGGTGGCTGGAATCGTATCGACTAGATTATTTAAGGAGGACGTGATGAGGTCAAAATTACGTTTAATATTAAAATTGAAATTAAAATTATAATTAGCGAAAGTCGATGAAGATGAAGATGTAAGAGTAGGCTGGTCAGGCCAAGAGAATGGAGGTTGGTTTGGGAAGGATAGGGAGGAAGGGTGTACGATTTGCGATAAACTGTTGTTGAATGAGGTGAATGTAGTGGCGAGATAATGAAGGTCGATCCTCTCGAGGTTCCTGCTCCAGAACCGTTTGACACCACCCCGAGTGTTAGTTAACTTAAGGCTGATACTGATGGCGTCATGCCCTACCGCAAAAGGTGCACTAGATTTATTATATATGAATTCAGGTACTGGTTCACGAACCATGAAAAGATCCAACCATGTATGTGAAGATCCCCTGGACGTCACCGCGTGATGTGTCGGTTCCGATGGTATGAGGAACAATCCCAGAGCATCCATACTCCCCTTCAACATATCTGCCGCAGCACCAGTGGACTTCATATCGATGTTGAAGTCACCAGTGATGACAACATGATTGTGTCCAGGGAGCAAATCAGACAGAGTATCAAAAAATTTAAACGGATAGGCGGCTGAAGGCCTGCGGTAAACTACTGCCAGTACAAATGTTTCTGCCCCGTTCATCAAACGTAAAATAAGAAACTTTGGAACATTCGTAAAAACAGGGTCGGAGTGAGCAATGACCTTGACGGCGAAATGATCCCGAATGTAAGCCGCCACTCCACCTCCCTCCTTACCTAAACGATCTAACCTATGTAAATTATAACCCGGCAATTTAAAAATGTCGGAGGAATCGTTTTCAGTAAGGAAGGTTTCCGTGATGGCAATGACGTCAATGGAATGAGGATGAACTAATGCTTCGATGGATGAAAAGTGAGTTTTGAGACGATTTATGTTGATATGTATAATGGAGAAGGAATTTTTGGAATTTTTGGAAGAGGGATTCTTAGCCCGACCAGGCCTGTCTCAATTGTTAGGAGATGAAAGAGGAAGGAGATTGACAAGGTCGGCTTCCGAAGTTATGCAGGTCAGAGGGCCATCCTTCATTTTGCGCACATAAATATTGAGATTTATAACTACAGGCCTCGCGTAGCCTAGTTCCCTGCTTTTGCGGATCGCCGCCTGCCATAGATCGAAAACTGGCTTTGGCCATAATGGTCGGATGAATAGACCAGAGTTGCCTCCCTGACCGAAGATAGTATGGGCTGTTATGCCCTTTAAAAGAAACGCTCTTTCGACAACCGCGTCCCTGGCTGCATTCGACGAAAGTCGAAAGACCACTCCTCTAGAACGCGGAGCAGCAGATGTGCTCTCCTCAGTGGCAGCCTTGGATCTTGGAGACCACGACCGGACATCAATAATCTGCTTGGACAGCAGAGGCAAATTTAAAACTGTCAGTATTCTTCCTATGATATCGATGTCCGTTGTCGCCATCTCGGGGGGGTAATCCTGTTAGAAGTACCTCACAGGTATCCCTCAGGGCATCCACAGATGAGAGATCGCGAGGTGCGGATATATCTCCACTATTCTTCGTTGACTCTAGAGTGAAAACGCGGGTTTCAAGTTTATCGAACCGCTTCGCATGATCTTGAAGATGTGAGTCAGTGGTCATCTCGAGCCGATCGACGCGTGCATTGAGTGCTCTCAAATCAGCTCTTATCTCGTCCAGCTTCCCCTATCGACCTTGTCAACCACCGTGCTGATGTCCTTGTGGAAAGAGGTTTGCAGCTTACGCACGAAGACCTCCATCCACGGCGGCGGAGCACACGCCATTGAGTCGCAATCGAGATCGGTAGTAGCGGGGGAATCGCCATTGGGCGTTGTGGGCGCGGCGCCGCGAGGTTGCTTGGCAACCTGCGACAATGATGGCGACGGAGGCGAGGCAATACGTTTGGCGCCGGTGGGGGGCTGGATGGGCGTGTCTAAGAGCCCGGTCGAGCAGATCGCGCCAGACTGTCGCGGCAACCCAGGCGGTGGCGCTTTCACATCAGATGGAGCCGTGACTAGCGATTTAGTTTTCGCCAAGAGACAGCAGCGGCGCTCGGAGGAGCCCAGCGCTGCCTCAAAGCAGTGCGCGTGCGTGATATTATTACACAGGCCACAAACCTCCGTGTAATCCTTCCTTGTCAATCGCCCGCCGCACACAGAGCAACCGCGCAACGTTGCCATTTTCCACTGCGAAATGACCGCTCCTGTAGGTCTTGAAGTGCGCAAAATTGACCGTGCGAACGTTGGCTGGCCTGTAGACGCCGCTGTAGAGCCGCCTTTTCTTCGATGCTCACAGATAACCTCAAAACGTCACCAAACAAAACGATCAGAAAACGGGATAACCGTCTGCAGCAGGACTCGATCAATTATATTAATTGACGCTGCAGCCGGTAAGCATCCCCTCAGCGCTCGCTAAAAAATACTCGATGCAACTTGGTGAGCAGGCGTGTAATGATAATAAGAGCAAGGTAATGAGCGGCTATGTACTCACCGAGCCAGAGAGTGAGAGAGAGAGAGAGAGAGAGAGAGAGAGAGAATGATAGATGGAGAGAGAGCGAGAATGAGATAGATAGAATCTTTATTTGGTATTTCGGGGAAAAATACCCGTATACATATTTTGAATATAATGTGCGCAGTAACAAATAAACTAAAATGGAATAAAACATAGTAGAAATCAAAATTAATCAAAACGAAACACTCATCACGCTAGAGAACAGATAACAAAGTAACATGAGATAATAAATACACAGATAAACATATAAATAGATAACTGAATAAATAAGTATCAATAACAACAATAAAAACAGTAAAGTAAACATAACAATAACAATATAAAATATAAAATAAAATATATAATATAAAGAGAGAGAGAGAGAGTGAGTGAGAATGAGTTACAGATAGATAGATAGATAGATAGATAGATATATATTTATTTGTACAATACAAAAATAAAATACATTTTATATACTTTGGTATGCGCATAGTATACAGTAGTCATTACACTTGTTTCCGTGAGATCACAGTCAAATACAGATTCAGTCAAAACTAAAATAAATTCAATTAGTAATATCACAGATAAAATAAATACGTCGAAAATCACAGTAAGTCGATAAATATAAAATAATACAAACAAATCACAGTCAATACATCTATCAGTCGTTATTTAAAATTTCGCACATGTCCATTCATTCATTCACGAGAACAGTAATAAAATTAAATAAATAAATAAATAAACAAACAAATAAATAAATAAATAGGACAATACAGGCGCACCCTAGTCTAGTGCCAGAAAGTGTCTCCGCACAGAAATCTTAAAGCCTCTAAGGGACGATAAGCTTCTGATCTCTGCCGGCAGTGAGTTCCATAAATGCGCCCCTTGAACCTGGAAAGAGCGTTTCCCAGTCTCAGTGCGCATCAAGGGAGGCGTCAACTCCCTTGGCGAACCCCTCACAGAGCCCCTAGGAACATACCTGGAGAAGAGACCCTCCAGGTATGGCGGAACCTGCATACGCACCAGTTTGTACATTAGTACAGCCATAAAATACTGTCTCCTCGTATCAGTGCGCAGCCAGCCCAGGGAAACCCTGTGAGGAGTCACATGATCATCCCTCCTAACACCACACACATAGCGTATAAAGGAATTCTGTAAAATTTGAGGTCTGTTACGTAGTTCCTGCGAGGCGTCCAGAATAACTACAGAACAATAATCTAGATGTGGAAACAGCAAGGCCTCAGCAAGCCGTTTGCGAAGGGTTTCGTTAGTGTATTTTCGGAAGAAACGCAGACTATACAATCTCTTATTTACCTTCTTCGCAACGCTATCCAAATGAGGTTTCCATGTTAGCTGACAGTCAAGGATGACTCCAAGACTTCGAACACTGTCAACAAATGGGATGCGAACACCATCACCAAGCTCAACACAAGGTCTGTCTTCCCTGTAAAATTCCGAACAGTATCTACGACAGCCAAATAAAATCGCTTGCGTTTTGGAACTATTGAGCTTAAGTGAGGCGCCCGCTGCCCACACGGACAAGTCCAGTGCGACCCTCTGAAGCCTCACTATTCCCCCCATCAATATCATGATATGGAACCTGAATATAAACCTGCAAATCATCTGCGTAAAAAATGTACTTTACTCCCGCAGAAACCAGCAACTCACGTACGTCGCTAATGTATAAACAGAAAAGGAACGGTCCCAGGACTGACCCCTGTGGTACTCCTGAGTTTGTTGAAATCCAGGGAGAGACACAGTCAGATGAAATAACCGCTTGCTGACGGCATGAAAAATATGAATTAATCCACGAAAGGGCAGACCTGGAAAGTCCCATCTGTTTAAGTCAAGTGAGTAATCGAGTGGGAGAGATTGTGTCAAAGGCTTTGCTAAAGTCAAACAATAAGAGTAACGTCACTAATTTCTTATCAATCCCAACTCTAATATCCTCAGTCAACTTTAGCAAGGCTGTCTCTGTCGAGCTATACGGTCTGAATCCCGTCTGTAATGGGTCTGTTAGAGAGTTTTTGTCCAGTGAGATCTTCTCCAGTACCTTCGACAGAAAGCTCAAAAGTGCAATGGGCCTGAAATCAGAAGCTGAAGATGGAGTTTTGCACTTCTTAAGTGGCAAAATGTGAGCCTTCTGCCACAGCACCGGAAAGACCCCACCAGCAATTGAGGAGTTAAATAACTTGACCAGATGGTCACCTATAACTGGCAGGGCTTTTACAATTACCCCCTGTGGTATTCCATCCGCCCCCCTGGCCTGTGAGGAAAAATGAGAGATCGCCAGAAGGACATCACTAATGCCAATTTCTTGAAAAGCAAACCCATCATTGCTAGTACTCTGAACAATAATTTGACGACTCTCAAGATTCTCACCAGGGGAGACTGATACACCCGCAAAATGCTCGTTCAAATCACTTAATGAGAAGCCACTCATCTCCGACTGCTGACCCGGAAGGAGCCCTAAACTTCTTAACTCTTTCCAAACGTCATTGTTGGCTAGAGCTTCAAAAATTCTATTTTTGTAATAGTCGGTCTTCTTCGTTTCCGTTAGTTCGTCCACAGTCCGTCTTAAAGCTGTAAATTCGTCTCGTAACGTGAAGTCTTTCGTGCGTGTGAACCGTCTGTACAACGCCTCGCACCTACGCTGGAGTTGAAATAGCTCCGCGTCCATGTAGACCGGCCTTGACTTCGATGATTTTAAAGTTTTTAACGGAGCAAATTGGTCAATAGCCATAGTGAGATTTTTGCAAAGACACTCCAACGCAGGCTCAACGCTAGGCGATGGTACATGATAAGTGGACCAATCACAACGGCTAAGAAATTCAACAAGAAGTTGAGAGGATATTTTTTTATAATCACGATATGTTATTTTCTTTGGTTTCTCAATCAATGGTCTATTGTAGAGAATGGAGGCAGTGATAACATTATGACCGTTGTGAAAGGTTGTTGGTACATTGTCATAGTCCATAAGAGTATCATTATCGTCTATTAAAATAACGTC
Source organism: Theocolax elegans (assembly GCA_026168455.1). Classification (NCBI taxonomy): domain Eukaryota; kingdom Metazoa; phylum Arthropoda; class Insecta; order Hymenoptera; family Cerocephalidae; genus Theocolax; species Theocolax elegans. Next base: position 28,931,423 of record CM047427.1, on the reverse strand, counting down.
AAGCCATGTGCGTGATGTTGACGTAAAGTGTGTCGGCCCATGCTGGACTAACTGCAGCGAGAGTTCAGCTGCGAGGTTACGTATACATTTTGCATCATCACCATCCTTTGATAGATCAGCATTTAAATCACCCATAACAAATTTATTGCTATATTCTAGGCAATATTTTCTGATATTATCCAAGAAATTATAATCTTTAGTAAAAGCTATTTTTGGAGGTCTATAAATAACAGCTACAAGTGCAGGTGGGGCTTCACCAACTTGAATTTCACAGATCAAATATTCAGGAACACCCGGCTTACCGGGTTGTTCCGTATTAGAAGAGGTCAAAATTTTACATTTTAATGAGGATCTGACATAAAGTGCCACCCCACCACCTTGAGCATTTCTATCTTGCCTAAGTATCGTGTAACCTTTAATTTGAATAATATGATCCATTATTTTAGAGTCCAGCTTGGATTCAGCAACACCAAAGAGGTCATAGGTGAGACCATCACAAATCAACTGGCCGACCTGCCCAATGTGTGCTCTAAGTGAGTTCACATTGAGAAAACCGGCACGCAACCTCCCCCTGAACCCGACACCCCAGTGAAGCTCTTTTTTAGTCAATTACCTTTCCCATTCTTGTCTATGTCCTGATTTTTTGTTTCATCAGCAACTTCTACTACACCTACCGCGTTACTACTCTCCGGGCTTGATGTAATTAATGTAGAGCCTATATTGTATTGCACAGCGAGATTTTTTAGTTCAGTCAGAGTAGAAAATTTCTCTGTAATACCTCCATCTTTAGCTTTTACAAAAAAGTTGCCTCGTCTGTGCCATACATATCTAAACCCTAGCTTTTTAGCACTTACTTTGAGATTTTTGAACGTTAAATATTTACTTTTGTCCAAGTACTCATTAATAAAAATTGATGCTTTTGGTAAAGCCGAAACAAATTCAAAACGAGTTTTATCTAAATCAGTAGTATTAAACGCAGTATGCTTGTTTTTATTTTTCAAAATATTATAATAGAGCTCATCACTGGAGAGTCGCACCAGCAGAGCAGAGACACCTCCTGGTCCGTCTCTGACCTTTCTCTGTGTAAGCATGGTTGTGGATATGTTTTCGATTGATAAAGTGGGAAGAACAGTGCCGAGAACTGCGAAGGCATATTGTTCATTACTTATATTCAATGACAAATTGTCAATATTGCTCGAAATTACTAACCCCTCAGTTCTCAGTACGTTCCCGCTCTGCGTTTGCGACGTACAAGTATTTGAAGCTTGTTCATTTGAAAATTTTTTAAAATTAACATTCAGTTTTTTATTAGTCTCATTTGTCCTATTATTATTTTTATCTATATTTTTATTGTCGCTTGTGTTCTTATTTTTATTTTTATTTTTGTTTTTGTTTTTATTTTCCCTTTTTTTTTTATTTACACTACCTTCTTTTACATTTGGATTCTCACCTGTGCTATCGCGAGCTTCATCGCTATGTACGATGGCTGAAGTAGATGCTTCAACCATCGTAAGGTCAGAGACGGTGTTTGCCACCGCGGTAACACCCGAGTTGAGCGCATCTATGTTGGTGTTAACAATCTCCAAGTCATCATCCAGTCTGTTAAATAAGACTGAATGATTATTATTTAATTCAACTAAAACATTGTTTTCAAACATTTTTTGCCTATTTTTAAAATCTATCCAAAAGTCTAAAAATTGCTGTTTTAAAAGTTTGTTCTCGACTAGTAGATCGGCCTGTACTGCTCTACACTCCATTAATAAAGAATTTTGGGCGCTTATTCTCTCCTCCATGCCACGCAAGGCCGCCATGACAGCCAGGAGATCGCTCTGTAACAATGGTAAAATACCGAGCGATTCCCTAACCTCATCAAAGCGACCCGACACGGCGGAGAGAAAATCCGATCCACCCGCCGAGAACAATGCACGCTCACCGATCTCGGTTTGTGTCACCACGGTGGCGCCATCGTTTAATAGAAACGAAGGCGAACCTACATTAACATTAAAATTAAGAGCGTCCGAGGACTTGTCAATCGTCTCCTCCGTACTTTTGTTTTGGGCCCCTGAAGTACCTGCAACTCCTGCCGCACATGTAGACGCCTGAAGAACGGCAGACCCGCCAGCAGTATATTTCCTTCCCACATTGAGCTTTAGACCAGGAGTAGAGGTGCGAGTCGGTGAACTCAACCCCAATGCGCTCAAACTCCCTCCTTCGTTTGTACTGTTCTTACATTTGGGACAGACAGGTGTAAAGAATGTACTGCTTTTCGTCACATTTTTATCATTATTGGCGATTTTCTTGTCAGCCTTTCCGCTTTTATTGTTAATAATATTGCTGCTCGCAGGTGTTTTTGTGTTATTTTTTGATGCCTCGGCTTTTGGGCATTTATTATGAAAAAGTGAGAGAGAAAAACAGAGAGAGTGAGAGAGAATGAGAGAGAGAGAGAGAGAGAGAGAGAGAGAGAGAGATAGTGAGAATGAAAGAGAGTGGAGTCAGTGAAAGTGCCATCTAATTAAAAGTGTGGTATATTCACCAAGATAGAGTAACTTTCTTTCGAAATAAATTCTGCGTGATGATAAAATAAACATCTATATTTCATAACTATAATTTGAATTCATTATTTATTGCTCTCTGCGTTTGACATATAACAATATTAAATCTACATCTATCTACATTATATTAAAGTTATCTTTTTGAGCGATTTTGTAAAAACCTCCCAAGTCATGCGAAAAATACATAAAACATATCTATTTTATGATAAATATGTGTTACATAAGTTAATGCTTCATATTACTGACAAAAAAATTATTATTATAATTACTAAGTGATATTAAAAAAAACGATAAATTATAATGTCCGTCCATCCGACTTGTGAGGGAGTGTGAGGGAGAGAGTGAGAGAATGAGAGAGAAGGTACGTTCATAGTGGGGGTAAATTTAAGAAAAGTTGACAGTTAGGCTTCAAGCAGCGCACGTTTTGAGCAATTAGAAGTTGTGTTATTTTGCAGAATAACGGCATCGCATCTGATGCAATTTAGTACTTAATTAGACGTATTTGTTTGATAATTCATTCATTGCATTATACTCTAACTTGTAATTATTTGGTAATTAAGACTTAATTATGAATGCCTAAAGGATTCCTGTTTACAAAAAAATTGACGTTACACGCCAAGTGACCTTTATTAATATGAGTAAGGTTTTAAAGGTATTGTATTATAATTACATAAATTAATGATAAAATAAAAAATTTTTAAATAATGCTATTGTTTATACAGATTTAGTTACAAGTTACTGAATCATTTAACTTTCTCAAATTTTTACAAGAAAATACTTTGTTACATTATATCCATTAAATTATATAAACACACACACAAACACACACACACGCGCACGCGCACACACACATACAGAAATATATTTCACTATTGCATTAACATTAATTGTATAAAATTATTACGATGCTTAGATACATGTGGTACTGGCATGAGTTGTGATATTGAAGGTAGGTCATATTTTATTTTCTCTGTTTTTTCATACTGCTGTAATAATAATTTAATATACGAATCATCTCGAAATGTTTTCTTGTACAGGTAAAGCCATTTCTTTATAACTGTATTTGTTTCTTAAATTTCATCAAATAGCTAATTGATTTAAATTGGAATAAAAATTAAATGATTATATTTATTTAGTATAATAATCAAAACAACATAGAAGTTGTATTTTCTAGTCTTGTTAAAATTGAATTAAAATAAGTTTTAGCTTTAATAAAGCGTGTAAATGTTCATCATAAACTTTACAACTTAAATTTTATTAATTGGAAACTTGAAAGCTTATATATGTTTAAAATAACACACCTTTTGAAAATATAAATTATACATAATAAAAACATTGTTAAAGGTATAAGTATATGAATTACGTATGATTATACATAATATTAAAATATAAAAATATAGACATTTTTAAAATTAGGTAACTTACCTTCATTTGAATAAAACAATTCAGTTGGTAAATTATTTCAAAATAAATTTTTAACAAAACGCTCAATATGTGTTAAAAAATGTTTAAATAAAATGTTGTAACTTAAAAAATTTTTTAAACATTTATTTTTTTAAACCGCAAAATTTAGAGAACGTTTCCTTTTGAGCAGTAAACACACCTCTCAAAATTTCGCGGTAATAATTTTTTTTTTCAAAGATACAATTTTTTAAACATCATATATTTCGCTATTTATAAAAATTAAGCAAGTTTTAAATGTCAATATCTCTGGTTCAAATGAGTCGGTTTAAGCGTACTAAAAAATGATTTAAAACTTTCGGAAAAACGAAAAAAATGTATCTTAAGTTATGACCAATTGAATATGACACTAAAATTTAGCAAACACCGATGCATCAAAATGGAAATTGCACCCGAAAAACGATTGAAATCAGGATTTTTATTTTTAATGTTCTCCACGTCATTTTCTTTGCTTTTTACTCTAGTATCAGAAAAGTCCGGTAATAATCTCAATCGCTTTTTGGGTCTTTTGTTCATGCAAGTGTAATGTACTTGGTTAAATTTTAATATCATATTCAATTGGTCATAACTTCTCAAATTTCAGGACTATCCAAACAAACCAAACGACATTATCCTCGTTTTTCCGAGAATTTTCAATCGCTCTCAAGTACACTAAAAGCAATTAGTTCGAACTAGAGATACTGGCATTTAAAACTTGCTTAATTTTGATAAATATCGAAATATACGATGTTTTATTAGTCTCTTTTAAAAATAAAAATATACCACCGCGAAATTTTGAGAGATGTTTTAACTACTCGATAGGACACTCTCTAAATTTTGGTGTAAAAATAGGCTAATGGATTTTTTTCTAATTACGTTCGAATATTTAAATTTATCAAAAATGAGCAAGTTTTACGTGCTAATATCTTTGGTTCCAGTGAAAAAATTTGAGCGTAAATTTTAAAACAATGTAAAGCTCTCGGAAAGACGAAAAAAATGCCACCTGGTTTGCTCGAAAAGACCTAAATCTTGCAAAATTATGATCAATTGAAAATTATGCCAAAATTTAGAAAAATAAGTTGCACTAAAATGAAAATTTTCCCTAATCAACAGTCGAAATCATTACCAGATTATTGTATTTCTGTTAGTAGAGTAACAAAACCAAGAGAATGCTGACAAGAAGGTCCAAAAGTATGAAAAACTCTCTGAGATACAATGTTTTGAAAATAGCCAAAAATAGACCGTTTTTTAAAGTTCAAAAATTCCAGGGGCGCCGTTTTTAATTTTGAGGCCTAAAATTTTGGGAATCCACGTTTTGTGGCAAAATATAACATAAAAAAATTCAGCGACAAAATTGGAGCTCCCACCCGCGCACCCTTTTCGCCGAATTCGACTGGAATTACGCATATATACATATATTTTTTTAAAGTATTTTTTTGTTTTCAATTACATATGAGCATAATTATTTGAATAGTAATAATTAATTTTAGAATATAGACATCAGCTGAGTAATTTTAAGCAAAAATACCAAAATAATGGAGTGGCTATTTGCACCAAATCCATAATTATATGACTCGTTTATATAAATCTCTTAAATATTAATTTCTGTAAAATACGTAAGAAACACAATAACTAAGTATCGCATGAAAAAATTGTCTACCATGTTAAATGGAAATCAAAAAGTAAAATAAACTTATAAATGTTACAAGTATGAGGCAGCTTTTAAGGCGATTGGCGAGGGAGAATGGATAATATGTATGGCGTATAAGGATGATACGTTTAATTATTGAAATTCATTTAATTTTTTTATATACAACCGATTTAATTATATGAAAGCATAACGGTGGGAAAAGCTTAAAACGAGATACACAATTACCGACATTTCTGTTATGCTCTTTACTCTGAAAATTTCTGATGTTTTTACATCTACTTCGCAAAGAACCATTCATTACATCACTGACTATGGCGCTTAGGTGAGAAAATTTGGAAAAAGTTGGAATGCTCGAAATAAACTGCATAACTGTAATGTCGGTATCCGACGTCCTCTTAAAGTATATAAATAATTATTTACGAAGTTGGAACTGATAAATCGTACCTGTAAAAGCTATAATTTTTCTACTAATGCAACCAATAGATTGTTTTATCTGATTTATTGATAAAATCGATGACAGAAAATCAGTGCAGCATACTCTATAAAGAATTATTCAAAATTGCACAGTTCTTTTTTCTTTTGTTAAACTTAACCATTCTTGATGATATGGTGATTGCGATTTATAAAAAACTGATCATTCTTGCTTTATTCCTTCTTTTACACCCTCCTTTTATTGCTTTCACAGTACAACATCTGCAAAAAAAATTATCACAAAGTATCTTTCCTTTAAATTTAATAAAAATGAGATGGTTAACTTTAACATACAAATAATGTATACTTGTCTGATCATGAACCTGATGAAATATTTATTGACGCAAATCCACCTCGATATTTTTACATATTTAATTAAACCTTTCAATACTAAAATTTGTCCTATATTCACGTTGTTTTTATAACACTTACTACGTAGCATTCGTGTACTAATGGGAGATTATAAATAAGCTAGACGATGTGACGAAAGTATATGAATAAATATTTAATCAGGTTAATAATCAGATATGTATCCATTATTTTTGTGTTTTACGTTGACTATTTAATTTTCATTGAATTTATAGGGAAGATACTTTGTGAATTTTTTTTTGCAGATGCTGTAAGATGAAGGTGAAAGCAATGGAAGAACAGTGTAGAAGAAAAAATAAAGCAAGAATTATCAGTTTCTTTTATGAATATGTTACCGTTACCTTGTCATGAAATATGGTTGAGTTAAAGAACAATATTCTTTTCTTACCTGTGAACCTGTAATGAAGTAAATGGCAGCACAGTTTTATAAAGAAAAACTATTCAAGTATTTTAATGATTATTCATGTATGAACATTTGAATAATTATTTATAGTTATGCAGCACTGATTTTGTGTAACGGATTTCATCTTATCAATGAAATTTAGCAAGGTAACTAAAATATAATTAATTGAAGGTAAATGAAAATAGTTTTAGCACGGATAATGTCCCTACTAGCACACAACATTGTGGCAACGTTGTGGCAACGTTGTTTTGACAACGTTACAACGTTGTTATAAAAGTTGTTGAAACGTTGGAGCAACGTTGCTACAACGTGGGATATGTCCGCTAAGATTTATGTAAGTTGCCGCGATAGGTGGAAATAAGGTTGTAACAACGTTTAAGCAACGTTGAAAATGTCTTTTACAAATGTATTTCATATAAAAATTTAAAAAATGTCCTGGGCAAGCTAAAAAATACATTTTTAAATGCACAAAATTTTAATTAATAAAAGAAAAATAAAAAAAATATTTCCCATCCGCGGGAATTGATTCTCGGATCTTCAGCTCCGAAGGCTTGCTCTCTACCAACTGACCTATTTTGTTGTTCCTGTCATTAAATTAACTATAGGTTATTAATTTCGGAGCATATTTTGATAGTAGTTTATAACCAAAAGTTAATTTAATGACAGGAACAACAAAATAGCTCAGTTGATAGAGAGTAAGCCTCCGGATCTAAAGATCCGAGGTTCAATTCCCGCGGCTTGAAAATTTTTTTTTATTTTTTTTTATTAATTAAAAGTTTGTGCATTTAAAAATGTATTTTTTCGCTTGCCCAGGACATTTTTTAAATTTTTATATGAAATAAATTTTTAAAAGGCATTTTCAACGTTGCTCAAACGTTGTGACAACGTTATTTCCACAAATCGCGGCAACTTACATAAATCTTAGCGGGCATATCCCACGTTGTAGCAACGTTGCTCCAACGTTTCAACAACTTTTATAACAACGTTGTAACGTTGTCAAATCAACGTTGGCACGACGTTGCTACAACGTTGTGTGCAAGTAGGGGTAGATAAAACGAATGCAAATGTTATATTGGACGTAGCCAGTAAGAGAGTTGCCGAGGAGCATCTAGGCATGATAGCAGGATCGCTGCTTGAGACATTTTTACAAACTTGTAATCTTGATATTTTTCCTCTTTATATTATTATTATGTACAATTTTTTATAAGATACAAATATTAACATTTAATAAATATGCATATACATAAACATTAACATTTATAACAATTAAAATAAACTAAGTAAAACATAAAAACAATATTTAAAACAAGAACTTTGTCTCCGCTATCCGACTGCTTGACTTCTTTTGATTAAAGAACAATTTTACTAGTTTTTATCTAGTTTTAATTTTATTTAGTTTGAGGCCTCGAAGCACTATTCGGCTGAGTACATTGCACATTGACCAATCGATTTTAAGAATCTCAGCTATCTTCTTGGGTTCGGGATGTTCTGAAAGATTATCATTTTGTATTCTACTAGCTACATAACCTACAAGGAAATTCCATTTATCTGAAAACACGTATATTGTACAGTTATAAAAAAATACCTGTGCTAACTGGATAGCAGAAATCAATGTTCCATCAAATACTGTACTAGTTTTTTCCTCACCTCTTGACCACTCTGTTGTTCACTGGTACAAACAGCATTGTCTTCTCGCTCATCGCCTACATATTCATGATTTAAAGTTTCTGTTACAATCCCATCATTCAATTGTAAGTTCAAAATTATGTTATGCAATACGCAGGTACATTTTATAATTTTTTCTACAATTTCAGGACTGTTATTAATAACAGTGTAAAAAATTCGCCACTTTTGGCATGTTTTTGCAAAAGCATTCTCAGCAACTACACGAACTTTTGAAAGCCGTTTATTAAAATTTTTTTCTTTTTCTGTCAAATTAAGACCTCTAAATGGTTTCATCATTATATTCAGAAGTGGATATGCTCCGTCACCAATAAAATAGTATGGAGCTACTATGTTTGATAACGGTAGTGTTCTTGCTTCTGGTAATTTCAAAAGTTTACAGTCAATGGCTTTCTTTAGCTTCGAATAACTAAAAATACTAGCGTCACTTTGCGATCCATAATGACAAATATCTATCGTGACATATCGGTATTCTGCATCAACATGCGCCTGAAGAACCATTGAAAAATATTTTTTGTAATTATAGTGCGCAGTTCCTGAATGTGGAGGTTTCTTAATACGAACATGACGACCATCTATCGCACCCAAGCAGTTGGGAAATTTCCATTTTTCATAAAATTGTTTAGATATTCTACAAAAATCTTTTTCAGCTGGACAAGGCATATGAAGAGGTTGAAGTACATGCCAAATAGCATCCATACACTCTATAACTATTGCCGATACAGTTGACACTCCGATACCGAAAGCGAACGCTAGAGAACTATAACTCTGTCCTGTAGCTAGAAATCTTAGTGTTATAACTAATTTTTCTTCGGGAAAAATTGGATCGACATGTAAATTACACCATTTCTTTTGTAATGATACTTAAACTACATTCAAAATGTGGTCGAATATTTTCACCGACATCCTGAGATACTCATTAAATTTCAATTCATGGTTACGTATTTCAGTAAAGAGATGATGATACTGCCCGTAACTTTTCCTGCTGTTATTACGCCACATTATATGCATAAGACGCGACTACATTCTGACATACAAATCTTATTAAATATTCAAATGTCAATTCAAAGACTTTTTAGCAGGAGATAACTTTTTATTAACTCGTGTTTATAACCTTCATGATTTCGAATATTTCTTTCGGCAAACTGTTTTCATACGTCAAAATGACATCATACGCGTATAAAAATTAATACGCGTATGATACGTAGTAAAAGTCATAAACGTCATGAATCAATTTAAACACTTTTCTAAAAAGTTTTCTAGAAAGTCTTCTGTATTTCTAAGGTAAGATCTCCAGTTCCTTACTGAGGAGTCCAAGCTGGAGATCGAGGACGAAACGCCTTTAATTATTTTAAAAGGCCGTGCTCTGGGAAATTCCACCAACCACAGTGGACAAAGAGTACGATAGGCCTGCTTTATTCTAAAAGTAAAGCATTTGGTTCGGAGAGACCGATATTATTATACATATACATATTACCGAACGTTAACATTTTGTAACAAATAACTCGCGATACGGTCTAAAAATTCGCGCTCTGGCTGGTGGTTTTTCCCACCACCAGAGGGAGACGACTATCTCTCTACACTCGTTGGAGAGATCGTCGTCTGTTTTCTATATATAGCCACAGAACATCTTGCTGGCGTCGCATATCATCTTGCGACAGGCGTCTAAGGTAAGATCTCCAGTTCCTTACTGAGGAGTCCAAGCTGGAGATCGAGGACGAAACGCCTTTAATTATTTTAAAAGGCCGTGCTCTGGGAAATTCCACCAACCAAAGTGGACAAAGAGTACGATAGGCCTGCTTTATTCTAAAAGTAAAGCATTTGGTTCGGAGAGACCGATATTATTATACATATACATATTACCGAACGTTTAAATTTTGTAACAAATAACTCGCGATACGGTCTAAAAATTCGCTCTCTGGTTGGTGGCTTTTCCCACCACCAGAGGGAGACGACTATCTCTCTACACTCGTTGGAGAGATCGTCGTCTGTTTTCTATATATATAGCCGCAGAACATCTTGCTGGCGTCGCATATCATCTTGCGACAGGCGTCTAAGGTAAGATCTCCAGTTCCTTACTGAGGAGTCCAAGCTGGAGATCGAGGACGAAACGCCTTTAATTATTTTAAAAGGCCGTGCTCTGGGAAATTCCACCAACCATAGTGGACAAAGAGTACGATAGGCCTGCTTTATTCTAAAAGTAAAGCATTTGGTTCGGAGAGACCGATATTATTATACATATACATATTACCGAACGTTAAAATTTTGTAACAAATAACTCGCGATACGGTCTAAAAATTCGCGCTCGGGCTGGTGGCTTTTCCCACCACCAGAGGGAGACGACTATCTCTCTACACTCGTTGGAGAGATCGTCGTCTGTTTTCTATATATATAGCCGCAGAACATCTTGCTGGCGTCGCATATCATCTTGCGGCAGGCGTCTAAGGTAAGATCTCCAGTTCCTTACTGAGGAGTCCAAGCTGGAGACCGAGGACGAAACGCCTTTAATTATTTTAAAAGGGCGTGCTCTGGGAAATTCCACCAACCATAGTGGACAAAGAGTACGATAGGCCTGCTTTATTCTAAAAGTAAAGCATTTGGTTCGGAGAGACCGATATTATTATACATATACATATTACCGAACGTTAAAATTTTGTAACAAATAACTCGCGATACGGTCTAAAAATTCGCGCTCTGGCTGGTGGCTTTTCCCACCACCAGAGGGAGACGACTATCTCTCTACACTCGTTGGAGAGATCGTCGTCTGTTTTCTATATATATAGCCGCAGAACATCTTGCTGGCGTCGCATATCATCTTGCGGCAGGCGTCTAAGGTAAGATCTCCAGTTCCTTACTGAGGAGTCCAAGCTGGAGATCGAGGACGAAACGCCTTTAATTATTTTAAAAGGCGTGCTCTGGGAAATTCCACCAACCATAGTGGACAAAGAGTACGATAGGCCTGCTTTATTCTAAAAGTAAAGCATTTGGTTCGGAGAGACCGATATTATTATACATATACATATTACCGAACGTTAAAATTTTGTAACAAATAACTCGCGATACGGTCTAAAAATTCGCGCTCTGGCTGGTGGCTTTTCCCACCACCAGAGGGAGACGACTATCTCTCTACACTCGTTGGAGAGATCGTCGTCTGTTTCTATATATATAGCCGCAGAACATCTTGCTGGCGTCGCATATCATCTTGCGGCAGGCGTCTAAGGTAAGATCTCCAGTTCCTTACTGAGGAGTCCAAGCTGGAGATCGAGGACGAAACGCCTTTAATTATTTTAAAAGGCCGTGCTCTGGGAAATTCCACCAACCATAGTGGACAAAGAGTACGATAGGCCTGCTTTATTCTAAAAGTAAAGCATTTGGTTCGGAGAGACCGATATTATTATACATATACATATTACCGAACGTTAAAATTTTGTAACAAATAACTCGCGATACGGTCTAAAAATTCGCGCTCTGGCTGGTGGCTTTTCCCACCACCAGAGGGAGACGACTATCTCTCTACACTCGTTGGAGAGATCGTCGTCTGTTTTCTATATATATAGCCGCAGAACATCTTGCTGGCGTCGCATATCATCTTGCGACAGGCGTCTAAGGTAAGATCTCCAGTTCCTTACTGAGGAGTCCAAGCTGGAGATCGAGGACGAAACGCCTTTAATTATTTTAAAAGGGCGTGCTCTGGGAAATTCCACCAACCATAGTGGACAAAGAGTACGATAGGCCTGCTTTATTCTAAAAGTAAAGCATTTGGTTCGGAGAGACCGATATTATTATACATATACATATTACCGAACGTTAAAATTTTGTAACAAATAACTCGCGATACGGTCTAAAAATTCGCGCTCTGGCTGGTGGCTTTTCCCACCACCAGAGGGAGACGACTATCTCTCTACACTCGTTGGAGAGATCGTCGTCTGTTTTCTATATATATAGCCGCAGAACATCTTGCTGGCGTCGCATATCATCTTGCGACAGGCGTCTAAGGTAAGATCTCCAGTTCCTTACTGAGGAGTCCAAGCTGGAGATCGAGGACGAAACGCCTTTAATTATTTTAAAAGGCCGTGCTCTGGGAAATTCCACCAACCATAGTGGACAAAGAGTACGATAGGCCTGCTTTATTCTAAAAGTAAAGCATTTGGTTCGGAGAGACCGATATTATTATACATATACATATTACCGAACGTTAAATTTTGTAACAAATAACTCGCGATACGGTCTAAAAATTCGCGCTCTGGCTGGTGGCTTTTCCCACCACCAGAGGGAGACGACTATCTCTCTACACTCGTTGGAGAGATCGTCGTCTGTTTTCTATATATATAGCCGCAGAACATCTTGCTGGCGTCGCATATCATCTTGCGGCAGGCGTCTAAGGTAAGATCTCCAGTTCCTTACTGAGGAGTCCAAGCTGGAGATCGAGGACGAAACGCCTTTAATTATTTTAAAAGGCCGTGCTCTGGGAAATTCCACCAACCTATAGTGGACAAAGAGTACGATAGGCCTGCTTTATTCTAAAAGTAAAGCATTTGGTTCGGAGAGACCGATATTATTATACATATACATATTACCGAACGTTTAAATTTTGTAACAAATAACTCGCGATACGGTCTAAAAATTCGCGCTCTGGCTGGTGGCTTTTCCCACCACCAGAGGGAGACGACTATCTCTCTACACTCGTTGGAGAGATCGTCGTCTGTTTTCTATATATATAGCCGCAGAACATCTTGCTGGCGTCGCATATCATCTTGCGGACAGGCGTCTAAGGTAAGATCTCCAGTTCCTTACTGAGGAGTCCAAGCTGGAGATCGAGGACGAAACGCCTTTAATTATTTTAAAAGGCCGTGCTCTGGGAAATTCCACCAACCATAGTGGACAAAGAGTACGATAGGCCTGCTTTATTCTAAAAGTAAAGCATTTGGTTCGGAGAGACCGATATTATTATACATATACATATTACCGAACGTTAAAATTTTGTAACAAATAACTCGCGATACGGTCTAAAAATTCGCGCTCTGGCTGGTGGCTTTTCCCACCACCAGAGGGAGACGACTATCTCTCTACACTCGTTGGAGAGATCGTCGTCTGTTTTCTATATATATAGCCGCAGAACATCTTGCTGGCGTCGCATATCATCTTGCGACAGGCGTCTAAGGTAAGATTCTCCAGTTCCTTACTGAGGAGTCCAAGCTGGAGATCGAGGACGAAACGCCTTTAATTATTTTAAAAGGCCGTGCTCTGGGAAATTCCACCAACCATAGTGGACAAAGAGTACGATAGGCCTGCTTTATTCTAAAAGTAAAGCATTTGGTTCGGAGAGACCGATATTATTATACATATACATATTACCGAACGTTTAAATTTTGTAACAAATAACTCGCGATACGGTCTAAAAATTCGCGCTCTGGCTGGTGGCTTTTCCCACCACCAGAGGGAGACGACTATCTCTCTACACTCGTTGGAGAGATCGTCGTCTGTTTTCTATATATATAGCCGCAGAACATCTTGCTGGCGTCGCATATCATCTTGCGACAGGCGTCTAAGGTAAGATCTCCAGTTCCTTACTGAGGAGTCCAAGCTGGAGATCGAGGACGAAACGCCTTTAATTATTTTAAAAGGCCGTGCTCTGGGAAATTCCACCAACCATAGTGGACAAAGAGTACGATAGGCCTGCTTTATTCTAAAAGTAAAGCATTTGGTTCGGAGAGACCGATATTATTATACATATACATATTACCGAACGTTAAAATTTTGTAACAAATAACTCGCGATACGGTCTAAAAATTCGCGCTCTGGCTGGTGGCTTTTCCCACCACCAGAGGGAGACGACTATCTCTCTACACTCGTTGGAGAGATCGTCGTCTGTTTTCTATATATATAGCCGCAGAACATCTTGCTGGCGTCGCATATCATCTTGCGGCAGGCGTCTAAGGTAAGATCTCCAGTTCCTTACTGAGGAGTCCAAGCTGGAGACCGAGGACGAAACGCCTTTAATTATTTTAAAAGGGCGTGCTCTGGGAAATTCCACCAACCATAGTGGACAAAGAGTACGATAGGCCTGCTTTATTCTAAAAGTAAAGCATTTGGTTCGGAGAGACCGATATTATTATACATATACATATTACCGAACGTTAAAATTTTGTAACAAATAACTCGCGATACGGTCTAAAAATTAGCGCTCTGGCTGGTGGCTTTTCCCACCACCAGAGGGAGACGACTATCTCTCTACACTTGTTGGAGAGATCGTCGTCTGTTTTCTATATATATAGCCGCAGAACATCTTGCTGGCGTCGCATATCATCTTGCGACAGGCGTCTAAGGTAAGATCTCCAGTTCCTTACTGAGGAGTCCAAGCTGGAGATCGAGGACGAAACGCCTTTAATTATTTTAAAAGGGCGTGCTCTGGGAAATTCCACCAACCATAGTGGACAAAGAGTACGATAGGCCTGCTTTATTCTAAAAGTAAAGCATTTGGTTCGGAGAGACCGATATTATTATACACTTTTCTAAAAAGATTATTGTAAAGAAATAATTATATAAATAATTATTGTAAATAAAAAACATCTGCAAAATAAAATAATTTTGTAATTTTTACAATATACGAATAACGAAGGGTAATTTACGGCAAATAAATATTAAATTATACATATAATTTTTTAAATCATTGAATTTGTTTTACGAAAGGTAGAATAAATTTTTTATTAGCAAATTTTTTTATATAATTTTTGTAACAATTTAGGTGTGAAAAAACTCCAAAAATTTTAAAAACTGATGAGACTAAAAATCTGAAAAAATCCACAGATAATGATAAAAGCAAATAGAAAATCGTTACAGAGCGATTTTTTCAAAATAATTAATTAATAATTAATAATCACTGTTCGTTGCTAATGTTTAAATGTAAAATTGATGTCGACATTTTGCCAAAAATCTCAATTATTTAAGAAATAAAAATTTTACAAAATCGCACATAATATTTAAAGCAATTAGAAAATCGTAACAGAGGGATTTTAAATAAATTCACCTTATTATTAATTAAAAAATAAATAGTGCATCCAATATTTTAGTTTACATCACGTCGCGTATCATAAGTACCCGCCACTGGCTGTGCTGTGCTTTGTCGTGCTTTGCTGACAATCAGTTTTCACATACTTATATGACTAACAAACAAAAACGTAACGGGACAACATCGGTGTGAATATATCGGTCGGTACAAATAAATACTTAAACAAAATCGTAACGATACGACATAGATGCAAATATATCGGTACGAATAAATACTTGAAGAAATGCCCAGACGCAAATCAGTAAAATCGAAGAAACTAATTGTTGAAAAAGAGGTACTTTTGATAGACCAAGTCAAGCAGCAACCGGCTTTGTAAAACATTAAAGACGAGAACTATTACAATACTAAACACAAATCAGCCTTGTGGGATTCAATTGCCGATCTACTGCAAGAACAAACTAAGCAATTTTTAATGTGTACGTTTAACATTATTAAATTTATAAACAATAATTAGAAATAAAATAAATAAAAGTAATTTACATTTTAAATAATTGGATTTGTTTCACAGAAGAAATTCTTCAAGATTCATGGGATTCTCTCAAGGCAAAGTACAAAAGAGAGTTGAAGAAAGTTGAGAGTGCTGCTGCAAGAAAAGAGATTTATAATCCCAATTGGATTCATTACAACAACTTAGTGTTTATAAAAGAGGCAAACGTACCTAAATCAACATCTAGTACTTGGATATTTTTTTTAAATCAATAACACAGGTTACAGATTCCGTAAGTACAAATATGTATAAGGATGTAAATGATGCGCCAACAAATTTGATACCTGCGAAGATACGCAGCTCAGCAGACAATGTGGGAACAGACTATGGATTGTATGATAAAGAAAATGACGAGAACATGACTTTCTTTATATATTTACTAAAACATGTAAAGAAAGTTCCAGAGGCTGCAAAATTGGGTATGCGAAATGAGCTAAATAAAATTGTTAAAAAATTTGCCTACGAGGACCAGCCAATTCAAAGTCAAAAATCCCTTGGAAATTGCACTAATTGCTGCACTGCTGCTCATTGCTATATTCAACCTGGAGCTCTAAGAGAGCGCCAAATAGATAATAGGTCGCCGTATGCTACTATTTCTCAGCACAACAGGTATAATGCACCTTATATGATAGATTATAACAACACTTTTATAAAAAAAGAAAAGAAAAGGCAAAAGGCTGAAATAGATTATGAATGCGACACTGATGATTCTGGTAAGTTTATTAAAAAAAAAATTAAAATAATTCATGAAATACCTAGTAATAATAATTTTTTTTTAACTCCATTGCAGACTGTATGTTTGTCGGTGAGGCTAAGGTTGTCAAAAAAATGATTAAACATAAAACTCCTGCTAAAACTCAGAAAAAAGAAAATTTAAACAGTACAGGTAATATTTCTACTATATCATATTATTTCATTCTATTATTTGTAAGTAACGCAATATAACATTTTCAGCTACTGAAGAATCCTCTGTCAAGACCTTACCAATGCTTGGTATAAATCCTTTCCAGACACAACAATTGTACGAGCATATGATTCTCCAACAGCAGCATTTAAATATACTTAAGCACTTGAACCCTGGATTACATTCAGCTTTACCAACCCATTCAGCAGTATCGCCAAATTTATCATCAACGTAGACCTTGGCAAATTCAGCAGCTGTAACATCTGAAACAACAGCAAATTCTAGTACCGTAGATACAACGAAAAATAGCAGTGCAGAAGACAAATAATTTCATTTTGACACTCTCTGCCTTATTCACTGCTCTATGCAAGTTGTAGATTTTATTATCGTTGTACTTCTCACGTTCATTTTTTATTGTATACATTTATGCTGATAGTAATTTAATACCAAGCATTTTCATCATCAAAATATCATTTAAAAAACAGTAGCAGTATGATGTACGTGTTTTAATCAGTAAAAAACTGTTATTTATTATTTATAATACTGTTAAATATTTATGTTTACAATGTGCATCCAACACAAAAGATATTTTGGATTTAGAATTTAAGAGTTCAAGTTAATTAGATTACAAAAAAATATTTCTTGTTTGTTTCTCAAAATGTGAGTTGTTTGTTTCTAAAAATAAAATAATTTTTAAGTAACTTTTTTCATTGTGATCGATTAAGTACGTGAAAGTTATTTTTCTCGCTTACAGGTGAGCCCAGAATATTAGAATATTTCTTTGTTGGTTTAAAACTGGAGGGTGCATTTATTAATGTGTCTAAAAATTTTACATAAAATAAGCAAATAAATATCTGCCTATCTAACCTTCTAAAGTTATTTAACATCTTTTGAATTTATAGAATTTACAGTGTACCACTTCTACTGGCCAAGGTAAATTATGTTCTTGAAATTGTACTAGCTTCACCAAATTATTTTTTAATAATTTCCTGATTGAACAAAATTTTTGTTGAAATGTGTTATTTTTAAAAATTGGTAAATGCTATCTACTACTTTCGCTTGACTTCATTATTCGAAAACTTATCTAACAATGAAGCATTTTTTTAACTTGTTTGGAATACGGCTAATTTATTTATTTTTATCTTGATAATAATTTTCAATTATTTAATTTAGATTTACTTCAATAAATTTTAGATACTTTAAATTTTCTTACAAATTCGGTCTACGGATTTCAAAACTGAACTGAACCAATTATTATTTAAAAATAATGGTGCACAAAACTGAAGTTATAATAGTAAGCATTAAGATTAACAACAATAATAATAATATGCTTATTTATCTACTTAATTAAACACATAATAAAAAAGTTTATTTAATTAAATCGGCCGTTACATTCGAAATGGACAAATCCGTGGTCACAGCCGTTATCGATAAACCCGACGTCACAGGGCGCAGTCCGCGGTATACCGACAGACCCGCGAACACAGCCGGAACCCACAAACCCGCCAACACAGCCGAACCCACAAACCCGCCAATACAGCCGGAACCCACAAACCCGCCAACACAGCCGGAACCCACAAACTCGCCAGCTCAGCCGGAATCTACAAACTCGCCAGCTCAGTCGGAATCTACAAACTCGCCGACACAGAAAAATTGGTGAATTATTTTAGTGATATTGAAGTGTCAAACGACGAAAGATCCTTATCATTACGAGGACATTCATTTTAATGTAGAGGATGAAAGGGCGCTTGAAATGTATTCGGATAAGAAGTCTAGAGTCTAAATCACGTATTTTTAGAGAATGTCCGTTAATAATATGTGTACGTGTGCGCGCGCGTATGTCTGCGTATTTGTGCGTAAACCGCCATACTTCTGAAAGTACGATATCAAGATCGCTCGCCTTGTGTATGCAGTTTTATTGCATTCGCTTTTGATTATAGCCAATTTTCGATTTTTAAAAAAGTTATTTATATCATCTATATAGTCCACTTTATTGACCTTTGCGGAGGGACTAAAACTGCATTAGATTCCCTTGATTATTTTATTCCCCGTAAACTCACTTTCGTACAGTCCGGGCGCAGCCAATCGTGGCCGTGAACGACAAGCTACATGGATCCACCAAGGTTTTCTACAAGTATTTTAGCCTCCTGAATCCGAGTCTCGAAGGTGTTTGGCGCTAAACTCGTGCAAAATTATTTATTAACCATTTTTATCAATAATTATCAAAAATCGTCGAATTTGTTTCTTTTGTCTATGTATTTTCTCGTTAATGTTTATTCGTTATAAATCGTATACAGGGTTCTTTGGGTTGCTGATTAAGAATTTGTTACTAGAATTTCAAAATTCAAAAAAAAACGGACCCAAAGTGGTGAACTTAAATTTGAAAAACTTATGTATTTTTACGAAAATAGATGTGGTGGGTTACGCACAAATACGCACACATACGCGCGCGCACACGCACACATATCAACACGAACATTCTCTACAAGTACGTGATTTAGACTCCAGACATCTTATCCATATACTTTTCAAGCGCCTTTTCATTCTCTTCATAAAAATGAATGTCCTCGTAATGTTCATTTCTTATGAAAGGATCTTCGTCATTTGACACTTCAATACCACTAAAATAATTCACCAATTTTTCTGTGTCGACGAGTTTGTCGATTCCGGCTGAACCGGCGAGTTTGTCGATTACGGCTGAACCGGCAAGTTTGTCGATTACGGCTGAACCGGCGAGTTCGTCGATTCCGGCTGAGCTAGCGAGTTCGTCGAATCCGGCTGAGCCGGCGAGTTTGTCGGTTCAGACTGTGCTGGCGATTTTGTCGATTCCGGCCGAGCTGGCGAGTTTGTCGATTCCGGCTGTGCTGGCGAGTTTATCAATAACGGCTGTGACCACAGATTTGTCCATTTCGAATGTAACGGCCGATTTAATTAAATAAACTTTTTTATTATGTGTTTAATTAAGTAGATAAATAAGCATATTATTATTATTGTTGTTAATCTTAATGCTTACTATTGTAACTTCAGTTTTGTGCACTATTATTTTTAAATAATAATTGGTTCAGTTCAGTTTTGAAATCCGTAGACCGAATTTGTAAGAAAATTTAAAGTATCTAAAATTTATTGAAGTAAATCTAAATTAAATAATTGAAAATTATTATCAAGATAAAAATAAATAAACTAGCCGTATTCCAAACAAGTTAAAAAAATGCTTCATTGTTAGATAAGTTTTCGAATAATGAAGTCAAGCGAAAGTAGTAGATAGCATTTACCAATTTTTAAAAATAACACATTTCAACAAAAATTTTGTTCAATCAGGAAATTATTAAAAAAATAATAATTTGGTGAAGCTAGTACAATTTCAAGAACATAATTTACCTTGGCCAGTAGAAGTGGTGCACTGTAAATTCTATAAATTCAAAAGATGTTAAATAACTTTAGAAGGTTAGATAGGCAGATATTCATTTGCTTATTTTATGTAAAATTTTCAGACACATTAATAAATGCACCCTCCAGTTTTAAACCAACAAAGAAATATTCTAATATTCTGGGCTTACCTGTAAGCGAGAAAAATAACTTTCACGTACTTAATCGATCATAATTAAAAAAGTTACTTAAAAATTATTTTATTTTTAGAAACAAACAACTCACATTTTGAGAAACAAACAAGAAATATTTTTTTGTAATCTAATTAACTTGAACTCTTAAATTCTAAATCCAAAATATCTTTTGTGTTGGGTGCACATTGTAAACATAAATATTTAACAGTATTATAAATAATAAATAACAATTTTTCACTGATTAAAACACGTATATCATACTGCTACTGTTTTTTAAATGATATTTTTGTGATGGAAATCTTGCGGGTGGGAGCCACAATTTTGCCGCTGAACTTTTGTTATGTAAGTACTTGCCAAAAAACGTAGATTTCCAAAATTTTAGGCCACAAAATTAATAATGGCGCCCCTGGAATTGTTCGAACTTTAAAAAACGGACTATTTTGGTTATTTTCACAAAATTGTATCTCAGAGAGTTTTTCATACTTTCGGACCTCTTTGTCAGCATTCTCTTCGTATTTTGCTCTACTATCAGAAAAAAAATAGTTCACTGTAGTGCAAACTTTTTTTTCTAAATTGGCATAATTTTCAATTGATCATAACTGTGCAAGTTTTAGGTCTTTTCAAGCAAATCAGGTCGCATTATTTTCATTTTTTTGAGAGCTTTAAATCATTTTAAATAATACGCTCAAATCCTTTCATTGGGACCAGAGATGTTGGTACTTAAAACTTGCGCATTTTTGATAAATTTAAATATTTGAACGTAATTAAAGAAAAACCAATTAGCCTATTTTTACAACAAAATTCGGAGAAAGTGTCCTCTCGAGTAGTTAATACATCTCTCAAAATTTTGCGGTGGTATATTTTTATTTTTAAAAGTTCTATTATTTAAAAATTCTATTTATCAAAATTAAGCAAGTTTTAAATGCCAATATTTCTAGTTCGAACTTGTTTTGAGCGTACTTGAGAGCGATTGAATGTTCACGGAAAGACGAAAATAATGTCATTTGTTTTGCTTGAATAGGCCTGAAATTTGCGAAGTTTATTTGTGTTTTGTGTTTTGTGCCCAATTGAATATAATATGAATAGTTTCTCCAATAGAACGTACTAAAATCAAAGCGGAATAAACGACAATTTTTTTTTGTACCATCCCATAAATTTGTATTTTTTAAATAAACAGTAATATATTACTTAAAGACTATAAAAAGTTACTGCAACTGAAAGTATTAAAATCAAAGTTGAATCACAAGTATTTCTATTGTAAAATAACAAAATATCTATCAAACTGAATACAGACATTTTTAAAAAAAAGTATTCTACACATTTACTTTCAATTACTAGCCCTCCCTTGTCTTGCATAAATAAGTAAACATTTTTATAATAATATTCTTTGTGCTAAATTAATTTCTGCAAAACTCTTTGAATAAAATAATTTCCAGCCCTGCCCTGTCTTACATAAAAGAATAAACAATTTTATAGTAATACTCATTTGTGCAAAATTAATTTCTGAAAATCTATTAAAACAGAAATTTCACTTGGTTTTATTCTCTTTAAATAAAATAATTTCCAGCCCTGCCCTGTCTTACAGCAATAAATAAACAATTGTATATAATAATATCCATTTGTGCCAAATTACTTTCGGCAAAACTAATAAAACAGAAATTTCTCTCTTTTGTATTCATTTTAAATAAAAGAATACTTGCACCACATGTTGATATAAGGTTGCTCTCTACAGTAAAAAAATTTTAGATAGAATGTTTTATTAGAAAACATATACTAATGCAATACAACATTATAAAAATGCAATAAAAATTTTGTTTGTATAATTTTTAAAATAATATACAAAGTTAAATTCACCAAATCGCTGAAATTTGTCAGAAAAGCTAGCGAGACTGTCGTCTGTGTCGAAAAAACTTTGCTCATAAGTACTAGAAGTAGAGGTATTCAGCAATATATGAGCTAAACAAATAAATTGGGAAATTATATGAGGTATTTTCTAAAAAATGCATTATACTCTGAGAAATAAAAAACTCACAGTTATCTCGTTCATTGTCCAAGCCACCTAGAAATTCTTGATCTGATAAAGTGATTTTCTCTACTTTCGTTGCGCTTAAATTATTTAAGGAATTCACGATAAAATCTGATTCTTAAAAAAAAAAAAAAAAAAAAAAACCGTAAAATATGTTTTTAAATTAATATTGAATTTTGTCGGTCTTGCTGAGCTAACGTCTAACGACTCTAAGAACTCCAAGTTGCTCGCTCGAAAAGGCACGACAATTCGCCGCGTATCAATCCCGAGGACCACATTATGAAGGCCACAAGCCGCCAGACATAAACCAAAAGAAGAAGCAAATAAAATACTAAGTAATAAAATTGAAAATATTTTAATAAGAAAGAAAGAAATTTTAAGTCTATGTGTTTCGTCTTGGGACCGTCTGCCAGAACTCATCAGTGGGGTGCAGACGGTCCCTGCCCCAGACACACAAGACAGTATTATTGAATCAAAATAATGATAAACTTAAAATTTGGTATCGTAAGAACGAATAAACGGAGCCTATATTAGTACACATAAGGTGGAAAATCTAATTGTGGATGGAAAAGTGCCCCCTAACATCAGAGCATGTACTATGGACATAATCTTAAACCAAAGTCCTGTTATTATTAAAAATATAATTTTTTCTCGCCCAGACAAAAGTTTTTAAATTAATATTGAATTTTGTCGGTCTTGCTGAGCTAACGTCTAACGACTCTAAGAACTCCAAGTTGCTTCGCTCGAAAAGGCACGACAATTCGCCGCGTATCAATCCCGAGGACAACATTATGAAGGCCACAAGGCGAATTGTCGTGCCTTTTCGAGCCGAGCAACTTGGAGTTCTTAGAGTCGTTAGACGTTAGCTCAGCAAGACCGACAAAATTCAATATTAATTTAAAAACTTTTGTCTGGGCGAGAAAAAATTATATTTTTAATAATAACAGGACTTTGGTTTAAGATTATGTCCATAGTACATGCTCTAATGTTAGGGGGCACTTTTCCATCCACAATTAGATTTTCCACCTTATGTGTACTTATATAGGCTCCGTTCATTCGTTCTTACGATACCAAAATTTTAAGTTTATCATTATTTTGATTCAATAATACTGTCTTGTGTGTCTGGGGCAGGGACCGTCTGCACCCCACTGATGAGTTCTGGCAGACGGTCCCAAGACGAAACACATAGACTTAAAATTTCTTTCTTTCTTATTAAAATATTTTCAATTTTATTACTTAGTATTTTATTTGCTTCTTCTTTTGGTTTATGTCTGGCGGCTTGTGGCCTTCATAATGTGGTCCTCGGGATTGATACGCGGCGAATTGTCGTGCCTTTTCGAGCGAGCAACTTGGAGTTCTTAGAGTCGTTAGACGTTAGCTCAGCAAGACCGACAAAATTCAATATTAATTTAAAAACTTTTGCCTGGGCGAGAAAAAATTATATTTTTAACGTAAAATATGTTATCCCTTCATCAAATTTATTGTTAACTTTTATTCTTTTACCTTCATCCATTGTGTATGATGATAATTCCTTCGTCTCTTCCGCACTGTACAATTGCACTTACTTATTTATATGATTTGAATTTTAGAGTGAACGGTATTGAAAAAGACATCCGACCGAGAATATAGTTAAGGGGGTGCCATAGTGAAAAACTATCGACGAAGCATCGGTAATGTAGTAAGCTGTAATGAACTAGTAGCGCCATCATCCGTTGAAAAATTATATTAATCTATAACCTCACAGTAGATGGCGCCAATAGTACATTCCAGCTATCACATTCATTCACAAATAACCTTTGTAGATTGCATTACTTAATACAAAATATGCAGACGGTGTAGGAATATTTTAATCAGAATTTTTACAATAATCTTTCTGACAACAATTGCTATATACTTTCCATGCAATCGTTTTCTGCATTTTGATATGCAGACGATGCGGGAATTGTTACCATAAAATTATACAATAATCATTTTGACAACTACTGCTATACATTTTCCATGCAATCGTTTTCTGCATTTTGATACGGAAACGATGCAGGAATTTTGAAACCAAAATTATTACAATAATCAATTAAACAACTATTGCTATACATAATTCTATGCGATCGTTTTCTGCA
Source organism: Theocolax elegans (assembly GCA_026168455.1). Taxonomy (NCBI): domain Eukaryota; kingdom Metazoa; phylum Arthropoda; class Insecta; order Hymenoptera; family Cerocephalidae; genus Theocolax; species Theocolax elegans. The sequence goes on along the minus strand of CM047427.1, from coordinate 28,906,691 downwards.
TTTTGTTAGCCAGACGATGCACGAATTGTTACCATAAAATTATACAATAATAATTTTGACAACTACTGCTATACATTTTCCATGCAATCGTTTTCTGCATTTTTATCCGCAGACGATGCAGGAATTTTGAAACTAAAATTATTACTATAATCAATTTAACAACTATTGCTATATATTTTTTTCTTTTAGTAAAACGTTTTTGACAGTATTACTACACTTTTTATGCATTCGTTTTCTGCATCTGATATGCTGTTCAATGCAATCATTATATGAATTACCTTATTTTACCCAAATCTACTTAATAAAAATTTATGTTGGCAACGTAGCTAAGCGCTAGCTGGTGTTAACATGGGCATCGCAAACAGTAGTTAGATACAGGACTAGTTGGCTAGTAGACAGCAGATAAATAAAGGATCCATTGTCATCGCAGTCTGCGTTTAGTGGAAGATTCTATGAATGTTGTACTAAACTTCAATCCTAATCCACCGACCACTGACAGGGATCTACAAATGCACTTAGACATTAACCTGGAAGTATCTAAAAAGTTTTTTTACATAAATTAATCATTCACACATATAAAAGAAAACCGATGCAATAATTCAAGAGTAAGAACAGTAACCTAATCTACAAACGTAACTCTCATAATTACGGTCAATCGGTTAATTTTTCACTCACAAGATAGTCCTACACCCTTCACACATAATTTAATTGCACTTCTTTAGGTAGAGAATAAGATCTGCATAATGGTTTGGCGTTGGGTATTATTTCCAAAGACAATAATATGTATGCAATCAAACATAGCCTTTATTATGTGTATGCAAGGAGTACCTGAAATTTCTCGTATATGGACTGCTTAATAACTAATATAGACAAAAGCCGGTGCATTGATTGAAGTACTTGGGTTTGGTAGATGATTAGTGGACGTAACTAAGGACAGTAACCAACCCACAGGTAGAGATCCTATGGCTACTGTAACCAGCAGTTAGATGGAAATTCCATTGCTACTATAGATAGCTGTTCGAGGTCCAATTGACAATTGTATTCAGCATTAGTTAGAGAATACAATGACATCATAAGTTTACTGTTAATTCGACAATTTCATGGCCGTCGTAGCTATCTATTAGTAACTGGAGGTTACTTGGATTAAGAAAGACCAAATGAATTTCAATCCGGATCCGACTACTGACAGGGATGTACAAATGCACTTTGACGCCAACCTGGAAGTATCTAAAAAGTTTTTTGTACATGAACTAAACATTCATACAAATAGAAGATGATTAATGCAATAATTGAAGAGAAAAAACAGTAACCTAACTTATAAACACAACTCTCATAATTACGGTCAATCAGTTAATTTCTCACCTACAAGATAGCCCGACATCCATCACACATGATTTGTTTGCAGTTCCTTGGGTATCAAACATAACCTTTAAGTCGGACACCATCAAACATGGATAGCTGGGTATTTTTCTTATACAAGAGCAATTGAATGAACTCGGCAACATTGATGTAGTCAGAAAAAACAAAATTCAGTATTTCGAAATTATCACAATATACCACAATGCTCACGAAAAAACACAACAATGTTTACAAGCCGTTTTGTTATCCAGCTGAAACGGTCACGAGCAACGTGAACCTCACTAGTATCGACGCGGGCAGCACAACTGCGCATGCGCGCACGGACTTTCGTCGAACGGGAGACTGACGCAACCCGTTCTATCGACACTCACGCCTAGATAAAAACCCTGATTTCTTATTAATTTTTACTAATTTGTACAGCATCTATTCATGCATAGCAATCCACTACATAACTATCAGAATTAATTAAAAACTATTATTATCAAATAATTTAAATAGTCCGTGAAATTTTTTAAATTATGCGATATTCAACCTCACATAACGACGAGTATAGCCTACGCGGCCAGTTAAGGGGAGGTCGTAATAGAGAAAACTGTCAATCAAATATGTCACTGTTTTAGTGCGTAAATGGAAATTTGTATTCTGCACTATTCTCCTCTTTTAATGGATCAAATTACTCTAAATTTGGCACACATCATTAATTTGGTCAGGAGAATAGCGCTCTGGTTTTAATTTAGTCGAAAAATTTCATATTATTATTATTATTATTATTTACCGTAATTTATCTGACCATTGTATGAGATATAGTTTAATTACGGTTCTTCACTAATTTTTGCTTCTACGCTATGTCATGATACAAAATTTTACCAGAACAATCGTAATAAAGTATAGAATGGCGCTCTGGTAAGATTTTGTATAAAAAATTATGCAAAACAACTAAAATTAGTTTGCAAATAATAAACAGTTTTGCAGGTTATCTGCGAAACATATAAGTTTTTTATTTTGCCTAATGGTGGCGCTGTGTAATATTCTTATAGGCCTCGATCTGTCGAATCGATCGGTCAGCTATTAGACACACATGCGGTGTGCCTTACCTATTGTTATGTATATTACTACATATTATATGATTCTATAATTATTTTTTTATAACCTCAAATTGTCAAATCTGTCAAATCTGTTAACCCATCAATCAGTTTTGTACGACCTCCCCTTAACTCGACAACTCGACGCACGAGCCGGCCTTTTCACTCCTTTAAACGACGAATATATCTAAAGTTTATAGATGTGTAGTTTTGTACAAATAATAACCATGTACAATTTTAATTTATATTAAATAAACAATATAAAGATTATTTGAAATTTTTCACTCATTGAAACGGCTTTTAATTATTAATTTTTTTCTTCATTGTAACAAATATATGTTTAATCAATATATATATCTGATGGTTCTGTATTAATGAGATAATCAAGTATATTTATTATTTTTTTTATTAAATAAACAACATAAATATTATTGTCATTTTTCGCTTTATGAATAAATAAATATAATTATGAATAATTAATATTTATCAGTAAATAATAAATATAAATAATATTTATAATTTGTCAATATAGAAAAACCCATTGTTACTTTGTTCAGTCAAATGAGAGATATTTAAATCGAGTTAATCCCCCGGAAAAACGATTTCTAGCCTTACATACCAACGAATATAGCCTACGCGGTCGGCTAACTCGACGACTCGACGCGCGAGCCGGCCGCCTAGGCCTCCAGCTGACAATTTTTCGCGTTTTTAAACGAGCTTGATTTTTGTTTGCCTTTTTCGAGTTTATCTAAAGTCTGTGAATGTGTGGTTTTGCATAAACAATAACCATGTATAATTATAATTTGCAATATTAACATTATTTGTAATCTATCGCATTTTATAATGGATTTAATAATTATTTTTTGTATTCGTTATTAAAAATATATCTAAAGTCTATAGATATCTGGTTTTGCGTTAAATAATAACCAAGTACAATAATTATTTTTTTATTAAATGATCAATCTAAACATTTTTGTCATTTTCTTTTTGAAATGCGTTTATTTATATATTATATTTTTGTTTCATCTAATATAATTACTAATTCAATTATGAAAAATAATATTTATCATCACATAATAAATATAAATAATATTTTTAATTTGTCAATATATAGAAAAACCTCTTGCTAGTTTTTTTAGTCAATCGACATATATTTAAATCGAGTTACTCCCCGAGAAAAACGATTCAAGCCTTACACACCAACGAATATAGCTTACGCGGCCGGCTAACTCGACGACTCGACGCGCGCGCCGGCCGCCTAGGCCTCCAGCTGATATTTTTTCGCTTTTTTAAACGTACTTGATTTTTATTAAAAGGAATCGATGTTGAGGGTCAGTTTTTTAAATAAATAAACACTATTTATTTAAATTTTGTTGTACAACGTTTCGTCTGCGTGGTTGGCATACCTCTTCAGGTACTATAAATTTATAGAGCACAAAATAACAATTTTAATAATTACAAATTAACGGACGAAATATTGAATAAATAAACGGAAGAAAATATTACCATTGATACACTGAAACGTAGATGTAATAAGCCCAGAAAGGCGTCGTGGAATAACAAGAGTATGCGAAATCGAGCGAATTTATACAAAACAAAACAAGTGTCTGCGAGTATATGTGTATGTATGTTTACAAATTAAAAGTCAATTTCGTAGAAATACTCGGACATAAATAGTCTCTTCAAATCACATCATAATACTTCTATATTGTCGGTTTAAATATTGTACGTCTTCTTTTTTATTGATAGTCGAATTATAATAATTAATGTGTAACATTTCTGAAATAATTCGTTTTTTGAAAGATGTCTGTCTATCTAATATTTCTACATTGTTCCAATCGAACTCATGATCCGCATTTTTAACAATATGTGCAGTAACAACAGCTTCTGGATTTTTATTTTTCTGCTGTTCTTTAATTCCGTTTTTTAGGCAGCGTTTAGTTTCTCCGATGTAAGTTGCCGGGCATTTTTTACAATTAAATTTGTATACTACCCCTGTCATATCCCATTTTTCAGTCGAGTCTTTGCCTAATTTTACTATATTATTAAATTCCCCGTTGAACAAGTTCTTAACGATTCAGTATTGATTCTGTGATGAAATCATTATGGAATTAATAAATAATAGCTACTGATATTGATCAAAATCAATACTGACTCAGTAGTAAGTTCTCACCAAAACGCAAAACTGATTTCTTACTGAATTAGTACAAAATCAGTAATGAATCAATGCTTTATCATTACGGAATCAGTACTGTATCGATTTTGAAATTATTCAATTGAAGAAGGGCAATGTGCCCTTAAAAATTCAGTATTCAATCAATTCAGAATCAGTGTCAAATCAATACCCTGTTAAAAAAATTCACGCTGATTCAATACTGATTACTCTAAAAAATAAATAAAATAAATTTTTTTTAGATAATTCTATAAAAAAATTAGGTAAAAACAAATAAAATTGTCACAAAAACATAAAATAAATAAAAAAAAGTATTATACATTTGTCTGTTCACGTTAGTTATTCACCCATCCACTTATTAACCGCGGTCAATGCTGCTTAACTTTCATGATCAATCATTTCTCAGTCTATTCTCAATGCTACATTCACAAACAGTTACAAAGATAATAAAAACATATTTGTAGACATTTCAAATAGCCCAGTTAGAATTTATTTTAATGGTATTAATTTTAATGGAATAAACATATTTTTAAAAATATGGACAATTTCATACAAGTTAAAATTTTAATGTACATATCGGTACCATATTAGAAGAACAATATATATTTAGTAATATATTGCAGCAATTTTATATTAATTGTAACTAGGCTTTTCGAAACGTCTACAAATATGTTTTCATTATCTTATTGTAACTGTTTGTGAATGTAGCAGATAGAAGATAGTAAATGATGCAATAGAAAATACTAAAATCAGTATGGAGGTAATAACATCTCTTTAAGATTATATTATTTAACAATTCAAGTACATATATTTCATTAATCCAATTGTTAAATATCAAAAAGACCTTCTACAAAGGTATAAAACTTCGCAAGTATGATGTAATTTCAATTACACTTTAGCAATTCTTATCTTACTTTATAAAAACTTACTGCAACAGAAAATACTGAGATCAAAATGGAATCATCAAGTTTTTTGCTGAAAAATTTAGTACACTTACTCAAAAAGTATCCCTATTGAAAAAACCTTATAAAATCCGATAAAATAATGGCTCATTGTATCGGGGTGTCGAAAAAAATTTTATAGTAATATATAGGGCGATTTCTTTTTTATCGGTACCTATAATGCATTCCCCACAACTACGAATCACAAGTTCCGAAATTTAGTTTTTATAAGTTTTACCTGATAAAAGATATATCAGTTTCTATAAGACTAATAAACTTATAGGCTTTTATAGAGATATGCTCATATAATTATTTATAGAAATCTATTCACTTTACCAATATGAATTCAGAATCGGCATATATCGTAATAAATTGATTGAAAAATTATAAGCATGTATAGATGTTTTACTACATGAATTACACAAGTGCATCCAAGAAAATATTAATCGGGTTCTATAATAAAAGAAATGACTTTGAAAAGGTTATAATTCATACATATTTCCCGATAAAAAATTTAATAAGCACTTATCATGGAATTACTGTATATGTTTATGTCTTTTTTTGCTTTCTAATGGTAGCTTTATAATTCGAGTCTATAAGGTATCCCGGGTGCAAAAACCTCATACCATACTATACAATAAATGCCTATAGTATTTTATAAGATAAACCTCAAAAAAGAAAAAAACATTTTATAGTACAATATGATGATCAACAAAATAAATCGGCGGTTCGTTTACCGGATCGTATGAGCTGAGACATCCATAACAACAATCTTAATCAAATTGTTAATCGCGTTCTACCAGGCAATTCCGTATTTATTATTTATAACAAATAGTCATGTATCCGGTTTTCGAATATTTGACGTCTTAGTGTGCGTTGAATAAATAAGGTTCTATAAGGCTTTTCACTGTATTGTCCACTAACAGCTATCGGTGTCTACCGTTAAATTCCATAATTTGAAAGCAACCATTACAGATCTTTTATAAGGTTTTACGAGGATCGACGCATGTATTAGGCATACGACCTATCCGTTACTACCGGCTGCGCCTGTAATAGCAAATCTTAATCAAATCGCTAATCCCATTCTACCAGGCAATTCCGTATTTATTATTTATAACAAATAGGCATGTATCCGGTTTTCGAATGTTTGACGTCTTTATAAGGTTTTACGAGGTTCGACGCATGTAAGGGGTAGATGGTCTATGGGGTTGTATCGGCTGCGCCAACAATAATACGAATTACATAAGTATACTTGCAGCGATACTCGTGTGACACTTTCATGTATTCTTAGTTTTGTAACCTTTAGTTATAAATGTTTTTATTGTTATTATTCATGCACATAAAGATAGAAGTTTCTATGATATACTACTAATAAACATGAAAGAAATATTAAATTTATTTTATATAAACTTATCCAATATAATAATTCTTTTCTTTTCAGGCATCAAATCGAACTCAATTACATGTTAATGTAAATTTCAGTATATTTTCAAATACAAAGAATATTCTTCCTCCAAGGACAAAACAGATCTGGAAAACAAATAATTTTAATTCCATTTGAATGTGCTCTAAATTATAAAACTAATTAATAGCAATAATTAATAGCTCTGAGTGAGCAATATTTTACATATACTTATATATATATTATAACGGTAAGCGAGTTACCGATCAGGTGAGTAATCGAAAAGAGTATCGAGATTGATGCGCGCGCAGGGAACGCGCGCGAGTATCGTGCGCGGGAGAGTACCGGAGAGAGTTCGCGCGCGATCGGCAACAACATCGTTTTGACAACTGCCGAGAGATTTCTAACGGAAAATCAGAGCAACAAGACTGGTGCATTTAGTGTGTGGGTGTGAGGTTTTCTTCCCACCAACCTCCACGTCGGCGTGCAGAGCAGCACGTCTCACGGGCAGTGAGAAAAGGAAGTCAAGAGTCGACCGCCTTCACGACCGTTGGAGTGAGAGAGAGAGTGATAAGCACGAGGACAAGCTATCTCTCCTTTGCACAGTCGTTTCCCGCCGAGGCGCGATATTTAGACAAGCGGTAAGTGGTGCACCAAGTTTAGACCCTCGTGTCTACTTACTTTTCGCGTCCCGATTTACCTGGTACGGTCCAGGTGAGGAAGCGTTCCTCCTTTCCCCCCTCTCGTGACAATACCCGCACGGATAGACAGGTCGGTGGTTCGCGGGAGCCACTTCACGAGAGAAGACCCGCGTGACGTAGGAAGCTTCTACGTCAAAGCTCTCTACGTCAGAGATACATACGTCACACGGTGTGACGTATGACATCAGGTTAAGCAGCCGATCATTCCCGGATCGGTTGCTCGTAACTCTACAGTTAAACAGATTTTAACTAACTGTTTTCGCGCTGAACTCGGGGGTAGTCATCGGTACGACTCCCCGTAAATTGTTAACGTTAATTTTTTCTTAATTTATTATTATTTAATTCGTAATTTAATAAATTAACTCGGTGAGAAAATCTTTCTCGCCGTTTAACGAATAATATCGATTGTTGATAGTGTTTTACCGGTTACCGTCCTATCCTACGAATCCCGCCCTCTCCGGTGTTTATCCTAGTTGGCAAATTTGGGCATAGGGCCCAACACACGGTATCTAAGTCAAACGAGGTGTTTGACGTTGTTAACGGCATTGCACGGGAATCAAAGCGATTCCCGGCCGCATCGTGGGACTGCACACTTAAGGTTGGTAATTTGGAACAAATTGGGCCTAACCGTGGGCCTTACATTTCCCCAGTACCCACCCCGTTACAACTGGCGCCCAATACGTGTGAAATTGGGATATAGGACATTGGAAAAATCAACAAGCACGATATAGTTGTTCAGTTGTTAATAATATTGTTAATTAACAATTGGATAACTCGCGAACAATAACGAGGTCAGCAGTCGCGTTTCGAAATTGTGAAGTATATGTCGGTACTCTTTCGTTCCCCCTCGAGGCGGGATTTGTTTTTAACAAATAGAATTTTATAAACAAATAAAATTTTTTTTTATTTTCTCGTCTCGACGCATGTAAGGGGTAGATGGTCTATGGGGTTGTATCGGCTGCGCCAACAATAATACGAATTACATAAGTATACTTGCAGCGATACTCGTGTGACACTTTCATGTATTCTTAGTTTTGTAACCTTTAGTTATAAATGTTTTTATTGTTATTATTCATGCACATAAAGATAGAAGTTTCTATGATATACTACTAATAAACATGAAAGAAATATTAAATTTATTTTATATAAACTTATCCAATATAATAATTCTTTTCTTTTCAGGCATCAAATCGAACTCATTACATGTTAATGTAAATTTCAGTATATTTTCAAATACAAAGAATATTCTTCCTCCAAGGACAAAACAGATCTGGAAAACAAATAATTTAATTCCATTTGAATGTGCTCTAAATTATAAAACTAATTAATAGCAATAATTAATAGCTCTGAGTGAGCAATATTTTACATATACTTATATATATATATATTATAACGGTAAGCGAGTTACCGATCAGGTGAGTAATCGAAAGAGTATCGAGATTGATGCGCGCGCAGGGAACGCGCGCGAGTATCGTGCGCGGGAGAGTACCGGAGAGAGTTCGCGCGCGATCGGCAACAACATCGTTTTGACAACTGCCGAGAGATTTCTAACGGAAAATCAGAGCAACAAGACTGGTGCATTTAGTGTGTGGGTGTGAGGTTTTCTTCCCACCAACCTCCACGTCGGCGTGCAGAGCAGCACGTCTCACGGGCAGTGAGAAAAGGAAGTCAAGAGTCGACCGCCTTGACGACCGTTGGAGTGAGAGAGAGAGTGATAAGCACGAGGACAAGCTATCTCTCCTTTGCACAGTCGTTTCCCGCCGAGGCGCGATATTTAGACAAGCGGTAAGTGGTGCAACAAGTTTAGACCCGCGTGTCTACTTACTTTTCGCGTCCCGATTTACCTGGTACGGTCCAGGTGAGGAAGCGTTCCTCCTTTCCCCCCTCTCGTGACAATACCCGCACGGATAGACAGGTCGGTGGTTCGCGGGAGCCACTTCACGAGAGAAGACCCGCGTGACGTAGGAAGCTTCTACGTCAAAGCTCTCTACGTCAGAGATACATACGTCACACGGTGTGACGTATGACATCAGGTTAAGCAGCCGATCATTCCCGGATCGGTTGCTCGTAACTCTACAGTTAAACAGATTTTAACTAACTGTTTTCGCGCTGAACTCGGGGGTAGTCATCGGTACGACTCCCCGTAAATTGTTAACGTTAATTTTTTCTTAATTTATTATTATTTAATTGGTAATTTAATAAATTAACTCGGTGAGAAAATCTTTCTCGCCGTTTAACGAATAATATCGATTGTTGATAGTGTTGGGCCTAACCGTGGGCCTTACATTTCCCCAGTACCCACCCCGTTACAACTGGCGCCCAATACGTGTGAAATTGGGATATAGGACATTGGAAAAAATCAACAAGCACGATATAGTTGTTCAGTTGTTAATAATATTGTTAATTAACAATTGGATAACTCGCGAACAATAACGAGGTCAGCAGTCGCGTTTCGAAATTGTGAAGTATATGTCGGTACTCTTTCGTTCCCCCTCGAGGCGGGATTTGTTTATTAACAAATAGAATTATTATAAACAAATAAAATTTTTTTTTTATTTTCTCGTCTCGACTACTTAGTAGTAGACACAGGAAATTGGTTCCTGGTCGAATCTAGGTGGCGCCACTAGAAAAAGGTCGCACAAATTGGAAATTTGGTGGGTTTTCGAACGGAATCGATAGACCGACTAGCGTTACTTGAAAATTGGATAGTTTGGACCAAACCAAGTAACTAGCGCCATCTAGAGGAACGAAAGAACGCGACACAGCGCGACATAACCTCGTGGCAATTTATCGGTATAAATAAATTGTTTGTAAGTGTATGCAAGGTTTAACTGGTTTTTGCTGGCACAAAACAGGAAGCTAATAACCTGACTCAGACCTTTACAAATTGTATGATAGGTTATGTTTTTGTAAGAGGTCAAGCGCGCGGTAACTTTAATCATTTAATTTATTTATTTATTGATTTAGTTATTATTTATTATATAGTAGCGTTAAGTTAGCGCAAGGTAAGAGCCAGGCAGTAGTTTATTGTAAATTTATTAGCAGATTTGTTAAAAATAGTTTAAACTCAGTAGTACTTCTTGATCAAAGTAATACAGGACTTACTTTTGGCATCCGGTTTTGTGCTTTAGCGGTTAGCTTAGGTAGAAGGAAAACCCAGTTACGCGGATTGGACATTTGGCAAATAACGCCAAAGTTAAATATTCGACAGCATATAACCTTGCACACACATAGTGCATCAAGCCAGCGAGGCTACTTACTGTTAAACGTATAAACGACGCTACAGCTGAACATGGCCGCTCAGCAGAAAGACGTCGATAGTCAAATCGATGCACACCAGGGAGCAAATTGAATTACACCTGGACGCCTTGAACCTAAATACGGCAGGCTCGGTTCATAGGATAGCCGAGCGACTCCACCAGTGGCTATTAGGAAATTATTCGGCCCAGGAGTTTAACCAGGAGGAAGATGAAGCCACATCAGTTCGCAGCCGTCTCCAACGGAGAAATAGGTGGCTGTAGATGCTAGGTGAACATCAAGACGAGGAGTCTGATGAACCTAGCCCAGATCAGGAAGTGTATCTTGTACTGCGGGAGAACGCTGCGGTTAAAGACAACCTGCACAGGAGGGTGAAGGATTTCGATGACGTTGAGCTAGATGAAACGACGTCAGCCGCGACCAACACAGAGCCTCAACCCGAACGAGAGGAAGAATGGCTGTCATTGGTCTCAGAAGAGGGAAACATTTTTAAAATCCCTCGTTCGTTCTCCCAGACCTTGGTGCAGCTTATCAAAAAAGTGAATGACCTTACTGTAAAGGTGGATAAGCTGATGTCCGAGCGCACTCAAACCGCTCACAGCACGAGATTGGACGGTGCCAACCAATCTCACCATGTGCACTTTCAGGACACATATACGTGTTATGGTCCTGATGTGAGCGAGATAGGTGAGGCGCAAGTAAATGGCGAGCAACAACGCACAAGCGCCCCTCAGTCTAAGCCTGATGGAGCTTGGAAGGGGGGGAATGCGCGCGATTCCCAGAAGATTTCTCAAGCGCGCAGCTCGCCAAACAAGGATCGGTCATTCTCAACACCAAGCTTCTCTACGTCATCGAGGTTGAATGGAACACCTCGGGACCTCGGCGGCATTGTTAGGAAGTGGCAGGTCAAGTTCTCTGGCGACAAGAGTCAGAGCATCATTGCCTTCCTAACCAGGATCGAGGATTGCGGGATCCTGGCCAACCTGTCAGAGGACGAGTTATTGCCGTCACTCTAGGAACTTCTGACAGACACTGCTGCCACGTGGTATCAGAACGTGAAACACAAGTGGCACTCCTGGCAAGATTTCGTGACTTCGGCTAAACGTTGGTACGGAATGAGCCAACGTTTCCAGCAGAGGATCATCGCCGAGTCCAGCGCACGGACTGAAGGACCGGATGAACCGGTTAGGGACTATATGACGTGCTCTATCGCAATAATGCGAAAGATAGTCCCTACGCCGACTGAAGCGCAGCAGCTCGATCATTTGTATCGGAACATGCTGCCACAGCTTCAACGGCTGTTCAAGAGAGCGGAAGTGAGCTCAATTGAACAAATGCTGGACCTCGCCACGGAAGCGGAGCAGACGATAGAAGGTGAAAAGTATATCGTCCACCACCTACGGAGGAAGGGTCTCTGCTGCCCGAAAAGGGCGTATAAGCCGAAGCGGAAAAAAGGTTCGCCGAAGGCTAAGGTAGCGGCCGCTGAGGTAAGCCCAGCCAAACCAAGCGAGCCAGACGTCGTCGACCGCATCGCAAAGATGCTGGAGGATGCGCTGCGGCCCATCGTCTCCCAATTGGCGTCGACGACCCGACAGTCCGTAGGAGAAGCCCAAGGTCTGGCTCTGATTTATTTATTATTTATTATTACCGTTAAGTTAGCGCAAGGTAAGAGCCAGGCAGTAGTTTATCGTAAATTTATTAGCAATTTGTTAAAAATAGTTTAAACTCGTAGTGCTTCCTGATCAAAGTAAGACAGGACTTACTTTTGGCATCCGGTTTTGTGCTTTAGCGGTTAGCTTAGGTAGAAGCAAAACCCAGTTACGCGGATTGGACATTTGGCAAATAACGCCAAAGTTAAATATTCGACAGCATATAACCTTGCACACACATAGTGCATCAAGCCAGCGAGGCTACTTACTGTTAAACGTATAAACGACGCTACAGCTGAACATGGCCGCTCAGCAGAAAGACGTCGATAGTCAAATCGATGCACACCAGGGAGCAAATTGAATTACACCTGGACGCCTTGAACCTAAATACGGCAGGCTCGGTTCATAGGATAGCCGAGCGACTCCACCAGTGGCTATTAGGAAATTATTCGGCCCAGGAGTTTAACCAGGAGGAAGATGAAGCCACATCAGTTCGCAGCCGTCTCCAACGGAGAAATAGGTGGCTGTAGATGCTAGGTGAACATCAAGACGAGGAGTCTGATGAACCTAGCCCAGATCAGGAAGTGTATCTTGTACTGCGGGAGAACGCTGCGGTTAAAGACAACCTGCACAGGAGGGTGAAGGATTTCGATGACGTTGAGCTAGATGAAACGACGTCAGCCGCGACCAACACAGAGCCTCAACCCGAACGAGAGGAAGAATGGCTGTCATTGGTCTCAGAAGAGGGAAACATTTTTAAAATCCCTCGTTCGTTCTCCCAGACCTTGGTGCAGCTTATCAAAAAAGTGAATGACCTTACTGTAAAGGTGGATAAGCTGATGTCCGAGCGCACTCAAACCGCTCACAGCACGAGATTGGACGGTGCCAACCAATCTCACCATGTGCACTTTCAGGACACATATACGTGTTATGGTCCTGATGTGAGCGAGATAGGTGAGGCGCAAGTAAATGGCGAGCAACAACGCACAAGCGCCCCTCAGTCTAAGCCTGATGGAGCTTGGAAGGGGGGGAATGCGCGCGATTCCCAGAAGATTTCTCAAGCGCGCAGCTCGCCAAACAAGGATCGGTCATTCTCAACACCAAGCTTCTCTACGTCATCGAGGTTGAATGGAACACCTCGGGACCTCGGCGGCATTGTTAGGAAGTGGCAGGTCAAGTTCTCTGGCGACAAGAGTCAGAGCATCATTGCCTTCCTAACCAGGATCGAGGATTGCGGGATCCTGGCCAACCTGTCAGAGGACGAGTTATTGCCGTCACTCTAGGAACTTCTGACAGACACTGCTGCCACGTGGTATCAGAACGTGAAACACAAGTGGCACTCCTGGCAAGATTTCGTGACTTCGGCTAAACGTTGGTACGGAATGAGCCAACGTTTCCAGCAGAGGATCATCGCCGAGTCCAGCGCACGGACTGAAGGACCGGATGAACCGGTTAGGGACTATATGACGTGCTCTATCGCAATAATGCGAAAGATAGTCCCTACGCCGACTGAAGCGCAGCAGCTCGATCATTTGTATCGGAACATGCTGCCACAGCTTCAACGGCTGTTCAAGAGAGCGGAAGTGAGCTCAATTGAACAAATGCTGGACCTCGCCACGGAAGCGGAGCAGACGATAGAAGGTGAGAAAGTATATCGTCCACCGCCTACGGAGGAAGGGTCTCTGCTGCCCGAAAAGGGCGTATAAGCCGACGCGGAAAAAAGGTTCGTCGAAGGCTAAGGTAGCGGCCGCTGAGGTAAGCCCAGCCAAACCAAGCGAGCCAGACGTCGTCGACCGCAATGCAAAGATGCTGGAGGATGCGCTGCGGCCCATCGTCTCCCAATTGGTGTCGACGACCCGACAGTCCTGTAGGAGAAGCCCAAGGTCTGGCTCTCCAAAGAAAAGCTCGCCGGCCAACCGATCTCCGAAGAGTAGGAGGTTGGTCAGACCTAATGGCCCGAGCAAGAGCTTCAGACACCGGCAGGAGAAGAAGAGTGCTAGTCCACCGAGAGAAAAAGTGAGGGAACAGCCGAAATACCGAATGGGCTCGACTTTTGATCCGACTAAGCCTCTTACCTGCAAGGGCTGCGAGAAAATTGGATATTCCCTCAGGTACTGTCCGGTGTGCTCGGGAAACGCCAAAGGGAGCGGTTAACCGGGACTGAAAACCGCGACCCAAGAGCTTGAGTCCCCGCTGTCCCAGGTGAGTTCGGGACAGACCCGCTCCGACCGAGAGTATGGTCCAGAGAGGAGCGAAAATGGGCCTCAAAAGGAGGAACGGTCCCAAGAAGCCAGCAGACCAACCTCATCCTATAAACCAGAGGATGAGAGTCGTTGGTGGCTTCTCGTGGAGATTGAGGGCTTTCGTATAAGAGCCTTATACGATCCCGGAGCCGGTGTCGGAGAAGATCCAGGAGAAGATGCACCGCCAGGTCCGAGAGATACTAGATTTAGAGATCATAGAGCCCTCGGACAGCGGTTGGTCAAGCCCCGTGGTGATGGTACGCAAGAAGAACGGATCACGTCGGTTTTGCATTGACTTTAGGAAAGTCAATCCGCTAACGAAACCAGACGCGTATCCCCTCCCATTCATGCAGGATATCTTGCGCAAGCTGAAGAGATGTCGGTACATTAGTACTCTGGACATGAACTCAGCGTATCATCAAATACCTCTCCAGAAGGAATCGCGTCTTTATACGGCTTTCACAGTCCCGGGGATAGGACTGTATCAGTTTAAGCGGATGCCATACGGATTGGCATACGCCGGCGCGACCTTCCAACGCATGATTGACCAAGTGGTTGGTCCTGATCTCGAGCCCAATACCTTTTCTTACCTCGATGACATTATTATAGTCACCGAGACATTTGAAGGGCACAAGAAGTATCTCGAGATGGTGCTGAAAAGACTGACCGAAGCTAACTTGACAGTAAATAAGAACAAGTGTGTCTTTTGTCAAGATGAGGTGAGATATCTTGGCGTGCTGGTCAACAGGGATGAAATTCGTCCTGACCCAGCCAAGACAGAGCCTATAAGGGTTTATCCGGCTCTCAAGAACCTCAAACAGCTTCGACGATTCCTCGGCATGGCGTCGTGGTATCGGCGTTTTATGCCGGATTACGCCACGATTGCCGAACCACTTACCCGTCTCACAAAGAAGAACCTAGGGTACGAGTGGTTAGATGAACAGGAACAAGCCTTTCAGCATCTGAAGGCCCTGATCATGACTGCTCCAGTTCTTCAACGTCCCAGTGCAGATGGACTATTTAGCCAGCACACGGACGCGAGCGATACCGGCACAGGAGCCGTGCTCGTCCAAGAGATAAACGGAGTGGAAAGAGTCATTGAGGTTGCCAGTCGCATTCTCACAGCACCCGAGAAGAATTATAGCGTTACGGAGAGGGAATGCTTGGCCGTGGTCTGGGCTATTTATAAGTTCAGACCTTACATCGAAGGATACCACTTCAAAGTGATAACGGATCACAGTAGTCTTCGATGGTTGTGTAATATGAGAAATCCAACCAGCCGATTAGCGAGATGGGCTCTAGAGCTTCAAGCTCATGACTTTGTCGTCGAGCACAGAAAAGGAGCTCTGCATCACATTCCCGATGCCCTATCTTGCATGTATGAAGACGATGAGCCTACAATAGCAGCAATGTCGTGGGCTCAAACTACTGAAGATCCTTGGTACCTAGACTGGATCAAAAACGTTTCCGACAGACCCCGTGATTTCCCCGACTGGAAAATAGTTGGAGGAAATCTATACATCTATCGCCCCGACAAGGAGTTAGAGGAAGTGATGGATGATGAGCAGCATGGAAGCTGGTCGTACTCGTTCGAGAATCGTCACTCTATTCTGAGAGAGTGTCACGACGATCCCTCTGCTGGCCATCTCGGAAGTGAAAAGGACATTCGCCCGCGTGGCCCAAAACTATTAGTGGCCACGGTTCTACGCAGAAGTGCGGATTACGTCAGGCGATGTCAAGTGTGCCAGCAATGTAAGGTCGAGCAACGTGCTCCATCAGGCTTAATGGGTCACCGTCAATCGGACAGACCATGGCAGGTGGTATCAGGAGAAATACCGGCCCGCTTCTCACGCTCTAGCCGAGGATGTGATAACGGATCACAGTAGTCTTCGATGGTTGTGTAATATGAAAATCAACCAGCCGATTAGCGAGATGGGCTCTAGAGCTTCAAGCTCATGACTTTGTCGTCGAGCACAGAAAAGGAGCTCTGCATCACATTCCCGATGCCCTATCTTGCATGTATGAAGACGATGAGCCTACAATAGCAGCAATGTCGTGGGCTAAACTACTGAAGATCCTTGGTACCTAGACTGGAGCAAAAACGTTTTCCGACAGACCCCGTGATTTCCCCGACTGGAAAATAGTTGGAGGAAATCTATACATCTATCGCCCCGACAAGGAGTTAGAGGAAGTGATGGATGATGAGCAAGCATGGAAGCTGGTCGTACTCGTAGAGAATCGTCACTCTATTCTGAGAGAGTGTCACGACGATCCCTCTGCTGGCCATCTCGGAAGGGAAAAGACATTCGCCCGCGTGGCCCAAAACTATTATTGGCCACGGTTCTACGCAGAAGTTGCGGATTACGTCAGGCGATGTCAAGTGTGCCAGCAATGTAAGGTCGAGCAACGTGCTCCATCAGGCTTAATGGGTCACCGTCAATCGGACAGACCATGGCAGGTGGTATCAGGAGAAATTACCGGCCCGCTTCCACGCTCTAGCCGAGGATACGAATACATCCTAGTATTCCAGGATTTATTCACGCGCTGGATTAAAGCAATTCCGATAAGAAAAGCTAACGCAAAGACGATAGTTCGCGAGCTTCACGTACGAGTGATTAACCGGTTCCGCACCCCGGAGGTATTTCATTCGGACAACGGGACCGAGTTTAAAAATAAACTTGTAGACGAATACCTCGAATCTAAGGGAGTGTATCATTCGACGACACCCCCTTATCACGCACAGGCCAATCCTGTTGAGAGGGCCAATCGGACCCTTAAGACAATGGTGGCGTCGTATATCCAGGATAAGCACAGCGACTGGGACGACAAGCTGTCAGAGTTAGTCTTTGCACTAAACACAGCGGTGCCAAGTTCTACTGGATGGTGCCCGGCTATGCTGAACTATGGTCGCCAACCCGAGGCGCCTAGTATAGCTCGTCGAGAGAAAGACCGGCTTGCCCAGCAACAGTTTGAGCTCCGTCGACTGCAGGATTGGAACGACAAATCAAACAGTTGCCAAGACTGCACAAGAACGCAAATCGTCAGTCGGCTGCCAGTAAGGCCCGGCAAGCCGAAATCTTCAACTCACGACGAAGGCCAGCGGAATTCGAGGTAGGAGATCTGGTGTGGAATCGCAACCGGGTCCTCTCGTCCAGCGCACAAGGTATCTCGGCTAAGTTTGCTCCGAAATACACAGGGCCATATCTCATCATCAGTAGGAAAGGTATGAATACCTACGTCATACAAGATGATCAAGGGGACCAAGAGGTATCTCATATAGAGCATCTGAAGAGATACGTCCCCGAAAATGATGCTGAACCAAACGATGAAGAGCAACCTACGAGATCTCAACCGTCGAGGGATCAACAGGTGAAGTGCGACCCACCTGAAGCGAGCGAAGCCTTCCCTGCGAGAGAGTATAATGCGAGCGAGTCACCTAGCGATGGAACTCGGTGTAAACCGCGTGAGACGTCGCGTACGTTCTTAGATAGAATGCGACCATGCGGCGCCGATCCCCAGTAAGACAGCATATAGATGCGCAGCCAGAAACTGTTCCCTTTAGACGAGGACGAGAGCGTCCAGGACCTCAAAAAGGAGCGCAAGATCCTGGCAACGTTCCGTGCCCAGCAGCATGAGGCCAAGGAAAAGGCGGCGGCAGAAGAGAAGAAGCGCGAGGAGGAGCGCCAGCAGCGGCTGAGAGCTGAGGCAGCCTATAGGCAGGCTGCTGAAGAGCACCGGCGTCTCCAGCAGAAAGCGGATGACGCTAAAAGAAGAGCCGCTGAGCTGGAGGCGCGGCTGCAGTCTCAGCCCTCCACGAGCGGAACAAGCGGTTACAAGGAACCGAAGTGTCCGCTCTGCCGCTGCAAAAGAGTCGTTGACCCGAAGAAATGCCCTCGCTTCAAGGCGCACGCCGGAATCAAGGCGGGGCGCAGGAAGCAGGACTGAGAGCCATAAGGAGCCAACGACCCAACCCTTCCAAATGTACATAGATGCTTGTGTTTTTTTTTATTTAAGTTTTATGATAAAAATAAGGTATACCTCCTGATTATTTATCCTCTTTCCTGTTCCTAGCGGTATACAGAGTATGCGGAATCTGGAAGGGGGGTATAACGGTAAGCGAGTTACCGATCAGGTGAGTAACCGAAAAGTAAACCGAAAATATAGCAATAATTAATAGCTCTGAGTGAGCAATATTTTACATATACTTATATATATATTATAACGGTAAGCGAGTTACCGATCAGGTGAGTAACCGAAAAGAGTATCGAGATTGATGCGCGCGCAGGAAACGCGCGCGAGTATCGTGCGCGGGAGAGTACCGGAGAGAGTTCGCGCGCGATCGGCAACAACATCGTGTTGACAACTGCCGAGAGATTTCTAACGGAAAATCAGAGCAAAAAGACTGGTACATTTAGTGTGTGGGTGTGAGGTTTTCTCCCCACCAACCTCCACGTCGGCGTGCAGAGCAGCACGTCTCACGGGCAGTGAGAAAAGGAAGCCAAGAGTCGGCCGCCTTCCCGAACGTTGGAGTAAGAGAGAGAGATAAGCACGAGGACAAGCTATCTCTCCTTTGCCCAGTCGTTTCCCGCCGAGGCGCGATATTTAGACAAGCGGTAAGTGGTGCAACACGTTTAGACCCGCGTGTCTACTTAATATTTCGCGTCCCGATTTACCTGGTACGGTCCAGGTGAGGAAGCATTACTCCTTTCCCCCCTCTCGTGACAATACCCGCACGGATAGACAGGTCGATGGTTCGCGGGAGCCACTTCACGAGAGAAGGCGCGCGTGACGTAGGAAGCTTCTACGTTAAAGCTCTCTACGACAGAGATACATACGTCACACGGGGGTGACGTATGCCATCAGGTTAAGCAGCCGATCATTCCCGGATCGGTTGCTCGTAACTCTACAGTTAAACAGATTTTAACTAACTGTTTTCGCGCTGACCTCGGGGGTAGTCATCGGTACGACTCCCCGTAAATTGTTAACGTTAATTTTTTCTTAATTTATTATTATTTAATTGGTAATTTAATAAATTAACTCGGTGAGAAAATCTTTTTCGCCGTTTAACGAATAATATCGATTGTTGATAGTGTTTTACCGGTTACCGTCCTATCCTACGAATACCGCCCTCTCCGGTGTTTATCCTAGTTGGCAAATTTGGGCATAGGGCCCAACACACGGTATCTAAGTCAAACGAGGTGTTTGACGTTGTTAACGGCATTGCACGGGAATCAAAGCGATTCCCGGCCGCATCGTGGGACTGCACACTTAAGGTTGGTAAGTTGGGACAAATTGGGCCTAACCGTGGGCCTTACATTTCCCCAGTACCCACCCCGTTACAATATATATATATATATATATATATATATTTTGTTAATCTTTTATATGATTCGATGATTATGTTAACATTTAAAATAATTCAGAATTTGTTACGGAATTAGTATGTATTCTTTATTTAGCATTCTCTTGTAATAAAGTTAATACTTCATTATTTTTCTAATATGAAAACATATTAACCTATTTTTAGAAAAAATATTTCAATTGAACAATATATCTATGTGTTCTTAGTAACACCAAAGCCACTTGAGAAATACAAATTTCCCGCCAAGAATGTAATCGACTATTCCGTGTTTATTGTAATACTAAACCGCTCATTTATGTGACAAAACTGATTAAAACCTATAAACGAACCATTGCTTGACAATATTAGAATATACCGGAAGATTCGGATAAATAATGCTCAACTTTATAGTGAAATGTCCTATTCAACCCGATAAATTACAATCATGACCCGCGTAAAAAATTAAAGTTTATATCGTCGCCTCGTACGAAGACTAGCACGCATTTTACGTCTTCCGCGAAAAGTAGTATGTTATCAGTTTCTTTATGGATGAACAGCACGTTTAGGGTTTTTACCGCGAAGACTAACACGTCTATGGTTTGCTCCGCGAAAACTAGCATGTATGACCTTTTCTCCGCGAAAACTAGCATGTTTGTTCTCCGCGAAGACTAGCACGTTTTCTCTCCGCGAAGACTAGCACGTTTTCTTCCCAAGTATTTTCAAATTCTAATGAATGCTTTAGATAACATTGGGAATTAAATAAAAACTAAAACATGAAAATTGATCAAGCTAGAGTCCTTCTCCTCTATTACGTTAATAAGCGTTCTTTTCGCTTCTAATAAACTCTCGCAATTTATATTATTCCACAAGTCTCACTTCGAAGATAAATCAAAATAAATAAATCTTAATTTTTATATCACAGTAAAGTGAAAAAATTAACATGTCTAATATCACATTGTCGATTCACAGCCTCAATCAAAAGTAAAAACAATTTATTAATAGGGTATTACACTTAATATTATTATTAGCAAATTAAAAAATTTATAAGAGCGCGTCTGATGTAGATTAAAGATGAGGATTTTATTGGCTAAATTATATATATGAATCTCTTTTTGATACTTTATATATCAATAATTAAGCGATATTTATTACTGCGTATTATTCTTTGCGCAAACAAAAGGACAATATTATATGTATCAAAGTTACCGCAACGAAAATGTATCTAATGTACACAACGCAAGCGTTCAATATCATTAAGCCGTCTTAAGGCGGTAATTTTTGAAGTTATGATTAATTTTATCAATTTTATATATTAATATATAACCTAATAATTTGTAAATAATTAATAATGTAGAGTACTAGTCATAAATAAATAATCATGCTTATATTGAAAAAAAGCAATAGGAAATTTGATTAAATATTGATAACTGAAAATTTAAATTTTGTGTAATAACTTCCTAAAAACTGCAAGTCATAAAATAAAATTTTTTTAATATTACAGATTGTCAATATTTGTATAAAATAGAATATTAAAGTTTCAACATTTCAACGTATGCTTAGCTATAATAGGCACTGTGTGTATATAGTACTATATACATATAGTTTACAGAATAGAATTATTATTGTGCCATTACTAAAAGTAGAGCGTAAAGTAGTCTTTTAGCAACCGGCGCGATTTTGCAGGCGCTAAAGTTCTTTAAAATTTGTAAAGTTTTTTGTAGCTCGGCTTCGGCGAGGGATACGCACTCACCTGCACCACGTACTGCAAATCCACATCCGGCCTAAAAAGACCCACTTTTCGTCCTTGGTATACACAATATACTATTAAGTTCACATTGCAAAAGATTATAGCATTACTTATAAATTAATAATTTATTTTAATTCTTAAGTGAATAATTAACTATTCATCTATAAAGTTCACTTTATCGATCTCTACAAAGGTACTAAAACAGAATTTTATTCCGTATTATTGTTAGGAGTGAGCGAGTACCCGAAATTTCGAGTTACTCGAACTAAAATTTCGACTTAACGAATAGCGAGTCGAGTCGGTTATCTAATTTCAACGAGTTACTCGAACAAATACAGGTACTCGGTTCGTTAAAAATTATTTTCTTATTGCTACAGCTTTAAATAACGTACAAAGGTCTAAAAATGATTTTATTCTTAAAGATTTTTTCGTAAACATCGTACTTTTCAATAAAACGAGAAAGGTAGAGCAAGAGGCACTATCTGGAATCAATTTTTTTACATTGTAACAACGGGTTTTTTACTTTTTAGGCAAATATTGATGATCTAGGGCCAGCACAACACGAAATTTGCAATTTGGGAAATAAGGGATATAATATATATATATATAATCGAGAAACTCGATTTTTTCAAGCAACTCGGCACATTTTTATGGTTTGAAAAAGCCGAATATTCGACTTCAACTCGGTGAAAAAGCTTGATTCGTATAAAGTCGACTTTTTCGAGTACTCGGAATTTCCTAATTATTTGCTTCCCTGTAGACCCATTTTATGATCCGTAGAGCTACTTTATTCACCGAAGACGCACTTTATCTACCGTAAACTTACTTTTTTCTTCAAACATTTATTTTAGCTATTCCTACAAACAAAACATTAAATTTATTATATTAAATAAAAATACCAAAAAATTTGAAAATCTTTAGAAGTTAGTAAATAAATAGCTGTTGATTAAAGCAGCCTTTCAAATCTTTCATTTGAGTAAAAAGCAATTGTTCCGTTGGATGAATTACTAACTTTCATCCCAGAAATAAACTCCTATTAAATAAAATCCTTATTTAATAACACTTTTTTTATTCAAAATCATGTGGTCATTAATTAATAAAAAGAAATAGCGAGACGTGCTAGTTTTCGCGGAAAATTGAAACGTGTTACTTTTTGTCCAAGAAAATTAAATGTGTTAGTTTTCGCGAGCAAACGAGTTGTGCTAGTCTTCGCGAATAAATATCAAACATGCTAGTTTTCCAAATAGAAACGTTAAACGTGCTAGTCTTCGTGGAGTATGTTCATAGTTGCTAGTTTTCGCGGAAGAAATAGTTGTGCTAGTTTTCGTAAGAGACGTCGATATGAACTTTATATAAACTTTAGGTTTGGCTAAACTTGATAAGAGGTTGGCAAACGAGACTGAGCCGAACTTAGGTAACTGACTGTTCAAGTTTGGCGAAAGTGTATAAAGTTTATACAAAGTTTAAACGAACTCAATATCAACGTGATATCAAGTTCAAGTATATAAAGTAATATAATGTTGATATCAACATACCCAAAAAAAATTTTTTAAAATCTTCTTTAACTGACATCAGTAAGTATACATCGGTTAGAAAAAGGATATTTGAGATATAACCAAAAAATTCGAACTCGCCACTGAAAAGTGTTGTCCATTTCGTTAGTCTTGAAAACATAACCTGAAAGAAGAAAATTAAAAAAACCACAAAGTATCTATTTTTACATATTAAAATATTAATTTAAATATAATTAAAAATATAACATTTTCAATTTAAATAGAAAAAACTTATCTGATGCAGCGGTTCAAAATGAATCTTCATGTGTCGTATTTTCTATCCTGACATCATTGTCCGGATTACGCCTTAATATGTACACCGATCGCGCAACGATGCTCTGTCAACTCGTTTACACACTAAACGGCGACTCACAATTATTACAATTGCAGTTATTAAACTGTCAGATTTGAAAAAATAACCTGATCTGCTGGTCCTTCTCGCGCCGCATTCGCAACGGTACTGACGAATCGGTTAGATATCGATAAATTAGCCGATGAAAAAAAAACGAAACAATGTTGTTTTGGCAACTAACGCTAGCGTCAGTTCATTCGCGAGAGCAGTGCGAAAAGGATCAGCGGAACAGGTTATATTTTGCGAATTTGAACGATTGTTTGTGCAATTGTAATAATCGTGAGTCGTCGATTAGTGTGTAAACGAGTTGACAGAGCATCGTTGCGCGATCGGTGTACATATTAAGGCGTAATCCGGACAATGATGTCAGGATAGAAAATACGACACATGAAAATTCATTTTGGACCGCTGCATCAGATAAGTTTTTTCTATTTAAATTGAAAATGTTATATTTTTAATTATATGTTAATTAATATTTTAATATGTAAAAATAGATACTTTGTGGTATTTTTAATTTTCTTCTTTCAGGTTATGTTTTCAAGACTAACGAAATGGACAACACTTTTCAGTGGCGAGTTCGAATTTTTTGGTTATATCTCAAATATCCTTTTTCTAACCGATGTATACTTACTGATGTCAGTTAAAGAAGATTTCTAAAATCTTTCTTTGGGTATGTTGATATTAACATTATATTATTTTATATACTTGATCTAGATATCACGTTGATATTAAGTTCGGCTAAACTTAGTATAAACTTTATTTTAGTTGGCAGTAATTGTAACAAAACCTTATAAAAATTTTATATCAATTTCAGATGAACTTTTGATACACTTTCGCCAAACTTGAACAGTCAGTTACACAAGTTTGGCTCAGTCTCGTTGGCCAACCCCATATCAAGTTTAGCCAAACCTAAACTTTATATAAAGTTCATATAAACTTTAATTTTTTTACGCGGGGAAAAATCATTAATTATTTGAAATCCAGATACATGCCTATTCGTTGTAAATAGAAAATACAGCAATACCTCATAAAATACGATAAACGATTCAATAGCGGTTGCTTCTACGACAGGCGTAACAGATAAGATCCTGTAATCAAACCGCTCATTTATGTGATAATACTGATTAAACCCTATAAACGAACCACATAGGTTGCTTGACAATAGTAGAATATACCGGTAGATTCGGATAAATAATGCTCGACTTTATAGTGAAATTTCCTATTCAACCCGATAAATTGCAATCATGCAAAATCATTAATTATTTGTAATCCAGATACATGCCTATTAGTTGTAAATAGTAAATGCAGCAATACCTCATAAAATGCGATTAGCGATTCAATAGCGGTTACTTTTTCGACTGACAAAGCCAGGTATCGATGCGTTAGGCCAGCCGCCCATTTCATGCGTCGATCGTCATAAATCCCTATAAAGGTACCAGGTAAGTTGTTATATAATATTGAAATATGCTGGTAAAGTTATATAGCCGTTACTTGGCGTTATAGTGAAACGCCCTATTTAACCTTAAATTTTTGTATTCTCTATAAGACAATAACTGTTAAAATCCCGATAGAAATCCACACTTGTTAAGAATATATCATTTTGTATTACCTGAAATAGAACTATAGATAATTCATTCGTGTTTGGGTTTTTCATTATAAAATACTATAAGCTTTAGAGTAAAATAGCATTGATATATAAGTACGTGAAAAGTGGCAAATCCTTATAATGCCCGGTAAATATAAATACAAAATTTTTAAATATAAATGTGTACCCGATATACTACGATAAACTATTTTATGCTCTTTTATGTTACACGTTTATTCCTATAAAACCTTATAAACAAATTTGTTTTTATCGCATTTTATGAGGTGTTCATTATGAAGCCTATAGTTATAAGCTTATTCTTTCCGATTTCTATTAAATAATGTATAGCATTCTATCGCAAACTCCGAGTGCAAAAGCCACATGAAGTACGATAAAAAATTTTTTATAGTTTTATATGAGGTTTTTTCAACAGGGATACTACACAAAATTTATTTCATAATTGTTAGCCCTGGCGTATCTTACATCAATAAATAAACAATATAATATTAATAATAATATTCATTTGTGCATATTAATTTCTCCATATGTATTAAAACGTAAATATCTCTTTTTTATTGGTTTAAAATTATTTTTTGTATTTTTTTTAAACCAATAAAATAGAGATATTTACGTTTTAATGCATTATGTAGAAATTAATATCGTACAATTGAATCAATATTACTTTCATACTGATTTTAGTATTTTCTATTGAATGATTTACTATCTTCTATCTGCTACATTCACAAACAGTTACAATAAGATAATGAAAACATATTTGTAGACGTTTCGAAAAGCCTAGTTACAATTAATATAAAATTGCTGCAATATATTACTAAATATATATTGTTCTTCTAATATGGTACCGATATGTACATTAAAATTTTAACTTGTATGAAATTGTCCATATTTTTAAAAATATGTTTATTCCATTAAAATTAATACCATTAAAATAAATTCTAACTGGGCTATTTGAAATGTCTACAAATATGTTTTTATTATCTTTGTAACTGTTTGTGAATGTAGCATTGAGAATAGACTGAGAAATGATTGATCATGAAAGTTAAGCAGCATTGACCGCGGTTAATAAGTGGATGGGTGAATAACTAACATGAACAGAAAAATGTGTAATACTTTTTTTTATTTATTTTATGTTTTTTTGACAATTTTATTTGTTTTTACCTGATTTTTTAGAGAATTATCTAAAAAAATTTTATTTTACTTATTTTTTAGAGAAATCAGTACTGAATCAGCGTGAATTTTTTTAACAGGGTATTGATTTGACACTGATTCTGAATTGATTGAATACTGAATTTTTAAGGGCACATTGCCCTTCTTCAATTGAATAATTTCAAAATCGATACAGTACTGATTCCGTAATGGTACAACATTGATTCATTACTGATTTTGTACTAATTCAGTAAGAAATCAGTTTTGCGTTTTGGTGAGAACTTACTACTGAGTCAGTATTGATTTTGATCAATATCAGTAGCTATTATTTATTAGTTCCATAATGATTTCATCACAGAATCAATACTGAATCAATAGGAACTTTTTCAACGGGGGTTGTGATTAATTAATGGAATTGTATTAATGTTAAATTTTTTTAACATGTTTGAACATTTATTAAGAAACTCTTGATTATAAGGAAATGATATAGTGCAAATTGGAAGCTGTTTTCTTGTTTCGCTTGTGCCTGTGAATTTAATTTTACGTAGTCTGTTTTTAATTGCCAAATTCGTGAAATTATCGGGATAGTTATTCGTTTTTAATAAGTTTCTAACAATCATTATATTTTGTTTGTGAAATTGTTGATGGGATAAGATAATTGCTCTGTCTACTAAATTATAAATTATGTTTTATTTTTGTTGAATAGTATGTTTTGATTCAAAATTTAGTATACGATTAGAATTCGTTGATTTTTTAAACCAATTGGTTATAATGTTATTTTCAGTTTTAATCAATGTAAGATCCAAAAAATTAATGCAGTTATTTTCTTCCATTTTATGTGTAAATTTTAAATAATTATTGTAGTTGTTAAAAACTTGTAAAACCGTATTTATGTGTTCTTTTTGTATAAATAAAAGTGTGTCATCTACGTATCGATAGTAAATTAATGGGGAACAATTGTATTTCTCTTTTAATTCTTTAAGGCAATGAGTCTCTAAATCATTCATTACTAAATCAGCAAATAATGGTGATATAGGAGAGCTCATTGGAGAATCGAATATTTGTTTGTATATTATATTGTTAAAAGTAAAAAAGTATTATTGAATAAAAATTCAACTGTATTACGTATTTCGTAAAAAGCTATCTTGCATTATTGTGAATATATTTAAATCGTTTGTCTAAGCTATTAAGAACTTCGTTACATGAAATGTTTGTAAACAGTGAGCTGACATCTAAAGATAACATGCTATAATCGTCGGGAATATTAATATTGGACAGTTTCTTTTTTAATTCAAAGCTATTATTAATGTGCGATTTTGGAACTGGAATTATATTTTTAAGTTCATATTATATACAATTTTGGCTAAATAATAAGTTGGAGAATTTACGGTAGAAATTATTGGTCTAAGTGGAACATTATTTTTGTGTATTTTAGGTAATTCATAAGCTTTAGCTAAATTAGTATTAGTTTGAGTTAACTGATTACTATGAAATTCCTTGTAGAAATATTTATTATCATTAAGATTTTTTAACATATAATGAACTTCTAACTGTAGTTCTTTGAGTGGATTCTTTTTTAAGATTGTATATGTATTGGTATCATTCAATAAATCATTCATTTTTTGGAAATATTTAGTTTTGTTTAAACATTCTGTTACGTTACCTTTGACTGCATTAGTAAAAAATATGTCTGAATTATCCTTTAAGAAAATTTTTGTAGCTTTTAAATTGTCTGTTAATTTATGTTCTTTAACCGATAAATGAGTTTGTTTTTTTGTAACAAATTTAATGCTTTCAACAACAATGTCTCTTATCTCATTTTTTGATACTGTATTAATTTCTATTTTATCCAAACTGTGTTCTACATTTTTTATAGTTGAAATAATATCACTATTGGAAAATTTTGATAATGTATTAAATTTTGGACCAAACGAAACAATTTTTACTACATTATCTGGAATTTCTGTCGTATCCCTGATGTCATTCCCGATAATGTAGTAAATAACAATATTTCCTGTTTTGTCGTATTTGTTTTCCATTGTTTCTCCGATTAAATAAGCTAAGAATGTCGTCGTTCTGCAATGCATACCCAAGTGAAAATAATTTATAAATTTTTTATAAAATTTTTATAAAATACATTTTATATAGTTTTTATAAAAAATTGGTCATATAAAAATTGTATAAAAAAACATTTTATAAAATTTTTATAAAAAATATATAGAAGGACTAAATTAAAAACTAAATTAAACGTTTTAAATGAGCTGCAACATCCTGCAGTAACGGATAAAAATATTTAGATGACACGACCAAGAGGTTATGGACACCAAAAAAATTAGTATTTTAGCGCGACGAAAAATTACTGCTTCCACTGACGATATTGATAAAAAAGTCCACAGTTCCTCCTTCGATTTGGCTGAAAGTTTTGCTTTTTTCAAAATTGTTGCATCCGGCGTACTCTTTAACATCGACTTGGACATCGTAAAGGTTAGACGGGGTCTGACCAAATGTTTTGTTCTGTGGTTGTCAAGTCAATATTCAACTTTTTCGTTGGTTGCTAATGAAAAAGTTGAATATTGACTTGACAACCACAGAACAAAACATTTGGTCAGACCCCGTCTAACCTTTACGATGTCCAAGTCGATGTTAAAGAGTACGCCGGATGCAACAATTTTGAAAAAAGCAAAACTTTCAGCCAAATCGAAGGAGGAACTGTGGACTTTTTTATCAATATCGTCAGTGGAAGCAGTAATTTTTCGTCGCGCTAAAATACTAATTTTTTTGGTGTCCATAACCTCTTGGTCGTGTCATCTAAATATTTTTATCCGTTACTGCAGGATGTTGCAGCTCATTTAAAACGTTTAATTTAGTTTTTAATTTAGTCCTTCTATATATTTTTTATAAAAATTTTATAAAATGTTTTTTTATACAATTTTTATATGACCAATTTTTTATAAAAACTATATAAAATGTATTTTATAAAAATTTTATAAAAAATTTATAAATTATTTTCACTTGGGTAAGCACGACTTTTATTATATGTCTTTTATTGATATAAGACCGGTATATGAATTATGGTATTTAACGCCATATTGCTACAACCATTTGCGCATGTGCTACCACGCTAAGTATATTATACAAAGTACAGACTAAGCGCGTCGCGCACTCTAGCGGCGAAAGTGGTACTAAGAAAACTTTGTCAATAATATAAACTATTTATTTTTTGTCAATATTATGTAAAACCCAAATACAGAAGCACTAGATAATGGTGTAATATGTCTTTCTACAAAGTTCCAGATCAATACAACAAGTACACCCTAAAAAATTTCTGCACGGAAAAATGACTAGTTTTTCCGTGCAAACTTTTTTTTGGGGTGTCCTTCACATATTGACTTCAAACTTCGTATAAATGCGTATTATGTGATTATCTAGTCCTTCTGTATTTGCGTTTTGCAAATAAAACCATAATATGTTCATTAAGTGTAATAATGTATGTCCATCTGACTCGGTCTGTAATAATCTAGTATGGCACCCCCTTAATTACTTATTGTATATTTTTTAATATATCGCCTAGAAGTTAAGGGGGTTCCACACTCAATTTTTGATGATTAATTAATAAAAAAGTATAGCGGTATGTGAAAAAATAAGAGAAGAGGTGCCTTTGTTTATCGATAATCTAACTGTGTGCTGAATTTAGGTTAAAATATTATTGCGTTTTCGAGAAAAGTCTTACCAAAAATATCAAATCTTTTCACCTCGTTGAGGTTAGGTTCACATTTTTGGTAAGACTTTTCTCAAAAATGCAATATAATTTTAATCTGAAATTCAGCACACAGTTAGATTATTAATAAACGAAGGCGCCTCTTCTCTTATTTTTTTACATACTGTTTTATTTACAAATTAATTACTAATACTCACGATTGCCGATAAGGTAGGGAGGATAAATATTGACTATGGCACCCCGTTAAAACAGCAATAGAGCTTTACAAGGTAAACTTAAAGGTCAATGCTCTAGCTTCTCCCTTTGTTTAGGTTTATATACTGCACTTGACTATAATATTTATGTGCGAGTCCATCAAAACATTTCACGTAAACAAGTATGTGCATAATATTTTAGTTATTTATGTACTTTGGTATATATGACACGTTAATGCGATCAGGGGAAAAATATCATTGTGAATGGATAGTAGTTGGGCCGCTGTCGCGAGCGCAGCGAGCGTCCAAGGCATAACTAATCCATTCACAATAATATTTTTCCTCTAATCGCGATAACGCGTCGGATGTACCATAGTGCGTAAAAGATTTTACAGCCTTATAACCCGTGTGGCGAGTCTTACGTGTCGGAGAAATTAATAGAAATAAATGGAAAATAATATAGATAATTTAAATGAACGATAGAAAAAGAGTATGTTGGCCCGGGCGCGCGCGATCAACGACACATCGAGTTTCGGCAATCCGACACCGCGGGTATTAGATGCACTGCACTTAATTGCAGCTTGTGTTTACTTTCGTATATATTTATTTCTGCTGGAGTTTGTGTACTACGCGTTCCGAAGACGTTGGTCTCGATTTTCAAGTGGACGGTCGACGATATGGAGAATGTTTATACATCTTACTAGGATGTGTAGCGTTTCTATACATCCTAGTAATCCATATAATCACGCGCATACAGTTGGGCACGAATTTGGTTGCATTAGATGTATTTACGTATTTAGCGTGTTCCGCGCGTAAGACTCGCCGTACGGGTTAGTAGGCTGTAAATATATATATGTACATATACACTAGAATTAACTGGGTGCGCTGCGCGTTTTTGTTTTTTTTAACGATATATAAATTTGATCTAATAAAAAAAACATTATTTCAGATACTATCCTGTTTATTTACTTAAAACAACAATTTTTAATGTTTAAAATTTAAACATTATGTTTTCCCGCACTGTCTAATCAAACCCACAATTTATACGCATGCGCAATACTTAAGCCACTCTTTCTACATACAGTAGATATACACAATCTTTACTCATCGCTCTTATATATCAGTTATATCTTGCATATCATAATTTTATTATATGTATTATATATGTATATATATTTATTATTATTATATGTAAAACAAATCATGATTTTGTTCATAATTTTTTACCAGCATTTTAAGCCCGCAATTTAAAATTGCGCAGTGCTATCACTACAAAATTTGAAAACAAAAAACCTGACTTGAGATAGGTCTTTTTTCATGCCGCCTCCGAGATAGCTTTTTCTTCCTCTCAGCCAGAGTGACCAGTTGGCGATTTTTTTTTCCTTTTCTCTCTTACGTATATTGATGTTTATTAAGCAAGAGCAACAAGGAGAAAAAATCGCCATCTGGCAACCCTGCTCTCAGCCGTCGATATATATATTTCAGCCTACTAATTCGTACAACGACTCTTACATGCAGAACGCGCTCCGTTTGTAATACGTTGCGTACCTGCAATAAGTGGCTACTCGCTTGTATGACAGCCTTTTGAAAGGCGTTTATACGTCCTAGGAGGCTGTATTAAAACCGCTCTGTAGGATATATGCGGCGATCAATATAACCTGTGCCGCGCGAATCGGTAGAGTCAACGTGTTTGAAACGCGTAGTACATGTATCGGAGATATATCTAAGGCTTTTCAAACGTAAACACTACTTGTTTAAACGTAAACTTTTCGTTACTTTAATCATAGTTATCTTGTTATTGCTCAGATATGAAAGTATTATATATTATATATATATATATATATATATCTCTATAATATATAAATATTTCGCCGCCGCCGCCGCCGCCGTGTCTAAGAATTCAGAATTCAACATATATATATATATGTCATATATATAAGTGTGTATGTGTGTGCGCGAGCGTCGTGCGTGTGTGTGTGTGTGTGTGTGTGTGTACGTGTTATTTGTTTTTTCAAGAATAGATAATATCTCTCTACAATATATAAATATTTCGCCGCCGCCGCTGCCGTGTCTAAGAATTCAAAATTCAACATATATATATATGTTATATATATATGTCATATATATGTTATATATATGTTATATATATATGTTATATATATGTTATATATATATGTTATATATATGTTATATATATATGTTATATATATGTTATATATATATGTCATATATATGTTATATATATGTTATATATATATGTTATATATATGTTATATATATGTTATATATATATGTCATATATATATGTTATATATATATGTCATATATATATGTTATATATATATATATTGTTATTAAAATAAATATATGGGCTCTGTAAATAAAGGGAAAAATAAATTGGATATAATTATGGATTAAAACGCAAATTTTGAAAGAGGGTGCAAATTACGAATTACGGGAGAAATGGAAGAAACAGGTTTTTATTTATATACCGCTAAAATATTATAAATAATTCTTTAAAACTAATACAAAAATTAATTTAATTAAGAAGAAAGTTTTATTACTCTAAAAGTACAAAATATTAATGACATATAGAACTCTTGGCGATGAATTCAATAAATTAATTTTAGGAGGTAAAGTTCTATTTAGATCCGTTTAAAATAATCTAAAATTTTAATAGGTTTTTACTAAATACTACAATTAAGTATATACACTTTACTATTTTTGGTAAGTTAATTGTTCATTACCATACATATGGGGTATTCCACGTGAAGTGGTCCGATCAAACTTTTAAAATGCACCAAATTTTGGGTACGCATTGCAAATGTTTTTCAGAATACAGAAAAAAATTTTTAGGTACTGGTATTTATTAGCTCAAAAGTTATTCTAACCTCAAAAAGTGAACTTTTTCCAGTTTTTTTCAGCACCAACTGGGTTCATCGCTATTTAACCCAAAATCTATCAACTTTTACTATACAACATTATATGTAACATTCGTTGCTAATTATGTGTAGAATTTATTCTTCTGAATTAAAATTTCTAATCTCAAGGTCAATATTACTTAAACTATATGTCAATATTCAACTTAAAAAAAGTGTAAGTGCGCCACAATTGATTTTTTTATCCAAAAGTCTAAAAGAAAGTTTGGAGCAATACAT
The DNA here is from genome assembly GCA_026168455.1 of Theocolax elegans. Classification (NCBI taxonomy): domain Eukaryota; kingdom Metazoa; phylum Arthropoda; class Insecta; order Hymenoptera; family Cerocephalidae; genus Theocolax; species Theocolax elegans. The sequence continues at coordinate 28,873,068 of CM047427.1, read as the reverse complement.
TTCAAATGGTCTGTAGCATTTTTATGGCCTTCAATTCTGTAAAAAGTTATGATAATTTAAAGAAACACCAAATTTTTTTAAAAATTTAAATGGGAAATACCATGTTAATTTTTGTGAATTTTTTGTCTTTCTTTAAATTATCATAACTTTTTACAGAGTTGAAGGCCATAAAAAAAGCTACAGACCATTTGAAAGGTATTGCTCCAAGCTTTCTTTTAGACTTTTGGATAAAAAAATCAATTGTGGCGAACTTACACTTTTTTTAAGTTGAATATTGACATGTAGTTTATGTAACATTGACCTTAAGATTAGAAATTCTAACCCAGAAGGATAAATTCACATAATTAGCAACGAATGTTACATATAATGTTGTATAGTAAAAGTTGGTAGATTTTGAGTTAAATAGCGATAAACCCAGCTGGTGTTGAAAAAAACTGGAAAAAGTTCACTTTTTGAGGGTATAATAACTTTTGAGCTAATAAATTCCTTAACTAAAAATTTTTTTCTGTATTCTGAAAAACATTTGCAATGTGTACTCAAAATTTGGTGCATTTTAAAATTTTGATCGGACCACTTCACGTGGAATACCCCATATATATATTATATATATTACACCTTTGGTGTAAGTTATGTCCTAAAATACGTGAAAATTAGTGATTTTATGAGGTTTATGAGGCGTAACTTACAACAGCGGTCTTGGCCAGTAAGCTAACCCAAGCCATTCGAAAGCTCGCGAAAAATGTGAACTTTTGAGAGGTGTTAGATTAAAATCGATTATGGTGTGGTAGCCTTTTTTTTGATATGCAATATGTCCGGGTGTTCTATCTCTTCGAGATTTTAAAACTTTTCATGGTCGAATAACTCTTAAGCAAATTATTTTTAACACTTAAATTTTTTTTGTATGTTCTGGAAGATGTTTCCAGCCTGTTCTCAAATTTTGGAGTGATTTAAAATTTTCATCGTACCACTTGACGTGAAATAGACCATATATATGATTTATGTATGTATGTATGTGGGTGTGTGTGCGTGCGGCGGAATATTTATATAATATATATATATTTTGAAATTGTTTTTTCAAGAATACATAATATATGTATTTTTTCCGTGCGCAAAAAAAAGTTGTGAACATAACTTGAAAGAATGTGTATTTGTTTACTCATTCTTGATAAAACTCATAAAATTTTTAAACGTAAACTCAATAATAATAACGGATCTAAAATTCAATGTAATGCTTTAGATACAGATGCAAAATTGTTTGAAGATGAAATAAATATTAAACAAGTATAACATACACTTTTCCAAATATCCAGATGTTATATACAATGGGTTAAAAATTAAATATATTAATTATTGCATTTTTAAGATAATTCTATTATAAACAGTATAGGCAAAAGAAAATTCAAATTTTAACAGTGGCAATATAAAATACGAATTACATTTGAATAGATTTTCAAAAACTCTTAATTTAGGAGCATTTAATTTAAATATTTTTTAAATTGATATTTCAAAATTGTATGGATATATAAGTGTGTAGATAATTTATATTTATATAACACAATATTTTAAATAAACAAGTATGTATTTATTAGAAACAGAAGGATATTTAAGAAATGAATTTGTTTATAATAATAAAAATAAATATTTGGGCTCTGCATAGTAAAAATGAATTGGATGTAATTATGGATTAAAACGCAAATTTTGAAAGAGGGTGCAAATTACGAATCACGGGAGAAATGGAAGAAACAGGTTTTTTTTATATAGCGCTAAAATTTTATAAATAATTCTTTAAAACTAATACAAAAATTAATTTAATTAAGAAGAAAGTTTTATTACTCTAAAAGTACAAAATATTAATAACATAGAACTTTTGGCGATGATCGTTCGTCATTAAATAAATTAATTTTAGGAGGTGAATTTCTATTTACAACCGTTTAAAATAATCCAAAATTTGAATAAGTTGTTAACTAAAATACTACAATTTAGTAAGTATATGTACTTTACTATTTTTGGTAAGTTAATTTTTCATTAACATTTATAATTATTAAAATATAAATTTAAGCTTTATAAGAATTCATATAGTTTAAAATTTACCGTTAACATTTAATATGTCTCTATTTTTTTATTATTTTTATTCTGATTTCATTACACTAAATTTTGGTAAACTTTTTATTTATAAATTATAATAACTATAGCAATACCTCCAAGGTGTTGTGTGAATCTGTTTAATTTTTAAGGTGTCCATGGTAGTGAAAAAATAATACAATTTAAAACATTTTTTCAAATAAATTAATTACGAAAAACCTTTTTCGAAAATAAAAATAGGGGGTTGGCGCGCGAAGCGCGCAGGGGGGCGAAGCCCCCCTAGTATATATATATATATATGTGTGTGTGTATATATATATATATATATATTAGAATATTATACATTCGAAATAATATAGTATATATGACCTGCAATGGCTCGGTCGGTAGGGCGTCGGGCTCGATAATCTGGAGGTCCCTGGTTCGATTCCCGGCATCAGCCGATTGATACAAGCACCACTGGGGAATGTATTTTCACCAAGTGCTTTCTTCACCAAGACATCGAATATTTGCCTCAGAATAAAAAGGAGTCAACTGGGAATCCGATTGGAAAAGGTGCCAATTCGGAATCCGGTTGGAAAAGGAGTCAACTCGATATTCGGTTGGGAAATGTGTCAATTCGTGGACTAAACTTTTCCATTTATCTTATTAATTATTTGTCCTATGACTTAAATATATATTGGCACTTGAAAATGTTCCTTATGCGCTCCATTCGCACTGTAATTTATATAATGGCGATTTTATTTAAATTCGGAAACGCGAAAAAATAGATTTTGTTCAAAATTTTTTTATACGTTGCTTAATCCATCCCGGATATAGGATTATTTTCATATTTTTTCTAAGCGGTGTTTTGCAGATACTGAGGTTCAAAAATCTGAAGAAAGGATATTTTCAACTTTTTTCTTCTTTCCGGCTTTTTCTCATCAAAAACGATTAATTCGACGTAAAAGTTTAATGCAACAAATTTTAAAAAGATCTGGACGCCATAAAAATAATCGACGCAATCAAACAGTTTGGTAATATTAGGGATTAATAGCTCTAGTCTCTTCAAATTCTTCCACTTATACAGTTGAGAAAAGTATATAAAATCAGAAAAGTAATAAAAGTTATTCGATAATGTATAAAATGTAGTGCTTAAATTATATAGCATTTTTTTTAACTAAACTGGATTGATGAATATAGTATTTATTAAAAAAATTTGTATACACACAAAATATAATATTGTTATATGCAATAATTACAAAGACTCCTACCTTTAGATTGCAGTAGCTGATAAATTAACCTATTATTTAATAATATTGACGCATTGACACGTAGCAAATCATTTTTCATATGATTGTACAGATTTTCAGAACTGATAACAATCACCATATTATGATCACTTGATCTGATTTATGTTTGATTATCTTATATTTTTCATTATAGAGTAAATTATTATACTTTTAATACAGCATGTATACAATTCTATGAATACTTAAATATCGTCAAAAAATAAAGCATAAACACATATACCCTTTTCGTGTATACCCGCGTAAAAAAATTTAAGTTTATATGAAGTTTGTATAAACTTTACGTTTGACTAAACTTCATATGACGACAGCAGGACTGAGCCGAACTTGGTAAATATTGATTACACATTTGTAGACAGTTTATATCAACATAAAATAATGTCCTGGGTAAGTTTAAAAATAGTTTTTTTGATCGTGCAAAATTTGAATTAATAAAAAAATAAAAAAAAAAAATGCTGGACCCAAGATTCGAACCTATAATTAAAGTTTATATGAACTTTATATAAACTTTAGGTTTGGCTAAACTTGATATGGGGTTGGCCAACGAGACTGAGCCGAATTTGTGTAACTGACTGTTCAAGTTTGGCAAAAGTGTATCAAAAGTTCATCTGAAATTGATATAAAGTTTTTATAAGGTTTTGTTACAATTACTAACAAATAAAATAAAGTTTATACTAACTGTTGGAAATAAGACGTGATAGTCTCTCTCTCTCTCTCTCTCTCTCTCTCTATCGTTACCAACTGAGTAACGAGGAGTGGGGAGGACCCCGGAGGAAGCGACGCAAGCGGCGGCGCGGTGAGATCGGTTTCTCCCGCAAAAGCTCTCGAGCCACGGATCCCGACCCAGTCGGATGTACCAAGGCCTTCCCCCGTGTACATATTATTAATATATATAGAATAAAAGAGTTTATTATTTCATAATATATAGCCGGTGAGTTTATCATTAAAGCCAAGCCCTTCCTCTCCTGTTTTATTCCAACAGGTTATGGGCCCAGCACGCTTCCACTGCGCGCTGGTTTGAGAGGAATAGTTTGGCTTTGTTATTTTGTTAGAAGTCCCTTCTTCGCGATCGCGAGTGTTTGTGAGAAAAGTGTGGTGTAAAGTTTTGTTGGTGTTGTGCTAGAAAGAAGCTAGAAGGGAGATCAGACAGAGCTACGATCACCCAGTCAACCACCACAAAGGAAATTTAGCTAGGAGAAAGAAAGCTAGAGGATCGACCGGGATCAGGTAGAGGAATCTACAGCAGCTAGAAAGAAAGATGGCGATTTTATTTAAATTCGGAAACGCGAAAAAATAGATTTTGTTCAAAATTTTTTTATACGTTGCTTAATCCATCCCGGATATAGGATTATTTTCATATTTTTTCTAAGCGGTGTTTTGCAGATACTGAGGTTCAAAAATCTGAAGAAAGGATATTTTCAACTTTTTTCTTCTTTCCGGCTTTTTCTCATCAAAAACGATTAATTCGACGTAAAAGTTTAATGCAACAAATTTTAAAAAGATCTGGACGCCATAAAATAATCGACGCAATCAAACAGTTTGGTAATATTAGGGATTAATAGCTCTAGTCTCTTCAAATTCTTCCACTTATACAGTTGAGAAAAGTATATAAAATCAGAAAAGTAATAAAAGTTATTCGATAATGTATAAAATGTAGTGCTTAAATTATATAGCATTTTTTTTAACTAAACTGGATTGATGAATATAGTATTTATTAAAAAATTTGTATACACACAAAATATAATATTGTTATATGCAATAATTACAAAGACTCCTACCTTTAGATTGCAGTAGCTGATAAATTAACCTATTATTTAATAATATTGACGCATTGACACGTAGCAAATCATTTTTCATATGATTGTACAGATTTTCAGAACTGATAACAATCACCATATTATGATCACTTGATCTGATTTATGTTTGATTATCTTATATTTTTCATTATAGAGTAAATTATTATACTTTTAATACAGCATGTATACAATTCTATGAATACTTAAATATCGTCAAAAAATAAAGCATAAACACATATACCCTTTTCGTGTATACCCGCGTAAAAAATTTAAGTTTATATGAAGTTTGTATAAACTTTACGTTTGACTAAACTTCATATGACGACAGCAGGACTGAGCCGAACTTGGTAAATATTGATTACACATTTGTAGACAGTTTATATCAACATAAAATAATGTCCTGGGTAAGTTTAAAAATAGTTTTTTTGATCGTGCAAAATTTGAATTAATAAAAAAATAAAAAAAAAAATGCTGGACCCAAGATTCGAACCTATAATTAAAGTTTATATGAACTTTATATAAACTTTAGGTTTGGCTAAACTTGATATGGGGTTGGCCAACGAGACTGAGCCGAATTTGTGTAACTGACTGTTCAAGTTTGGCAAAAGTGTATCAAAAGTTCATCTGAAATTGATATAAAGTTTTTATAAGGTTTTGTTACAATTACTAACAAATAAAATAAAGTTTATACTAACTGTTGGAAATAAGACGTGATAGTCTCTCTCTCTCTCTCTCTCTCTCTCTCTATCGTTACCAACTGAGTAACGAGGAGTGGGGAGGACCCCGGAGGAAGCGACGCAAGCGGCGGCGCGGTGAGATCGGTTTCTCCCGCAAAAGCTCTCGAGCCACGGATCCCGACCCAGTCGGATGTACCAAGGCCTTCCCCCGTGTACATATTATTAATATATATAGAATAAAAGAGTTTATTATTTCATAATATATAGCCGGTGAGTTTATCATTAAAGCCAAGCCCTTCCTCTCCTGTTTTATTCCAACAGGTTATGGGCCCAGCACGCTTCCACTGCGCGCTGGTTTGAGAGGAATAGTTTGGCTTTGTTATTTTGTTAGAAGTCCCTTCTTCGCGATCGCGAGTGTTTGTGAGAAAAGTGTGGTGTAAAGTTTTGTTGGTGTTGTGCTAGAAAGAAGCTAGAAAGGGAGATCAGACAGAGCTACGGTCACCCAGTCAACCACCACAAAGGAAATTTAGCTAGGAGAAAGAAAGCTAGAGGATCGACCGGGATCAGGTAGAGGAATCTACAGCAGCTAGAAAGAAAGATGGCGGACGAGATAGGAGACCTCCGCAAATCGGCAAATGCTAGAGGTATGTGACTCAGCGAGCGAAAGTGCGGGCTAGTTACATGTTAAATTCAGTTAGTTTGAAATTAAATTCAGTTAGTTTGAAATTAAATTCAGTTAGTTTGAAATTAAATTCAGTTAGTTTGAAATTAAATTCAGTTAGTTTGAAATTAAATTCAGTTAGTTTGAAATTAAATTCAGTTAGTTTGAAATTAAATTCAGTTAGTTTGAAATTAAATTCAGTTAGTTTGAAATTAAATTCAGTTAGTTTGAAATTAAATTCAGTTAGTTTGAAATTAAATTCAGTTAGTTTGAAATTAAATTCTGTTAGTTTGAGATTAAATTCAATTGAAAATGCTCGATCCAGAGCTATGTTAGTTTGAAGCTAGTTTAAAATTTTGAGCGTTTACGTGTCGTTCGAGTGCCGGGTTTTCGCAAAAAGTGCACGAAATTGGTTTTTGATTAGACGATTCCGAGAAATCGGTAGACGCAAGGAAGCCAAGATGGCCGCCGGGCCTGAGCGGGAACGCCGGGTTTGCGCGGGAACGCCGGGTTTGCGCGGGAGCGCCAGGGAAGCGCGCCGTTTCTCGCCGTGTTGTTCGACCGCGCGGAGTGGGGGAAACTCGCGACTGGAGAGCATGCTCGTTCGACCGGCGCGCGCGAACTATCGATCGATCGACATTCACACCGCTTGATATTTGCAGTTGGTACGTGGCGCGACCGAGTGAAATGGACGCGCATGAAATTAGTTAGAACTAATTATGCACATGCGAGACCCGCACATCGTTTGATGCGGATAAATGCTTCGAAATTGAAAGTTTGACAATGCGCATTACTAGAAAGTCAATAAATGACTATACAAGCTAGACATACTGTACAGTTTTGAAAATTAGAATCAAGTTAGAAAATATATTGAAGTTAGATATATGAAATGATTGAATATTTTAAGTTGGATTTAACATGGTTTTGATGTATAGACCAACGGACCTTGAAGCTATTCTTGCTCACGCAAGACTTAGAGCTTCAATTGGCGGAGAACCACCCGGACGAAACATATGTCTTCGACATCCAGGAGGAAGGAGTGGTCTTCACCATGTCTGGCGGAAAACGTTATACAGTTGGTAAACATGAATTTTTAAGCTAGAATGGTAAGAGTAATTAGATAGTAGTTAGATACGAAATTAAAAATCATATATATATGTAGGTATTATACCTTGAAGCATGCAAAAATCTCAGATTAAAGCTGGCTCATGGATTTTCTGTATAATGTGTTCTTATGCAGTCTGTTCATGATATTAAGTGAATGTGGAAAATCTGTGTGTTCCAGTGCTTCTGCATTCGCTTGTTGTTCATGTTTGGCTTGTGTTCGGTCAAATTTTGGACAACTATCTAAATTTCCCATTGTATTTTCACAGGACGAGAGCAATTGAGTGACGAGATCATTCGTGTCGTCAGTGAAGAGTTAGAAAGGAAACGGCTGCTGCTAGAGGCGAGTGACGCCAACCAATCTCCTCTGAGCCAGCAGGAGGATGATCTGGAGCTAGAAAGGGACGGGAAAAATGATCCTGACCCACAGCTAGATTTTGAACTAGAAAAGGAACCTGAGCTCGAGTCTGGGGATAAGCTAGATAAGTTAGAAACGAAAATGAAAGGTAACTCAACCCCAATGATAAAACGAATAGACTCGTGCGTTTATAATCTGAGTAGGTTCAAGAAAGAGAGAAGTCTCCTTGAGAATTCTCAGTTAGAATGTTACACAGCCGATAAGGGAGATTTAGTTAATAAAATTGGAATAAATAAAGATTGTAATTTTTCAGATTTGACCGGAATGCTAGAAAAATTAACAGCTAGAGTGGCGTCGCTAGAAGATAGAGTCCCGACTCTATATGAACTTGGTTTGAAGGACCAAAAGATATACCACGGCGACATAGTGACTAGGATAAGTCATATATATGATAGAATTGGTACGCTAGAAGGAAAATGGGCAAAATGGGAGGAATTTGAAGAAATCGAACCAACTAGAGAAAAGGTAGACAAATTATTAGTTTCTGAAACAGTTAGAAAAGAATTTGACAAACTAATTAGAAATAATATGCTAGAAAGTAGATCAAGTAACTTAAAAGAAAAGATTCAGATCGAAATTGTAAATAAAGATACGACAATTAGGCGCGAGTACAAGTTAACAAATGGTTCAAGTTTAGAACAGTTCTTGGACTATCTGACGTCCGAACTGCGCGTTTGTGATTTGCTTTACGTTATAGATCCTCGACAAAAAGCTAGAGACGGGATAGATGACAATACGTTGGAAAAAGAAAAATTCAAAGTTAGAGACATAATTATAAACAGAATCGACCAATCGTATCATTCAAAACTCGCGCACATTCATAACCCAGTTGAATTGTTAGATAAAATTAAAAGTCTTAAAGCTAGTGAATCCAATGTGACATCCGGGTATTTGAGAAAACAATTGCATAATTTAAGATATCAACCTAATAAAGAAACTGCTTCGGTATTTTGGGATAAGTTCGACAAAATAGTTAGACAGTACAATAATTTGACAAATGTACCAAATTTAACGGAAACGGAAATTAGAGATGCATTTTACGATGCAATAGTAATAAACGTACCCAAAGTTAGAGATGCTGAATTTTTCAATAAAAATACGCATCAGCGACCCCTTTCGGTCGAACAATTAAAAACCTATATTGTTGAACAGGAAGCAGCTAGAGGAGAAAGTTCGAAATCGGCAACTGCTCAACATGCTACGAGCAGTCAAAAGGAGGCATGCTACGTGTGTGGCAATAAAGGACATGCAGCTAGAGATTGCACGAGAGACGGCAGAATGTGCTACAGATGTCGTCGATACGAAGGACACGTTAGCACGACCTGCCCATACTCGGACAGACAGCTAGAAGAGATGGGTATCCAAGCTAGACCAAGGTATGTTAGACAGTTGTGTACTAAACGAGGGTTAATTCGAGGAGCTAGATTTTTAACGAATAAAAGACAAAGCCCCGGACTCGAACAGATAACAAAGAAACGACCTAGATTAGATTTGGCTAGAGGTAAGGGTCAGGATAAAGGGAATGCTAGAATCAACCGTGGGTTAACGAGAGGCAGAGGAAAAGCTACAGAAAGAGCACCAGTAAACAAAAATCAAAGTAATCCCGGTGAGTGCAATGGTCTTTTAACAACTAATAGTAGTTTACATTATTCGACTCCTGAAGAGAACGAGATTCCACAAAATAATATATTAGTTAAATTCCTGGCCGATTCCGGTGCCACAGAACATATGTCAAATACAAAATTGATTTTTAAGAAGCTAGATAATAATAAAAAGATTGATATTAAATGTGCTAACAAAAATGATTACGCGATTATAAAATCGGAGGGAGTAGGTCAAGTTAGTGGTATAACCTCACAAGATAGAACGCTAGAGTTAGAAAATGTGATTTGCGCCGAACAGCTATCCGAAAATCTTCTTTCTTTGAGGAAATTTGTCGATCAGGGTCTAGGCATATATCTAGATAACGAAAAGATCAACATATTTGATCCATTTACAAAAGAGTCGTTCATTACAGGAATTTATGAAAAACCTTATTGGATAATTGAGTTAGAAATAGATAGATCGAAAATTAAGAAATTAAACCAGCCAGAAAAGGATAGTAAAGTCATCGCTTACATAACAACGAGAAGCCAAGGCAATAAAAGAAAGCTAGAAAAAGAAAATGCCAATATTGACGATGAGGAAAGCGGAAGAGTAGATACGCTAGACATAGATCGTGAAACTCCTCAGTCACAGTCTTCAAACTTTGAGAATACTATATACGATAGAAAGATCAACCAAATAGATAATCTATTAACTGACGAAACAACAAAGTTAGATTGTAGTTCAGATACAATTTCAGAAAACAAAGCTATTTTATGGCATATTAGACTTGGTCACGCATCGCTAGAATATCTAAAATCATTTCAGAAACGGTTTCCAAATCAGAAAGATTTAAGTAATGTAAAGTTCGATAAATCAATACAAGATTGTGAAGTTTGTATCGTCTCGAAGTTTAATAAATTGCCATTTAATAGTCAAAGACAAAGAGCAACCAGACCGTTACAAATTATACATGCTGATACAATGGGTCCAATCAGTCCAGCTACTCATCCAAAGGGATATCGGTTCATATCCGTATTTATTGATGATTATGCTAGATTAGCGATGGCATATCCGATGAAAAATAAAAGTGAGACAGGAAACTGCTTAGAATCATTTGTTAGAAGCGCTAGAAATATCTTGGGCTCGGATGAAAAAGTATGTTATCTTAGGTGCGATCAAGGAACAGAATTTACCGGTGGATATACGCTAGAAATATTAAATAAATTAGGAGCTGAACTGCAATTAGCCCCTCCGGATACACCTGAACATAATGGTGTTGCGGAAAGATTCAACCAGACGATTCAAAAGAAAGTTAGAACTTTAATTTACGATACGCGATTGCCCGAAAATATGTGGGACCTTGCTTTAGGCACAGCGGTATACGTATATAATAGAACGCCACACAAATCGAACAATATGGAAATACCACTAGAAAAATTCTGCCCCAATTACAAGATAGATATAGAAAGATTTAAAAGATTTGGTTCAATAGCTTATACGAAAATACAAAGAAAGGTTGGAACGAAGTTCGATCAGCTAGGAAAACGAGTAGTTATGATAGGATATACTAATACGGGATATTTACTTTTGAAACCGGAAGAAGGTAAATTCTATGAAAGTAGAGATGTTAGATTTTGCGAAAAACTGGTATTCGGAGATAAGTACAACAAAGCTAGTATTAAAGACTGGGCTAAATCGGCAGAGGAAATAAATAAAGAAAGTTGGTTTTTAGAATTTGAAAAGGAAAAAGAAATTTTAGAAACGGAGGGAGTAAAACGCAAAAGAGGTCGTCCTAGGAAAATTGTCGAAACTATAAATCTAGAAGGAGAGTTAGAAACGGTTAAAGCAACCGAAACAACGCAACAGATAGAATCAAATATCAATATGTTAGAATTAGAAAACTGTCAATCTCTATTAGCTATCATAAGGAAAGAGCCAACTTCGTATAAAGAAGCTATGTCAGCAAACGATAAGTTAGAATGGAAAAGGGCAATTGATAGTGAGCTAGAATCGATGAAAAATAATAATGTTTGGACTTTAGTAGATCGACCAAATTATTCGATAGATGGAAGCAAAGCAAATATAATTGACTCCAAATGGGTTCTAAAAAGGAAAATGCTAGAAGGGAATGAATGTAAATATAAAGCTAGATTAGTTATTCGCGGATTCAAGGATAAGAATAATTATGATCTAAACGAGACATATGCACCTGTTTCGCGATTGCAGATTATTAGATCAGCCTTTGCAATTATTAATAAGCTAGATTTAAACGTTTGTTAGCTAGATGTAAAGACAGCATTTTTAAATGGGACAATTGATAATGAAATTTACATGGAGATACCAGAAGGTATAGAATGTTCCGAAATTGATAGAAAAGTTAAAGTTTGTAAAATCAATAAAGCCCTGTATGGACTGAAGATAAGTCCCAAACGATGGAATGAAAAGTTTACAGAGGTGGCAATAAAGTTAGGATTAAAATCGCACGAAAGGGAACCATGTCTGTTTACTTGGAAAAATGAAAATAAATTATTAATCTTAATAATATATTTCGATGACATGTTGATAGCTAGTAATGACTCGATGAAGCTAGAAGAAATTAAAACAAAACTTCAGTTAGAATTTGAAATGACAGATTTAGGAGAACCGAAAACATTTTTAGGTATTGAGATAGTCCGAGATAGAAAGAACAAAGTAACGATATTAAAGCTAGAAAACTATATAGAGAAAATGTTACAAAGATTCGGTTACAGTGAAATGCACCCTCAAAGAACTCCTATGGTTACTAATCAAGTCGCGAATCAAGCTAGAAGAGATAGAGAAGAAAGTGATGAAAAGGCTAGTCTAGAGTCAACTATCAATAAGGGAAATTCGTCATATAGGGAAATAGTTGGAACTTTATTATACCTAGCTAACACAGTTAGACCAGACATTTCATACGCGGTAAATGTGTTGAGTCGACATCAAATAAATCCGACTGATGATGAATGGAAAATGGTAAAACGATTATGTAGATATTTAAAATATACTAAGAGTTTAGGTTTAAAGTTCGAAGGGAAGCTAAACGATTTACAAGCTTATTCGGATGCTAGTTTCGCTGATTGTAGAGGTAGCCTAACTACCTGTGGATATGTGATAAAGTTATTCGGTGGTACTATATCCTGGAGAACACACAAACAAGCGTTCGTCTCCCTATCAACATGTCAAGCAGAGTATGTGGCCATGAGTGAAGCGTGCCAAGAGATAGTATCTCTACAATGCTCGATCTATTTAATGTTAGAAAACTCGTTTGCGCCCGTGACACTATGGTGTGATAATATGGCTGCCATACAAAGCACAAAAGTTAGTTGTAGCAATAAACTCAGACATATGACAGAGGTTAGAGAGCACTATGTTAGAGAATGCGTTGACAGGAACCCAATTGAAATTAAATGGATAGCTTCAAAGGAGCAAATAGCGGATATATTCACAAAGCCACTGGCTCATGATTTGCATGTTAAATTAGCTAGAGAAATTCTGAATTGTTATTTAGAAAATTAATAGATTGATGTTTCGTTACAGAAAATAAAAGCTAGATGGAGTAGATAAGTTGGAGCTGGATATAGCTGGATAAGAAGCTAGAAGTTTAACTTAGAAATTGCAGCTAGAAGAGATCAAGACGACCACGGGAGGGAGTGTTGGAAATAAGACGTGATAGTCTCTCTCTCTCTCTCTCTATCGTTACCAACTGAGTAACGAGGAGTGGGGAGGACCCCGGAGGAAGCGACGCAAGCGGCGGCGCGGTGAGATCGGTTTCTCCCGCAAAAGCTCTCGAGCCACGGATCCCGACCCAGTCGGATGTACCAAGGCCTTCCCCCCGTGTACATATTATTAATATATATAGAATAAAAGAGTTTATTATTTCATAATATATAACCGGTGAGTTTATCATTAAAGCCAAGCCCTTCCTCTCCTGTTTTATTCCAACACTAACTTTAGCCGAACTCAATATCAACGTGATATAAAGTTCAAGTATATAAAGTAATATAATGTTGATATCAACATACCCAAAAAAAATTTTTAAAAATCTTCTTTAACTGACATCATTAAGTATACATCGGTTAGAAAAAGGATATTTGAGATATAACCAAAAAATTCGAACTCGCCACTGAAAAGTGTTGTCCATTTCGTTAGTCTTGAAAACATAACCTGAAAGAAGAAAATTAAAAATACCACAAAGTATCTATTTTTACATATTAAAATATTAATTAACATATAATTAAAAATATAACATTTTCAATTTAAATAGAAAAAACTTATCTGATGCAGCGGTCCAAAATGAATTTTCATGTGTCGTATTTTCTATCCTGACATCATTGTCCGGATTACGCCTTAATATGTACACCGATCGCGCAACGATGCTCTGTCAACTCGTTTACACACTAAACGGCGACTCACGATTATTACAATTGCACAAACAATACAATTTATCAATCGTTCAGATTCGCAAAATATATAAATACAAACGTAAAGTTTATACAAACTTCATATAAGCTTAAATTTTTTTACGCGGGTATATTATGCTTTCTTCCATTTATAATTTCAAAAAAGTCTGTGTATTGTTTAAATACGCGAATATGACATGAACATATTATGCTTCAGGAAGTATTATTCTTGTAAACGGTATTAATTCAGGGATTGATTACTTTTTACATTGATGATTCTGTAAACAGCATTTGAAATCTTGAATACACACATACTAGAGTATATAATCGCGTTTATACATACAAAATTAATAATTGTTTAACCAACATTTTCAAAAGCCAATATATATTTAAGTCATCGGACAGATAATTAATAAGATAAATGGAAAAGTTGTGTCCACGTATTGACACCTTTCCCAACCGAATATCGAGTTGACTCCTTTTCCAACCGGATTCCGAGTTGGCACCTTTTCCAACCGGATTCCTAGTTGGCATCTTTTCCAAACGTATTCCGAGTTAGCACCTTTTCCAACCGGATTCTCAGTTGGCACCTTTTTATTCTGAGGCGATGGTATGACCTCCGTCGCTGATTAGCACCGGTTTGGGAGCATAAAAAGAGCGACGTTAAAATAATAAAAAAATATATATATAGTATATATATATGGGGTATTCCACGTGAAGTGGTCCGATCAAAATTTTAAAATGCACCAAATTTTGGGTTCACTTTGTAATTGTTTTTCAGAATACAGAAAAAAATTTTTAGGTACTGGAATCTATTTGCTCAAAAGTTATTCTCACCTCAAAAAGTGAATTTTTCCATATTTTTTTCAACACCAGCTGGGTTTACCGCTATATAACTCAAAATCTATCAACTTTTACTATAGAACATTATATGTAACATTCGTTGCTAACTATATCTAGAATTTATTCTTCTGGGTTAGAATTTCTAATCTCAAGGTCAATGTTACATAAACTACATGTCAATATTCAACTTGAAAAAAGTGCAAGTGCGCCACCTTTGATTTTTTCATCCAAAAGTCTAAAAGAAAGCTTGGAGCAATACCTTTCAAATGGTCTGTAGCATTTTTAAGGCTTCTAATTCTGTAAAAAGTTATGACAATTTAAAGAAACACGAAATTTTTTTAAAAATTTTAATGGGAATTACCATGTTAATTTTTGTGAATTTTTTGTCTTTCTTTAAATAGTCATAACTTTTTACAGAATTGGAGGCCATAAAAATGCTACAGACCATTTGAAAGGTATTGCTCCAAGCTTTCTTTTAGACTTTTGGATGAAAAAATCAAAGGTGGCGCACTTGCACTTTTTTCAAGTTGAATATTGACATGTAGTTTATGTAACATTGACCTTGAGATTAGAAATTCTAACCCAGAAGAATAAATTCTAGATATAATTAGCAACGAATGTTACATATAATGTTCTATAGTAAAAGTTGATAGATTTTGAGTTATATAGCGGTAAACCCAGCTGGTGTTGAAAAAAACTGGAAAAATTCACTTTTTGAGGTTAGAATAACTTTTGAGCAAATAGATTCCAGTACCTAAAAATTTTTTTCTGCATTGTGAAAAACATTTGCAAAGTGTACCCAAAATTTGGTGCATTTTAAAATTTTGATCGGACCACTTCACGTGGAATACCCCATATACATATAAAAATAACGCAAAATTAGTCCTATATATTGAATAACTGCAATGTTACAATTAATAATAAGTAATTATTAAATAATTAATATTCTATGATACTAACTGCAAAATTGAAAAAGTTAAAATGTTTTATAAGTGCCCGCGTAAAATGTAAAACTTAATATCAACTTGATATAAAGTTTATGTTTGGCAAAAGTTGATATCAACATACGCAATGAGACTATCCCAAACTTGGAAAAATATTAATTAAACATTTATATAAAGTTCATATAAACTTGAAATAATCTCTTAGATAAATGTAAAAATATCATTTTTAAACGGATAAAATTTTATTAATAAAAAAAAAAAAAATTATTCCAAGATTCGAACCTCCGATTTTCTACTTCGAAGTCTCTCACTCTACCGACTGAGCCATTTTTATTGTTTATGTCATAATATTAAATGTTGGTTATAAAGAACAATTGAAACATGCTTCTAAGTTTATAACCTGAATGTACACTCTAAACCCAAAAGTTGAAAAACTGGAAGTAAAAAGATTAAAATCTGCATTTTAATTCTTATAAAACATTAAAACGCAAATTTTAATCCTTAAAGAGAATTATACATAGGTTTCAATCTTTAGACGATTTAATTGCATCCATTTCAACTTTTGTTAAAGATTAAAATGCACATTTTAATCTTTATAGAGTGGAAAAACCCAAATGGATTTCTGAAAAGATTAATTTTGTGTTTTTAAACTTTTGTTAAAAATTAAAATGCACATTTTAATCTTTGTAAAGTTGAAAAACTCAAATGGGTTTCCGAAAAGATTAATTTTGTGTTTTTAAACTTTTGTTAAAGATTAAAATGCAGATTTTAATCTTTGTAAAGTTGAAAAGCTCGACTGGATTTGCGAAAAGATTAATTTTGTGTTTTCAATCTTTTGTTAAAGATTAAAATGCAGATTTTAATCTTCGTAAAGTTGAAAAGTTCGACTGGATTTGCGAAAAGATTAATTTTGTGTTTTTAAACTTTGGCTAAAGATTAAAATATTCGTTTTAATTTTTGTAAGGTTGAAAAACTCAAATAGATGTCCGGACAGATTAATTTTGTGATATCAAACTTTTGCTTAAGATAATGCACGTTTTAATCTTTTGCTGTTGAAAAACGCAAATGGACTTCCGGAAAGATTAATTTTTTGACTTTAATCTTTTGTTAAATGTAAAAATGAACGTTTAAATTGTAGCACAATTTATCACTAAAAATACAAAATTGATGAACTACTCATTGAATATTTAGTACAGGGATGTAAATAATTAATTAAAATAGTACATCAATTAACAAATAATTCATAATTATTTGTTTAATTATTAATTACTTGACAATTTGACAATAATTAATATTTATCTGTTAATTATAAACTTCTTTATAATTAACAATTAAAATTAGATCAATAACTAAATTACGTGATTTACAATAAAAAATTTAATGATTGTTGGATAATTAAAATATATTATATGGAGAAGATGAAAAAAAATGTTGAAGCTATTAACAACTATACGGTATAATTGAGATCTAATTATTCGTATATAATTAATTAACAATATAATTAATAGTTAACTTACATAGCTATCTCAGTAACAGAATAATCAGCATTTCCGGAATGAATAAAAGACCAAATATGTTTGACATGCAGGTTTTACAACCCCGTGCTATAGGTCAGCAAACTCACCCACAGACATAATCAATTCCTTATTTACTCCCTTGGTGGATAATGCACTATTAACTAGTAATTAATATCTACCTCCATGCTATGTACTAAATATTCAATGAGTAGTTCATCAATTTTGTATTTTTAGTGATAAATTGTGCTACAATTTAAACGTTCATTTTTACATTTAACAAAAGATTAAAGTCAAAAAATTAATCTTTCCGGAAGTCCATTTGCGTTTTTCAACAGCAAAAGATTAAAACGTGCATTTTAATCTTAAGCAAAAGTTTGATATCACAAAATTAATCTTTCCGGACATCTATTTGAGTTTTTCAACCTTACAAAAATTAAAACGTATATTTTAATCTTTAGCCAAAGTTTAAAAACACAAAATTAATCTTTTCGCAAATCCAGTCGAACTTTTCAACTTTACGAAGATTAAAATCTGCATTTTAATCTTTAACAAAAGATTGAAAACACAAAATTAATCTTTTCGCAAATCCAGTCGAGCTTTTCAACTTTACAAAGATTAAAATCTGCATTTTAATCTTTAACAAAAGTTTAAAAACACAAAATTAATCTTTTCAGAAATCCATTTGGGTTTTTCCACTTTATAAAGATTAAAATGTGCATTTTAATCTTTAACAAAAGTTGAAATGGATGCAATTAAATCGTCTAAAGATTGAAACCTATGTATAATTCTCTTTAAGGATTAAAATTTGCGTTTTAATGTTTTATAAGAATTAAAATGCAGATTTTAATCTTTTTACTTCCAGTTTTTCAACTTTTGGGTTTAGAGTGTAACTTATTCCCGAGTAGAAATGCTAGCCAGGCCGCCTGAATTAGAAAACAGGGCCTGAAAAGGCCGCCTGTTAAGGGCCGGGATACGAATGTAATGGAATTTAAGTCAGGGCCTAATTTTGTTAGTTTGGATGTGAGGTTATAGTAAAAGTCAATTTTGTAAGGTTAGTAATAGTATCTACAAATTATATAGTATTGTATATAAATTTTCAGGTTAGAATTTTATCAAGAGTTTTTTATAAATATAAAATGAATAAAAAAATTTATAATGCTCAGAAGCTTAATTTACTAAGAGTTCGAAGGTATCGAATGAAAAGGAAAATACAATATATAAATAGTGAAAGTTTAAAAAAACACTTTAATAATATAAAAGTTTATGCAGTATTATATTGCTTTAAATATGTGAAAAGATTAATTTTGTATTGTATAAAAAAAGTGCAAAGTTATTAATATTATATTATATTAAGATTGTTGTAATTATTTGGAAATTATATTAAAACGTATATTTTAATCTTTAGCCAAAGTTTAAAAACACAAAATTAATCTTTTCGCAAATCCAGTCGAACTTTTCAACTTTACGAAGATTAAAATCTGCATTTTAATCTTTAACAAAAGATTGAAAACACAAAATTAATCTTTTCGCAAATCCAGTCGAGCTTTTCAACTTTACAAAGATTAAAATCTGCATTTTAATCTTTAACAAAAGTTTAAAACACAAAATTAATCTTTTCAGAAATCCATTTGGGTTTTTCCACTTTATAAAGATTAAAATGTGCATTTTAATCTTTAACAAAAGTTGAAATGGATGCAATTAAATCGTCTAAAGATTGAAACCTATGTATAATTCTCTTTAAGGATTAAAATTTGCGTTTTAATGTTTTATAAGAATTAAAATGCAGATTTTAATCTTTTTACTTCCAGTTTTTCAACTTTTGGGTTTAGAGTGTAACTTATTCCCGAGTAGAAATGCTAGCCAGGCCGCCTGAATTAGAAAACAGGGCCTGAAAAGGCCGCCTGTTAAGGGCCGGGATACGAATGTAATGGAATTTAAGTCAGGGCCTAATTTTGTTAGTTTGGATGTGAGGTTATAGTAAAAGTCAATTTTGTAAGGTTAGTAATAGTATCTACAAATTATATAGTATTGTATATAAATTTTCAGGTTAGAATTTTATCAAGAGTTTTTTATAAATATAAAATGAATAAAAAAATTTATAATGCTCAGAAGCTTAATTTACTAAGAGTTCGAAGGTATCGAATGAAAAGGAAAATACAATATATAAATAGTGAAAGTTTAAAAAAACACTTTAATAATATAAAAGTTTATGCAGTATTATATTGCTTTAAATATGTGAAAAGATTTAATTTTGTATTGTATAAAAAAAGTGCAAAGTTATTAATATTATATTATATTAAGATTGTTGTAATTATTTGGAAATTATATTAAACCATATATTTTAATTATATTATCTATAATATTTATGTTTAATAAATATTAATGTATTAAAATGCATTGTATTCTATTTACAAAACCTATACGCACACACACGCGCGCGCACACACACACACACACACACACACACACACACACACACACATGCATGTACGCACGCCTAATTAACCTTATATTTATAATTTTATATTAGTATATTTTGTGGTTTTTTATAACGTTTTATGTGTTAGTTTAGAGATGTGAGACATCACATAAACTCGATTTCTATAGAAAAGTGAGAGAAAACAGTAAACCCAAATCCCCGTCCTCTAAAGGTTAAAAGTGCAATCCGATGTTTTTAGACATTAATTTTATTGAAAAAAGAAGCCTTTTTGAACCAGAAAATTCCCGTCCTCTAAAGGTTAACAATTAAAAACAAATGTAAAATAACAAATACATTCAGATTTAGTTTTTACTACTAATTCAGTGCCTTAATATCACCTGAACATACCCACAAAATAGTATTACATAAAACAGGCCCTGATCTCCATTACATTTTCCATTACATCTCCCCATTACATTTTTTAAAGGCCCTTTACAGGCACCTGTTCAGGGCCTTTTAATATTCGTCAGGTACCTGAACAGGGCCTTCTTTTTGCCTGGAAATCATTTCTACTCGGGTTTAACATAAACAATAAAATAGCTCAGTTGATAGAGCGAGAGACTTCGAAGTAAAAGATCGGAGGTTCGAATCTCGGAATAAATATTTTTTTTTTTATTAATAAAATTTTACCCGTTCAAAAATAATATTTTTACACTTATTTAAGAGATTATATCAAGTTTATCTGAACTTTATACAAATGTTTAATTAATATTTTTTCAAGTTCGGGATAGTCTCATTGCGTATGTTGATATCAACTTTAGCCAAACATAAACTTTATATCAAGTTGATATTAATTTTACATTTTTACGCGGGTGTTAGTATACAAATGTTTAAAAATTATTGACATAATATATAATTATTTATATTGTTTAAAAATGTGTTTATTACATAACTTTTAAATGTAAAATAAATTATTTTGTGAGCAACGAAAGAGTCGTATATGTACGTATTATGAGGCTGAAAAATTGTTTACGCACCATGGATAAACGTCATAAATAAATAAATAAACATAAATAAATATTAGTAACTTTTAGTACAGAACGTTAATCATTTTAACGGAACTTTTTTAACATCAAATGAAATGATCTGTAATTTTTGTAGACTTACGTTATTCTGACATGTTTTAAAATATGTTTATATTGCAGTAAATAGTTGCTGGTTACTAATTTTTATATCAATTAATATAAAAAGTATTGACATATAATGTAACTCGTAAGCAACAATGTTGAAATTTTTTAAGCTTATTCTTTTCTCAAATAAAATATTTGACGACACCTGTAAAACTGGTTTGCCTTTATTCTAAATAAATATACATTAAAAAGAATGAAAAATGTCCTCATGTAATAGAACCAAAATAGTAGTTTTGAAAGCATGCATGTTTAATTTTTTATTTATTGGCTCCATTAGTAGTAAACTCTTACTAATATAATTTTATTAAAATACAGGTTAAATGTTAAAGTTGTAAAGGTTTTTTTAAAGAGAATTAAATACATTTTGTTAAACATATAAAAATAAATTTTTTTTTTTTTAATAATTTTTATTATTTTTCAACGAAATTGGTAGATGTAAAATTAAAAATAGATATTATTTTTATTTTATATCTTTTTTTGTTACTATTTGTGTCATATACACAAAATATAAATAGAAATATAAGTACTATGTCGAATTTTGTCTATTTACAATTATTTGTATATAACTTACTTATTATTAAATTAGAAATGTTTTTGTGACTTCCTGCTTCCTTTAAAGATGCTTTTACTGGAGAACACTCGCATGGTCTTTACAAGTGCGACGTCTTTTAACTATAAAAGGCCTGGATCAGGTATTTTTTAAGGGTTCAGCCAACTTATTATACTTGTGTCCTTATATTCCCCGTATTATCATTTATACTTAAAATATCTCAGTTGATAGAGAGGGAATTCTTTAAATTCGTAAAATAAATTAGTAAATCAGAGATTTAAATGCTCCGACATATACCTTTCTTTTAGTTTTTTTTTAATTTAAAAATTTTCTATGTTTATATAAATTATTTTAAACTTATAAAAACATTTGTCAATCTCTAGCTAAACTTTATATAAACTTTTAGACAAGTTCGACTCAGTCTCGTTGGTCAAGCTATGAAGTTTAGCTAAACTAAACGAATGCTAATATAAAGTTCACACAAACTGAAATTCTTTTACGCGCGATGTAATTATATACTATAGACGTTGTTTAATTGAAATATTTAAATAATGATGCCATCTCGTTTCATTTCATTTTATACGAATAATTATGTTTGATACTATGTGTACTACTACTACATTTTTTTATTGATAAATAAGAACGTAAAGATTTTTTTCTAATCTAAGCGAATACTTGAATAAAGGATTAAATGTATTACAATTATAATTAAAAGTATGATTTAATTTCTTCAACCTTATAGTTGTATTCAAAATTAAAAGTAGAAACTAGCAAGACGATGCACACATATTACAGATGTATTTGATAGTTACCATCGTTTTGACTATTGACGTATAACCAAACTGAAATGGAGATAAATGTAAATAATGTGTACTTTGAAATTATCATGATGCAATTTGAAATGATGCAGTGCGCGAGATTAGTTGATGATGTACGATACTTCACAACAATACAACACTAACTGAGAATATCTATTATTCCTCAAAATTCGCGATTCTGTACTTGCTAAGATGTTTCTCCCACCTTCCTATCTGTCATTCTATTGCTGTGTCCGACACTTCTATCTCTCTCATCTTGTAAGACGTGTTTTGAAGTTGTTCTTCCGCAGTGCGAGAAGGTATTTGTGTTACTGTTTCTACAAATAATTACTGTATTCCAGGTAAACATAGCATTTTAATTAAACTAAATTTTACATGTACAGTTACATTGTCTTATACTTAATTTACTATTTAATTTGTTACATCTAAACGGTAAATTAAATTTTATTATATTTATAAATATCATATGCTAGTTTATTCATAAATAAAAACAATATATAGACGATTTTGTCTACAAAATAAATCCCCAATTTCTAAATAATAGATACGTTTATTGCAACTTTTGGATAACAATTTTTTAAATATTTTTTAATAATATTTTAATAATCAATTTCTAATCATGATTTTAAGACAAAAATAAAAACATTAATATATTTTTATAATAATTTATGCTTTATATCATATAATTTTGGCCATGCTTTTTTTGGATATCTTCAACGTGTCAAAAGACCCGTTTGCATGCAAAAATTTATAATATGAATTATGAAAGTTTTGTGATGTGCATTACAAATTTAAAATAATATAATACTTAATTTTATCTTCTAATTATTTATTTAATGATTAATTATTACATTATTTTTTACTATATTTCCGTTTCCTTTAGATTTTTTTAAACATTTGATGATGGTTAAAACATTAAATTCTATGACGTTAGCTAAATCTATTGTTCGTAGTTTTCGTTAATTTATATTAAAGTAATTGTAACGAAATCAAACACTTTAAAAACCGTTCGTATAGGTTGGCGATGTCACCACAAACAGCGTGATAGACGCAAGTTAATTAACATAGTCCTCGTATTTTTCCTTTTATAACCGTTTATTATATACTAGTCCCTGCTGAAAATTATCAGATGATAGTATATGAAAATATTATTGCATGATACAATCCTGCATAAAATCTGATATTATCACATAATAAAAGCACCTACAAATATGTCACATGATAAAGTCTCAATTCATCATGCATAGCATGATTTTATCACATGATCTGATACTATCGTATGATTAAATACATTTTTTTACGATTCTAAATCTGATATTATCACATGATGTAATACGTTAACCATGTGATTGACAGGTTTCATCACGTTTTTGAACATGATATTATTATATGATACAATCTTGTATAAATTTTGATATTATCACATAATAAAAGCACCTACTAATGTCATATCAAAAAGTATTGGTTCATCATGCTTTATATATATATCGTTTGATCAAATAATTATTGTATCGATACACAATAATTATTGTACAGCTTAACAATGTGATAATATCAACGACTTGCATATGATAAAGGTATAACATGATACTATCATATGATCAAATACAATTTATTTACCATTTTAAATCTGATATTATCATGCATTTACACTGCGTATATGATCTAATCATGTGATAGGTATAGGCTTCATCACCCTTTTAACGTGATATTATTAAATGATTAAATATAATGCATGTACCGTTTCATAAACATATATATATGATATATTTAATACACGTAATTAAACTGCATACCCTGTTGAAAAACCTCATATAAAACTATAAAAAAATTTTTTTTATCGTACTTCATGTGGCTTTTGCATCATGTAGTTTGCGATAGAATGCTATACATTATTTAATAGGAATCGGAAAGAATAAGCTTATAACTATAGGCTTCATAATGAACAGCTCATAAAATGCGATAAAAATAAATTTGTTTATAAGGTTTTATAGGAATAAACGTGTAACATAAAAGAGCATAAAATAGTTTATCGGAGTATATCGGGTACACATTTTTATTTAAATATTTTGTATTTATATTTACTGGGTATTATAAGGATTTGTCACTTTTCACATACTTATATATCAATGCTATTTCACTCTAAAGCTTATAGTATTTTATAATGAAAAACCCGAACATGAATGAATTATCTATAGTTCTATTTCAGGTAATACAAAATGATATATTCTTAACAAGTGGATTTCTATCGGGATTTTAACAGTTATTATCTTATAGAGAATACAAAAATATAAGGTTAAATAGGGTGTTTCACTATAACGCCAAGTAATGGCTATATATGACCTTACCAGCATCCCTGGTAGAAGTATTCGATAGTTATTCGCGAGTCCTTCGCTAATTTCTTTATCATTGTCTAGTTTTTTCAAAATTGTCTAGCCAAGAAAGTGGTCTACATTTTTATGTTCTTGGATAAAAAACTCGGTAAGGATTGGCCAATGCATACATATACAAAACATATACCGGCAGCGCACGGATAGACTTTCGAGAGCTTGCACGCGCTAAGGCACATGCGCAGTAGACGACAACGCCTGAATGTTTTTTATAAAGCGACGCAGTTAATTATTTTTGTTAAAAAAAGTGTTTATTGAGGATGATAAGGTTTAGGGTGAGCATTCTCGGGTAAATTTACTTTGAATATATGCTTTGTAGTTTCTTATTCAAATATACACATGTGCGGAGACCAATCCTAATAACCTTACTTCAGTGTTTGTTTTTAAGCCAGTTTCATCTTCATTTCTTATTTCACTTATATTTTTAAAATATTTTAATATTCCTCTAATCTTTTGTCTAATTTTTGTTTTTTTTTTCGTAATAGACGTGTTGTGGTTTCTTTTTTTATTTATCTTTTCCATATTTTACACCACTATACACACGTTATTATTATTACTTTACATACCTATAAATTTATATTTCAATAAATACATTATATATTTATAAATTTTTAACTTATTTAAATAATATATATTACTTGCATACTTGTTTATCTTTTAGCAACTTTTTGAGGTTATACATTACGTATACGCGTATCGCCGTATTTGATGAGCAGTACGGTACTTGTCAATGATTCAATGTAACTGACGTGAGCGCGGTCACAATACGTCTCAAAACTTTATTTGACCAATTCTACCGTAGTCCTTCGAAAGTTTTTATTTTAAATATTAGCCAACAGATTTTGCTATTAATTAGTGTACTGCCGAGTCAAACTAGACAATTCTCTACCAGGGATATTTCAATATTATATAACAACTTACCTGGTACCTTTATAGGGATTTATGACAATCGACGCATGAAATGGGCGGCTTGCCTAACGCATCGATACCTGGCTTTGTCAGTCGAAAAAGTAACCGCTATTGAATCGCTAATCGCATTTTATGAGGTATTGCTGCATTTACTATTTACAACTAATAGGCATGTATCTGGATTACAAATAATTAATGATTTTGCATGATTGCAATTTATCGGGTTGAATAGGAAATTTCACTATAAAGTCGAGCATTATTTATCCGAATCTACCGGTATATTCTAGTATTGTCAAGCAACCTATGTGGTTCGTTTATAGGGTTTAATCATGTATTATCACATAAATGAGCGGTTTGATTACAGGATCTTATCGGTTACGCCTGTCGTAGAAACAACCGCTATTGAATCGTTTATCGTATTTTATGAGATATTGCTGTATTTTCTATTTACAACGAATAGGCATGTGTATCTGGATTACAAATAATTAATGATTTTTCATGATTGCAATTTATCGGGTTGAATAGAACATTTCACTATGAAGTCGAGCATTATTTATTCGAATCTACCGGTATATTCTAATATTGTCAAGCAACCTATGTGGTTCGTTAATAGGGTTTAATCAGTATTGTCACATAAATGAACGGTCCCGCGTAAAAAAAGAAAAATTTATATATACATTATATAAAGTTTATGTTCAGATAAAGTTAATATTGATTTATCCAATGGCACAATCCTGAACTTGATCAATTTAGTGCCGAAGTTCAGCGTAAAGTTACAAAATCTTTGTGAAAAATTAATGAAAACTTCATGCAAAATTCATCTTTACAGTATCCTGAAGTTAATAAATTGAATGCCCAAAGATCAGCTAAAATTGAACAATGTTTATCAAACCCTAAAGAAACTTCATGCAAAGTTCATGGTGAATTTACATTGAAATTTAAATGAATAATTTTTGTAAAAATTGAAAGTTAAAACTTACAATACTTTTGCATATATAATTATCTAATCAATTAATCATCACTATTATATTAATTTTAACAGTTAGGAATTATAACGACAGTTTATATCTTTTTGTGCTTTTATTACAACCAAAATATAGTTAACAGTAGTGGGAAATATTAATTATAACACTATATAAATCAATTATTACATATAACTAAAGCTTATAGTATTTTATAATGAAAAACCCGAACATGAATGAATTATCTATAGTTCTATTTCAGGTAATACAAAATGATATATTCTTAACAAGTGGATTTCTATCGGGATTTTAACAGTTATTATCTTATAGAGAATACAAAAATATAAGGTTAAATAGGGTGTTTCACTATAACGCCAAGTAATGGCTATATATGACCTTACCAGCATCCCTGGTAGAAGTATTCGATAGTTATTCGCGAGTCCTTCGCTAATTTCTTTATCATTGTCTAGTTTTTTCAAAATTGTCTAGCCAAGAAAGTGGTCTACATTTTTATGTTCTTGGATAAAAAACTCGGTAAGGATTGGCCAATGCATACATATACAAAACATATACCGGCAGCGCACGGATAGACTTTCGAGAGCTTGCACGCGCTAAGGCACATGCGCAGTAGACGACAACGCCTGAATGTTTTTTTATAAAGCGACGCAGTTAATTATTTTTGTTAAAAAAAGTGTTTATTGAGGATGATAAGGTTTAGGGTGAGCATTCTCGGGTAAATTTACTTTGAATATATGCTTTGTAGTTTCTTATTCAAATATACACATGTGCGGAGACCAATCCTAATAACCTTACTTCAGTGTTTGTTTTTAAGCCAGTTTCATCTTCATTTCTTATTTCACTTATATTTTTTAAAATATTTTAATATTCCTCTAATCTTTTGTCTAATTTTTGTTTTTTTTTTCGTAATAGACGTGTTGTGGTTTCTTTTTTTTATTTATCTTTTCCATATTTTACACCACTATACACACGTTATTATTATTACTTTACATACCTATAAATTTATATTTCAATAAATACATTATATATTTATAAATTTTTAACTTATTTAAATAATATATATTACTTGCATACTTGTTTATCTTTTAGCAACTTTTTGAGGTTATACATTACGTATACGCGTATCGCCGTATTTGATGAGCAGTACGGTACTTGTCAATGATTCAATGTAACTGACGTGAGCGCGGTCACAATACGTCTCAAAACTTTATTTGACCAATTCTACCGTAGTCCTTCGAAAGTTTTTATTTTAAATATTAGCCAACAGATTTTGCCTATTAATTAGTGTACTGCCGAGTCAAACTAGACAATTCTCTACCAGGGATATTTCAATATTATATAACAACTTACCTGGTACCTTTATAGGGATTTATGACAATCGACGCATGAAATGGGCGGCTTGCCTAACGCATCGATACCTGGCTTTGTCAGTCGAAAAAGTAACCGCTATTGAATCGCTAATCGCATTTTATGAGGTATTGCTGCATTTACTATTTACAACTAATAGGCATGTATCTGGATTACAAATAATTAATGATTTTGCATGATTGCAATTTATCGGGTTGAATAGGAAATTTCACTATAAAGTCGAGCATTATTTATCCGAATCTACCGGTATATTCTAGTATTGTCAAGCAACCTATGTGGTTCGTTTATAGGGTTTAATCATGTATTATCACATAAATGAGCGGTTTGATTACAGGATCTTATCGGTTACGCCTGTCGTAGAAACAACCGCTATTGAATCTTTTATCGTATTTTATGAGATATTGCTGTATTTTCTATTTACAACGAATAGGCATGTGTATCTGGATTACAAATAATTAATGATTTTTCATGATTGCAATTTATCGGGTTGAATAGAACATTTCACTATGAAGTCGAGCATTATTTATTCGAATCTACCGGTATATTCTAATATTGTCAAGCAACCTATGTGGTTCGTTAATAGGGTTTAATCAGTATTGTCACATAAATGAACGGTCCCGCGTAAAAAAAGAAAAATTTATATATACATTATATAAAGTTTATGTTCAGATAAAGTTAATATTGATTTATCCAATGGCACAATCCTGAACTTGATCAATTTAGTGCCGAAGTTCAGCGTAAAGTTACAAAATCTTTGTGAAAAATTAATGAAAACTTCATGCAAAATTCATCTTTACAGTATCCTGAAGTTAATAAATTGAATGCCAAAGATCAGCTAAAATTTGAACAATGTTTATCAAAACCTAAAAGAAACTTCATGCAAAGTTCATGGTGAATTTACATTGAAATTTAAATGAATAAATTTTTGTAAAAATTGAAAGTTAAAACTTACAATACTTTTGCATATATAATTATCTAATCAATTAATCAATCACTATTATATATTAATTTTAACAAGTTAGGAATTATAACGACAGTTTATATTCTTTTTGTGCTTTTATTACAACCAAAATATAGTTAACAAGTAGTGGGAAATATTAATTATAACACTAATATAAATACAATTATTACATATAACTAAAACAAATAATAATTAATACAAATAATATTATCGTTAGAATCTATTTAAATAAATTATTATTCTACTTCATTAAAATTAATATGCTCAACAATATACAGTTTTTCATCCAGCTTAAAGCAATGACATATACTTATAATAATTTCAATCGAAATAGCTATAATTTCACTAACTTTTTAAGCTAAAAATATAGTTACAATATAATTACCGCTTGTTGTACAAAAAAATGCTTTTTCTGTAACACATTTTGTAATAATAGCATACGGGATACAATTTTCGTTTAGGCAATTACAATTTAAAGCATCACATTGACCATTTTACATATTTTTACAAAAAATTTAATAATTCCGAAAGAATTTTCATTATCATCTTTATATTTTATACAAGATGAATTACTTTTTTTAGTCATAGCATATGATTCGGTTTCAAAATATATTTTGTTTTTAAGTAATCTATTAAAAATGTGGTACTGTAATTGACTGAAAAGTGGGTCAATATTCAAAACATCTATTACGAAGTCAGGTAAGACTACTACACTTTTAAAAATTCCTACAGCATAAATATTTTGGTTAATTAATTTTATTTTATGCCTTTGAATGCCAGATCTATCAACTCGTTTACAAAATTCATATACTGGAGTCTCTGGTTGTAAAAATAAATCTTTTAATTGCGATAATGACAAATATGTTGAAAAAGAGGAACATATTTGTAATTCGGCATATCTCGAACCATGAACATAAGATTTTAATACTCCATTCAAGTTTTCAAATAGAAAGCAGCTCATTGTGCAAAGAGGACCAAATTTTTTTACATCGTCAGGTAGATGTAAAAGCAAATGTAAATTACACGTTTGGTATTTTTCTCCATATAACTCTTTAAATCGATTCACATATTCAGTTAAAACCAGTTTTGCAGTTTCAATCATTTGTTCTGAAATACTCGGAAAATTTAGAAGAGTAATCCCTTGAACCAATAAAATATGATGGTTAAAATATTGTTCATTCATTAAAATTTGAAGGATGATTAAACTATATACTAATAAAAATAATTTTAATTCAGATGCTTTCCAATAATTGTAATCGCAAACTTTTCGAGGGATTCTTTGGACAAATGAAGCTAAAGTAAGTGATTTAATTTTATCATTAATTATATTAACATGTGCAAATAAGGAAGCAGGATCTGTTCGGTTTTCAGAATCAAACCAAAACGACATAAGCTTTTTTGTGATCCCTTGGAAAACGCAATGCATACTGTCTATTGCTGTGGAGTTTACATAGTCATGAACGATTACACTTAAAGTGGTTGGCCCTTTTACGCCAAAGACAGGAGTGCGCGTTTCGTGAGCTTCTCTTGCATATAATTTGGATTCCTGCGTAGTTCTTAAATTTAAATTTTCAACAAAAGGATAGATTTGTGTGTTATCTACCCTTTTAGTTTGGATTTTGCAGTGAGGACAACCATATGTTCCATTGAATTGTTGTATATTTAAAAATAATGCCTTTGCGCATAAATCGCATGTACCACTTATTATTAAACCCCTTACGCGAACTGAATTTAAGCAATTAGGAATTAAAAAATTTACCCCATGGTAAAGTTCAATTAGATCTTTTCGAAAAGCGTGCATAATTAAATTTGGCATCGGCTTATTTGCACCAAACCATAAACCAGCTAAAACAATATTTTCTTTTTTTATTCGCAAAAAATAAGGGAGTTCGTTGATCATAAGAAGAAATGTCCAAATGCATACTTTTGAAGATTTAAATAACGGTACACCATCTGTGTTCCACGTGAAAGTTAAATTGTTAATGTTTCCGGTTATTTCATTCATTAACGATTGATAAATTGTTCCGTCGTATATATCTTCATAATTACATTCGTTCTGTTTACTACGCAAAGTACGATATTGTAAATTCTCATAAAAATGAGATTTTTTAAAAAGCGAGGCTAATTGAGATAAAATTGATATTTCGAGAAAGTAGCTAATATTGTACGAATTATCGCACCTTTCACAATATTTTTTGTTTAATTTCGAATAGCATGAACCGCAATAATAATGTCTAATAATTGGAGACTTTATGTTTGCAAACATTTTTTTCAATTTGTAAAGACTTTTTATGCAATTATTGGGTTGAATGCAATGTAACGATATAATATTTAGAATTTCGGAAAGAAGTGTGCCCGTTACTTTAAATTTTATAGCTAAAGTTAAAATTGCTATTGCAGTTTCAGCAACTGAAATTGGTGCGCCTGGGTACAAAAATTCGTCAGCATTCTCGATATTTTCTGAATCATCGCTGTCTTCGTCATCTTCTTCACTCGAACTTATAATCGATTCATCATCTGTCGAACAATCTGAAATCGTATCAATCTCTTCAGAATCTTCTTCAGATGAATCTAAATTATGCATAAGGATGTTACATATTGTAGGTATTAAAGTTTACATGATTTTTACAATTGTTATATTACTTTACTATTATAATATTATATTTTGTTTTTAATTATATGGTTCATAATGTTATTATTACTTATCATTCCATTATATTATTTATAGAATAAAAAATTTAAACCAAAGAAATACTACGCAGTAAAACTTGACAATAATCAACTCGATAAAACTAACAATAAAGAAATTAAAAATTATCAACATACTGGATTTTTACTTAAAATTTAATTCAATAAGTTTTCGTTTTCATTCTTTAAAAGCTTTAATATCTTTAAGTAATGTAATTATTAAGTGAAGATGTACAAAAATGAACAAAAATTTACTTATAAGTAACAATAATAAATTGAAACCTAAATATTTTCCTTAATAGTTTTTGTTATTAGTTGATGTAATTTAAAGTAAAAAAATATTTCGTTAATGATTCTAAAATATGTTATTTTATTCTCAAAAAATAAACTTTATAAAAATAGGTTATAAATTCTGTTTATGTAAATACGTTAACAACTTATTAATTAATTGTTAATTATTTTAATAGATAAAAACATTATATAGTCATTAAATTGAAAAATCTTTTAATATCTACGAGGGTCATATTTGTAAGTTTTAACGTAAAAAGCTTTTTCATACCTAAGATTTCATTACAGCTTTGATCATGATTGTTGGTGTGCTGTTCTACTGGGGTATCATTCGTATTACTGTAAAAAGAAATGCCAGAATGAACATAGCTGTCGTCATCATACTCATTGTTATAAGATCCACTTTTAAAACTTTGAATTGTAAAATCTTTCTCTATAATAAAAAAATAATAATTAGAAAATTGTAATATAAATCACAGATTTATACAAATTTTAATTTGCAAATGTATTACAATTAGAATAATATACTGATTTACCTTGATCTTCTATATCACTTGTTAAATTTGAACTGTTACAAGTTAAAGTATCACTCTCATCAGAGCTTGTAGAGTCACTTTCGCTGCACACCTGGTCATTCGCTTTTATAATTCGGTATTTACTTCTTCGAGAATAATCTTCAAAATTTAGCTTATGCTTCGACATTTATTTTGTTCTTTATTTTCGATTTTTTAAAAATACTTTGTAAAATTGGGTTTGTTTCCTTTATATTTATGTCAATGTTGGTTATTTTGATACGTCATCGAATGAAAAAAAGTATCTTTACCTCATGAATTCAGTTGTAAGTTATCATCACCGATTCAAAAAATTGCGATAACTAACTTCACATTGTATGATATAGAACATACGTTATGTCTTTACTTCACATCTATGATATCGAAATTGACAAATAAAAAGCGATTACGTTAACCAACTTCGTAATTGAAAAAAATTGTAGATCAGCAAAATGTTTGCTTTAATTTTGTGGTTAGATACAAAAGAAATCAGTGTTATTCCAGTGGAGGACATCAAGCAAAGTAAAAAAGGTACTACGAAAGCCAAGTGGGGAAATTCCTGGTTTAAAGTAAAAGTTTTAAAAAAGAGCGGTAAGTAATATAGTACTTATTAAGATTAATCATAAATCCTACATATAATTTTTTATAGGTATGTGTTTTATTTATACCATAATTATGCATTTTATTTATGATTATTTATACAGAAGAAAAGGATTGGTTAGAGTCGTTGCTCGTATTAGAGGAGGAATTATCATTACACGAGACAAAAGATCTTCTCTGTCTCCTGGTACGGCATTAAAAAAACGAGATTTTCGTAAACAATAGAAGTTTAACTTGAGTAGGGGAGACCGGGGCTAAAATTAACATTTTTTGAAAAAATCGTTCTCCTAATTAATTAAAGAATTAGTTTGCTATACTAAGTATTGTTACTTTTTCTTTGCCTATTCAGCGAAGTCATGTCACAGGAATTTTTTGGAAATTATAAATATCTTTTTTTTACGAGAGGATTTACTAAAAATCGTTGTCTGTTAATTTTTGCCCCGCATGCGGGGTAAATATTAACATCTCATTTTTTTATTGTAAAGACTTAGTTTCATAATAAATGTACACATTTAACAAATGTAAACAAAAAAATATATTTTTTACTGAATATACGAATAACAAGTGATATACAAATAAAAAAATTGTTAACAAATTATTTCTTTAACATAAAAATAACGCAGGTCTTCGTCTTACAAATTAATTAAAGCTAATAAACATTTGCACTATTAAATAATACATGTATAAACACAAAAATTATAGCAAAGTTCAAATTAATAAAATTAAATATAAATTAATTAGTATTAACAGTGTTAATACTTGCCCCGAAAATTTGTTAATATTTACCCCGACAAATTTTTTTTTTTAAATCGTTAAAAAAAATAAAAAGAAATAAAAAAAAATAAAAAAAAAATGTGCGATTAAATAGCTTATTTCAAGTAGAATGGGGTATGGTAATTTTAATTTTGTTAATTATATGATATGTAATTGAGAATAAACATTTTTGAGTGAAAAATTTTTCCATTACCTGATCAAAATATCGCTGTCTCCTATATCTTATCGGCTCGACGTCCTGCGATCTACTGAAGGTGTTTACATGTTAAAGGGCAATAAACTTTAAGTCTAGAGTCATCTATGAAGTGTATAGAACTCTTCGCATCACTAAGAATTCAATGTTAATATTTACCCTTGTTACTTTTAGCCCCGGTCTCCCCTACGCGAAAAGAAATTTTGAAAGAAACTTATGAAGAAATTCTAAATATTGACCCTATTCATAAAGATATCAAATCTAGTGGTTCGAAATTCAACGTAATCAGGTAATTGCAATTATTTAATGAAATTATTTAATCAAAATAAAATTAAAAACATTAAATTTTATTTATAATAAATATAAATACATATGACAAAGTATATGTAATACTGTTACAAAAAATTTTATTGTAAAATAAGAATTTCATGTATTGTTAATCAATTATTCAACTAATCAATTATTAAACTATTTACATTGTTTGATATAGCTTGATGAATTACAAGGTTTGATTAAAAAAAATTCTAATTTATTCTAATATAAAGAAAATCTTTTAATGTTAAGTTTATAACCTTCAAGTTTTCTGTGTTAATTTTAACATTTTATTTTATTCTTGTATTATTAAGCATTAAAAATACAGCTATTTTAATCAATTATAATATAAATTATTTTTTATTAATATTTAAAAGAGATGATTAGATATTTTTGTATTATCAGAATTGCTTAAAGTTGTAAATTTGTAAAGAATTAATTAAGTATTGTGAATATAATTTAATCAAATACTTGACGTACGCTACGGGAAGCGTAGCCAAAGGAGTACTTCGGGGCTATGGAATGGAGGTTCGGGAATTAGCTGGTGTAGTAAATAAAATATCTATTATTAAAGAAAATTAAATGTTTTCCGCGTTGTCCAAGGTTAAAGGGTTAGGCGTCGATTCTCGTCGAGTGAGCAACGAAGAACGGAGGCCCGGTGAGGGTTAGCCAGTGCCGAGGCGTTACAGAGTTAGACTCTGGCCGGCTGTACACGCACAGGTGGAGTAGCGCCGAGACGGTACAGAGCAAGGCCCTGTCCGTCTTTACTTGCACAGGTAAGGAAGACACAAGAGTACTCCGCACGAGGGCAAGCCTCGCGCCTTTTCTCGACTGTATCCTGAGTGGGAACTTACTCAGCACTCAGCTCTCGCGCCTCACTCGACCGCTCTAACTGGTCCCCTAGACGCCGAGACGGTACAGAGCGAAGCTCTGTCCGGCTTTTCGTGCGTTTCTAGGAGATGGAGAACGTGTCGGTTTATTTAGAGTCGAAGAGGATCGACTCCTTTACCTGACTACGCCTCGACTGCCAAGAACGGGAGGAGAATTATGGAGAGCAGGGCAGGGCCGGGAAGCTGGAATAGCGGAGAGAATGAGGTAGGGCCTGAGGGCGTCGATGGAGGGTTGGAGGAGGAGAGGTGTCCTCCAGGCAACCGCAGGGCATCGACTGACGCTTCGGTGTCGATCGATGCGCTCGATCGATGCGACTGCAATGCCGCGCATGCACAGAGCGCCGG
Organism: Theocolax elegans; assembly: GCA_026168455.1. Classification (NCBI taxonomy): domain Eukaryota; kingdom Metazoa; phylum Arthropoda; class Insecta; order Hymenoptera; family Cerocephalidae; genus Theocolax; species Theocolax elegans. The sequence continues at coordinate 28,837,503 of CM047427.1, read as the reverse complement.
TGGAGGGGATGCATGCAACGCATCGGTCCATCCGAACTCGATGCGTGCGCGGTCTAACGAGAAGGCCCGGCAAAAGAAAAACTAAGAGTAAACTGCAATGCATCCTGCATTGCAGTTTTCTAGGTTGACAATTTACCGACCGGGAAAAAGACGCACAAGGTATGCTTGCGTACGTCAATTCCCCCGGAGTCGGACGACTTTTTCCCGAAATTAATTAACAAACAATACAAACTAAGTGCGTAAACTATGCATCGATTAACTATAATATTATTCTAACTTACGCGGCGCGAACCTTGGACTCGACAGTAGATTTTATATTTATTCTTCTCATATAAGTATACATTATTTTACAACGAAGTGTTAAATTTTTTAAGAAACAACAGATAAAATATTTAACGCAAATTTAAAGATAACGGCTAATAAAATAAATTGTTGACAGTCACATATTTAAAATATACTTGAATAAAAGATTTAACATTTAACCAAAAGATTACAGCTTAGTCGGCTAAAAATAATACATTTTAGAAATACCTTGTATTGTATGGCGGAGATAGAAAACATAAAACTTAACTTTTTAGATCATACACTAAAGTCTCTAAAATAAATGTCCAATTTGCTTAGAATCTTTACACTGCACTAATAACTATATTCACTGCTACACTAATAACTATTTCCTGCTGCTGTCCCGTCCGGAAAATCAGCCAGGAGGTTATCAATCCTATCCAGGATAGCTGACGTTGTTGCATCGTCGATAACCAAGAAAACACCATTGCTTCCATGTACAGTGCAGTTGAAAGGATTGACGGCGGGTTGCTGGCTTTGACTTGGAGTTTGACGGTCATTTGCAATCGGTGTATTTTCTTTATTGTCAACTCGTTTTTGTGCCTTGCATCTTCGTTTTCGAGATCTGAGGAACTTGATTTTTCGCCCGTACAGTTGCGCAATGCACTTAAAGTTTTTCTCAAACAGCTCGTCGTGATCACACTTATGAGCCAGATGACAGGCATTAAGAAGATATTGCACCTTCTTCTTTAGACCTCCGCCAGACATGTCGCACAGATTGTCAACGAACTTTTCAGACCGCACTTCGAACAGGCACTGACTCGTACGCGAGTACGGGTCGCGACCGTTTTTCAATTTGTTTACATCACAAGCACATAAAGAGGTCCGCTGTTTTTCCTCGGTAATGTTTTTAATCCGCCATGACTCACGCACGTCTAGCATTTCGTAGTTCATAGCGGCACTGAGGTTTAACGTTCGCCGTAAAAATACGACGTTCGGCTAGCCTGCGAGAGGCTTCGACTCGCGTTGGCCGGCCTCGTTTATGTAGCGGCTGCAAGGGAGCACTGAGTACACTTGCACTCAGACTAATTCCTTTACTCGCAGCAGGTAGGTCCGGACTGCAAGGGTCGAGTGGCGGAAATGTGGGCTGCACGGCGAAATTCGACACTGCACTTTTGTCGCCATAGTCCAACGGCGGGCAGGTCGATGACTGAGGCAAGTCGAGAGGCGAAGGGGCGCTCTGACCTGGAAACTTACGTAAATCCCTTACATGAAGTTTAATGTTGTCCTGGCCCGGTCGTTCCAGGATGTAGACGTCATTGCTGCACGCTTCGATGACGGTGAAGGGACCGACCCATCGTTGCGCAAGACCAGCGTTGAATCCGTCTGCTGCGTTGGAGAGAGCGAAATTCCGAGCCAATACAAGCTCTCCTTCTTGTAAAGGCGGCGTAACTTTTGCTTCAGGCGAGGGCATCTGCGTGGCCACCTTTTGCTTCGCATCGTCGATGCGTCGGCTTACCTGCTCGGTAAATGGTAGCACGAGGTTTCCCGGACGGGGCAGCGTGCGACCAAGTAATGTAAAACTTGGGGATTGACCTGTTGTTCGATTCACACGCGTCCGCAGGTTGAATAATATTTTCGGCAGGTGTAAATCCCAGTCGCGCTGGCGGCGACCTTGAAGAAAGAGCCGTAAACCTTTTTTCAGTTCTTGATTCCTTCGTTCGGTAGGATTTGCTTGAGGGTGGTAAACGGGCGTATGATACGCCTTCGCGCCCCACTCCACACACTGTTTTGTCCAAGCTTCGCGAAACTGAGGTCCGTTATCACTCACGATTACTCGCGGGTAGCCCCATCGGTTAAAAACTTCATTCTCGAGTTTCGGTACAATAGTTTTTAACTCGGAGTTCGCGATCGCGAACGCTTCAGTCCATCGCGAAAACACATCGGTCGCGACCAAAATAAAACGTTTGCCGCGAGTAGTCCGGGGATACGGCCCCATAAGGTCCACTGCTACCGTGTCCCAAGGAGCTGCGGGAAGTCGCGGTCGCGCTTCACCTGTCGCGATCGGCTTCGCGGCTTTCGCGCACAAGCACACTGGACACCTTCCTACTGCTAGACGCACCTCTTCTCGCATGCGTGGCCAAAAATGTTGTTCTCGTACAGCTCTTAGAATCTCGTCCATTCCTGGGTGACCGACGAGAGGGTCGTCGTGGTAATAATGAATTACCGCCTCCCTGCAAGCATGTGGCACGAAAATGCGAGGAGCTCGACCGTGCTCGATAACGTAGTACACGCCGTCCAGTTGTTCGAAAGCTTGGCTTGGTTGTAGGAATTTGCAGATATCCTCGTAATCTGGTACATCCTTCTGTTGGGCTAAAATAATTTCAGTGTGTAGATCTTGTGCGAGAGTACTCGCAATGAACATTTTATTTTCAGCAGGCGCAGGCTCGGGCGGCATGAGGTTCTCGATTTCGTTTTGATTATCCTCGTAAACGGTATTGCCGGGCTCTCGAGAAAGAGCATCGGGCAGTTCATTGTCCTTACCGGCAACGTGCTCCACCCTGAAATTGAAACTTCGCAAGTACATCGCCCAACGATGTAGTTTACCCTTTCCATCACTGATTGAGTCGAGCCAGGTAAGCGCGCGGTTGTCGGTGCGCAGGGTAAACTGGCCATCTTCCAGGTAGCGCTTGAACCGTCGGAGCGCCCAGATGACTGCAAGGCACTCTTGTTCGTTGCTATGATACCTGCGCTCTGTCTTGGTAAATTTCGCTGACGCAAACGAAATTACTCGGCGCTCACCGTCGTCTCCCTGTTGGAAAAGTACTGCTCCCATTCCTGCGGCAGATTCGTCGGTTTGCAGCACGTACGGTAACCCAGGTACTGGTCGGCACAGTCGAAGCGGCTTCTGGAAGGCCCGCTTGATGTTTTCAAACGATGCCTGCGCTTCGGACGTTCAACGCCAGGGCCTACTTGCCGTGAGCAAGTCGGTCAGCGGTAGTGCGATTCGCGAAAAGTCCGGCACATATTCGCGTAATCAACCGCATACACCGAAAAATTGTCTAAGTCCTTTTTTATTTTTCGGCACTTCAGCTTCGATTATTTTTCGAACGCGCTCAGGTCGAGCTTCGTTTCCCGCACTTGACACTTGATGCCCGAGAAACACTATCTTGCTGTGTCCGAAGAAACATTTGTTTATCGAACACGTAAGTTCGAATACACGAAGCCGTTCAAACACCTTTTGTAAATGTAATATGTGGTCTTCATACGAGCTTGAATATATTACAAAATCGTCCAAGTACGAACGCACAAAATTGTTCATAAAACCACTTAACACTTGTTGTGTAATAAAATTATTAAAACAACCCGGGGCGTTTTTCAATCCAAAACTCATCACTCGCCACTGATACAGCCCGCCATCGGGTGTTGCAAAGGCAGTATATTTTTTTGCTCGGTCGGTTAAAGGTATCTGCTAGTAAGAGTTTTTTAAGTCCAGAGTCGTGAATACCGACGCGTTTCCAATGTCTTTAATAACCTCCTGAATTATAGGTAAATTTTGCGAAGTGTCTTAAGTTATAGCATTTAAACGTCGGTAATCGACACAAAACCGAAATTTACCGTCTTTCTTCTTTGCCATAACTATCGGCGAACAATAAGGCGAGGTTGTTGGTTCGATTAAGCGATCGGCGAGCATCTCACGCACTTGCTCTTGTATTGCTTTTTTCTTTTCGGGCGAGTAACGATACGGTGCAAGGCGAAAGGGTTTTTCTTCACTCAGCTCTATGTCATGAACCGCGAAACGAGTTTGTTTAAGCGGACCACTACTATAAAATATGTCGAAAAAGTCAGTTATCACCTGTTTGAGCTTCGACGCGAACTCAGTCGGAAAGTCGTGTTGCACTACCGTGAAAAAGTTTGTCGGGGGTAAAACGTTTTTGCACTGCACATTCGAGTCCCGTGTAAGGAATATACGACGCCGAGAGTCTGTTCCTAAGTATAAACAGTCTTGTTCATGATCGTGAACCACCTTTTGCGCTCGAAGCCACGATTTTCCTAGTGTCACTTCCGAACTCAAGTTTTCGCATATGAAAAATCTGATATATTCAGTTTGGTTTTCAATTTGCACTTGCAAATTGCACGGACGTGTCACTTTCATATAACTTCCGGTCTGCGCCGTGTTAACCGTACACTGAATAGTTTCACACTTAACTGTAGACGGTACAAGGTTTGCGCGCACAAAACAGTCACTTGCCGCCGAGTCTACTAACGCACTGACACGTTTGCCTTCTAACACTATAGGCAAAAAACCTATGAATGAGCCGGCGGTCCGTGCGGAAGCATTTATGGTGCGGCTACTGGGCGGGCAGGAACGGTAGCCGCGGCCGTTTCCGCACGCCAGTTTTCCGGGCGTGAGTCTTGTTGTCGACGGGGGCAGCCTCGGTGCCAATGCCGTCCTGGGCAAAAACGGCAGCGCGGCAGCTGTTGGCCGCTTTGAGCGCCTTCCACGTTGCGAGAAGCAGGTACTTGACCCGAGGATCTCGGTTAAGGGACTGCAGCGGCTGCTCGGCGAGTTGGGCCCTTATCCTCGTACTCGTCTTGCTCGATTTGTATAGCTCGAGCGATCAAGTCTCCGACGTTCTCGAAATTCGTCGAGCGCAAAAATTTTTTAATCGAGCCGCGAAGCGACTCGAGCAATACGGCAATTATATGCCCTTCCGGAGCATCCGGTAGAAGACGACGAGCAAGCAAGTGTCTCTGCTCGAGAAATATACCGGTTGACTCTTTATCCGTTTGAGACTGTCCGTAAAGTTTTGCCGATAACTTCATGACGACCGTCTGTGAAGCGAACTTGCTACGCAATAACTCACGAAATTTTGGCCACGAGATATTCAAATTTTTATACGCGGACCACCATCGGGCGGCCTCATCTTTAAGAGCGCGAGATGCTAGTCGTACTCGCGAATGCTCGTCAGTATTGTTCGCGGCAAAAGAGTTCTCGCACTCGCGTAAAAAGAAGTCGGGATCCTCATGATCGCGGCCAGCAAATTCAGGCAAATCCGTTTGTCCGCCTACGAGCGCGCGAAAAAAATTACGCCAGTCCTCGGCCGCGGGCATCACGGGTGCCTCATTTTGCCGATTATCAGCCATGTTAAGTATCTCGGTTTCGTCAGCGGTTTCGTCGAGTAGCGTGATATCTTCACGGCTACTTAAACTCGGAGCTAAAACGGTTTCGAAAGATCGATTAGAATCTACTATATGATTCCGAGTTTGACTTCGCGTTTGATAGATAATTTGGGCGCCACCGGATTTTTTGTGACTTCCGGAAGTCGAGCTACATTTCCGTTTTGATTGGTTCGAAGGAGTGCGGAGCATGACCCGATCTCACGGCGTAAATTCGTCACCGCTTCCACGATACCCGTTCAAAAGTATAATAATTATTTTAAATGAACGTGCCCCACGTTGGGCGCCAATTTGACGTACGCTACGGGAAGCGTAGCCAAAGGAGTACTTCGGGGATATGGAATGGAGGTTCGGGAATTAGCTGGTGTGGTAAATAAAATATCTATTATTAAAGAAAATTAAACGTTTTCCGCGTTGTCCAAGGTTAAAGGGTTAGGCGTCGATTCTCGTCGAGTGAGCAACGAAGAACGGAGGCCCGGTGAGGGTTAGCCAGTGCCGAGGCGTTACAGAGTTAGACTCTGGCCGGCTGTACACGCACAGGTGGAGTAGCGCCGAGACGGTACAGAGCAAGGCCCTGTTCGTCTTTACTTGCACAGGTAAGGAAGACACAAGAGTACTCCGCACGAGGGCAAGCCTCGCGCCTTTTCTCGACTGTATCCTGAGTGGGAACTTACTCAGCACTCAGCTCTCGCGCCTCACTCGACCGCTCTAACTGGTCCCCTAGACGCCGAGACGGTACAGAGCGAAGCTCTGTCCGGCTTTTCGTGCGTTTCTAGGAGATGGAGAACGTGTCGGTTTATTTAGAGTCGAAGAGGATCGACTCCTTTACCTGACTACGCCTCGACTGCCAAGAACGGGAGGAGAATTATGGAGATCAGGGCAGGGCCGGGAAGCTGGAATAGCGGAGAGAATGAGGTAGGGCCTGAGGGTGTCGATGGAGGGTTGGAGGAGGAGAGGTGTCCTCCAGGCAACCGCAGGGAATCGACTGACGCTTCGGTGTCGATCGATGCGCTCGATCGATGCGACTGCAATGCCGCGCATGCACAGAGCGCCGGTGGAGAGGATGCATGCAACGCATCGGTCCATCCGAACTTGATGCGTGCGCGGCCTAACGAGAAGGCCCGGCAAAAGAAAAACTAAGAGTAAACTGCAATGCATCCGGCATTGCAGTTTTCTAGGTTGACAATTTACCGACCGGGAAAAAGTCGCACAAGGTATGCTTGCGTACGTCATACTATATTTAGTACTATTTACATTATTACAAATGATTTTTGTTTTTAATTACAGAGATGATAGTGATAGTAAGATTAGTATTCTGCAAGAATATTCAAGTAATAATAATGACACTGATATTTCTGACAATGAAAGTGTAGATGAGGCAAAAGTAAAACATTGTGCTTGCTGTTCATTAAATTTATGTAAATATTCATAAATAATACTAAAATTGTTTTTTGTTTCATACTATTTTTTATGGTTGCTGCATAGTAATGTGTAATTTTAAATTTCAGTTTCAAAAAGCGATGTTCAGAATATAAGAAAGATCGCAGAACTCGCAGAAAGCATTCAAGTTCCTTCATTCAACCAGGTACATGTCGCGTGAAATATTAATTACTAAAGTATAATTAAGTAAATATGAAAAAACCGTTTTAATGTAAATAATTGCAGTATGAAAATAAAATACCAAAAATAAACAAGGAAGAAAAGATTTGTTATTCTCAAATGGTCAAATCATCCAGTACAAATGGTGCTACTGTAAGAAATAAAAATATTTAAATATGTATGTAAATACATATTTCATATTGTCTACTGTTCATTTTTAATATTAATACTTCTTTTTTCAATACGTAGGTTGAACTGATTGAAGGCTCTGATATTAGGGTAGATTCATTCAAATTAAGATGTATTAAATCAAGTTACTTCAAAAAACCACGTGAAATGGTCCGTAGACTAATGAAACTTATACTAGGAGTAAACCAGTTAAAAAACATGTCTCCTACAGGCAAAAATGGATGGAATCCGATTCCCGATAAAATTTATGAAAGTGTTCAGTGTAAGTTATACTTTGTATGTATGTTTGCAAATTCTCTATTAGCTTCCGCAAATCATACTGCACCGTTTTACCATACTTCAACAATATTTACCTACAATTTCGGATATTTTATATATAGTCAAAATTGTATCATTCAAAGATTTACTTATGAATTTTTTTTACAGTATATGTAAATAACAGCGCTTCAAAAAAAAATATAAATTAAGTGATCAAGAATATCGGCAATGTTTGACAGCTATTTGCGCAACGTTAAGAACGTATAAAACCTTAGAAAAAACATATAAAAAGGAGAAAGATAAAAAGCATATCGACGAAAAGACTAAAATAGACGTTCCAAGTGACGAATCATCGACAAGTATAATGGTACAAAATGAAGAATCGTTCATTATAGAAGAAAATGAAACGAAAAAAAAGGAAAATTATTGCGAAAAAAAGGAACAGAAAGAAAATAAGAAATACTTAAATTTACTGAAAACAAACGTAAACGAAAAGAAAATAGACAAATCAATGAAATAAAGAAAAGAAGATAAAGAAAATGCAGGACAAAATACACAGACAATTTGCAAAAAAGCAAAACTTTATTAAGATGTTGAATATTTAATTTTGTTAGTTTAATTATTATTTGTTTTAGTTATATGTAATAATTGTATTTATATTAGTGTTATAATTAATATTTCCCACTACTTGTTAACTATATTTTGGTCGTAATAAAAGCACAAAAAGAATATAAACTGTCGTTATAATTCCTAACTTGTTAAAATTAATATATAGTGATTGATTAATTGATTAGATAATTATATATGCAAAAGTATTGCAAGTTTTAACTTTCAATTTTTACAAAAATTTATTCATTTAAATTTCAATGTAAATTCACCATGAACTTTGCATGAAGTTTCTTAGGTTTTGATAAACATTGTTCAAATTTTAGCTGATCTTTGGCATTCAATTCATTAACTTGAGGATACTGTAAAGATGAATTTTGCATGAAGTTTTCATTAATTTTTCACAAAGATTTTATAACTTTACGCTGAACTTCGACACTAAATTGATCAAGTTCAGGATTGTGCCATTGGATAAATCAATATTAACTTTATCTGTACATAAACTTTATATAATGTTTATATAAATTTTTCTTTTTTTACGCGGGGTTTGATTACAGGATCTTATCGGTTACGCCTGTCGTAGAAGCAACCGCTATTGAATCGTTTATCGCATTTTATGAGGTATTGCTGTATTTTCTATTTACAACGAATAGGCATGTATCTGGATATCAAATAATTAATGACTTTTCCCCGCGTAAAAAAATAAAGTTTATATGAACTTTATATAAATTTTAGGTTTAGCTAAACTTGATATGGGGTTGGCCAACGAGACTGAGCCGAACTTGTGTAACTGACTGTTCAAGTTTGGCGAAAGTGTATCAAAAGTTCATCTGAAATTGATATAATGTTATTATAAGGTTTTGTTACAATTACTGACAACTAAAATAAAGTTTATTCTAAGCTTAGCCGAACTCAATATCAACGTGATATCTAGTTCAAGTATATAAAATAATATAATGTTAATATCAACATACCCAAAGAAAGATTTTAGAAATCTTCTTTAACTGACATCAGTAAGTATACATCGGTTAGAAAAATGGATATTTGAGATATAACCAAAAAATTCGAACCCGCCACTGAAAAGTGTTGTCCAATTCGTTAGTCTTGAAGACATAACCTGACAGAAGAAAATTATAAAAACCACAAGGTATCTATTTTTACATATTAAAATATTAATTAAAACATAATTAAAAATATAAAATTTTCTTTTCAAATAGAATAAACTTATCTGATGCAGAGGTCCAAAATGAATCTTCTTGTGTCGTATTTTCTATGCTGACATCGTTGTCCGGATTACGCCTTACGTACACCGATCGCGCAAAAATACTCTGTCAACTCGTTTACACACTAAACGACGACTCACGATTATTACAATTGCACAAACAATCGTTCAGATTCGAAAAATATAACCTGGTCCGCTGATCCTTTTCGCGCTGCTCTCGCGAGTGAACTGACGCTAGGGTTAGTTGCCAAAACAACATTGTTTTGTTTTTTTTTCATCGGCTAATTTATCGATATCTAACCGATTCGTCAGTACCGTTGCGAATGCGGCGCGAGAAGGACCAGCAGATCAGGTTATTTTTTCAAATCTGACAGTTTAATAACTGCAGTTGTAATAATCGTGAGTCGCCGTTTAGTGTGTAAACGAGTTGACAGAGCATCGTTGCGCGATCGGTGTACATATTAAGGCGTAATCCGGACAATGATGTCAGGATAGAAAATACGACACATGAAGATTCATTTTGGACCGCTGCATCAGATAAGTTTTTTCTATTTAAATTGAAAATTTTACGTTTTTAATTATGTTTTAATTAATATTTAAATATGTAAACATAGATACTTTGTGGTTTTTTTTAATTTTCTTCTTTCAGGTTATGTCTTCAAGACTAACGAAATGGACAACACTTTTCAGTGGCAGGTTCGAATTTTTTGGTTACATCTCAAATATCCATTTTTCTAACCTATGTATACTTAATGATGTCAGTTAAAGAAGATTTTTGAAATTTTTCTTTGGGTATGTTGATATCAACATTATATTACTTTATTTATTTGAACTTGATATCACGTTGATATTGAGTGATTCGAAATGAATAGTACAATTATTATATCACTCGAGTAACTGGGAAATCCATTCAGATTATATGCAAGCTATCATGTGATGAATTGTTATCAATTGGTTTGTTTTAGTTTTATTTATTTGCCAGAAAGTCTCTCGAGAGCATATATTCATGAAATGATATAGAAACTTTACATATATAAGATAGTTTGCGTATAATCTCAATAGACTTCCCAGTGACTCCAGTCTAGTAGATATAAATTAAGAATTGTTTAAAGATGGTGAAATTCACTACAGCTTCAGTGATTGGAAATAAATAGTACAATATTATTATATTACTCGAGTAACTGGAAAGTCCATTCAGATTATACACAAGCTATCATATGTGTTGAATTCTTATCAATTGGTTTGTTTTACTTTTATTTGTTTGACACAAAGTCTCTTGAGATGATATATTAATGAAGTAAAATAGAAACTTTATATATATAAAATAGCTTGCGTATAGTGTCAATAGACTTCCCAGTGACTCCAGTAATAATAGTACAATATTAACTCGAGTAACTGGAAAGTCCATTCAGATTATACACAAGCTATCATATGTGTTGAATTCTTATCAATTGGTTTGTTTTACTTTTATTTGTTTGACACAAAGTCTCTTGAGATGATATATTAATGAAGTAAAATAGAAACTTTATATATATAAAATAGCTTGCGTATAGTGTCAATAGACTTCCCAGTGACTCCAGTCTAGTAGATATAAATTAAGAATTGTTTAAAGATGGTGAAATTCACTACAGCTTCAGTGATTGGAAATAAATAGTACAATATTATTATATTACTCGAGTAACTGGAAAGTCCATTCAGATTATACACAAGCTATCATATGTGTTGAATTCTTATCAATTGGTTTGTTTTACTTTTATTTGTTTGACACAAAGTCTCTTGAGATGATATATTAATGAAGTAAAATAGAAACTTTATATATATAAAATAGCTTGCGTATAGTGTCAATAGACTTCCCAGTGACTCCAGTCTAGTAGATATAAATTAAGAATTGTTTAAAGATGGTGAAATTCACTACAGCTTCAGTGATTGGAAATAAATAGTACAATATTATTATATTACTCGAGTAACTGGAAAGTCCATTCAGATTATACACAAGCTATCATATGTGTTGAATTCTTATCAATTGGTTTGTTTTACTTTTATTTGTTTGACACAAAGTCTCTTGAGATGATATATTAATGAAGTAAAATAGAAACTTTATATATATATAAAATAGCTTGCGTATAGTGTCAATAGACTTCCCAGTGACTCCAGTAATAATAGTACAATATTATTATATTACTCGAGTAACTGGAAAGTCCATTCAGATTATACACAAGCTATCATATGTGTTGAATTCTTATCAATTGGTTTGTTTTACTTTTATTTGTTTGACACAAAGTCTCTTGAGATGATATATTAATGAAGTAAAATAGAAACTTTATATATATATAAAATAGCTTGCGTATAGTGTCAATAGACTTCCCAGTGACTCCAGTAATAATAGTACAATATTATTATATTACTCGAGTAACTGGAAAGTCCATTCAGATTATACACAAGCTATCATATGTGTTGAATTCTTATCAATTGGTTTGTTTTACTTTTATTTGTTTGACACAAAGTCTCTTGAGATGATATATTAATGAAGTAAAATAGAAACTTTATATATATAAAATAGCTTGCGTATAGTGTCAATAGACTTCCCAGTGACTCCAGTCTAGTAGATATAAATTAAGAATTGTTTAAAGATGGTGAAATTCACTACAGCTTCAGTGATTGGAAATAAATAGTACAATATTATTATATTACTCGAGTAACTGGAAAGTCCATTCAGATTATACACAAGCTATCATATGTGTTGAATTCTTATCAATTGGTTTGTTTTACTTTTATTTGTTTGACACAAAGTCTCTTGAGATGATATATTAATGAAGTAAAATAGAAACTTTATATATATATAAAATAGCTTGCGTATAGTGTCAATAGACTTCCCAGTGACTCCAGTAATAATAGTACAATATTATTATATTACTCGAGTAACTGGAAAGTCCATTCAGATTATACACAAGCTATCATATGTGTTGAATTCTTATCAATTGGTTTGTTTTACTTTTATTTGTTTGACACAAAGTCTCTTGAGATGATATATTAATGAAGTAAAATAGAAACTTTATATATATATAAAATAGCTTGCGTATAGTGTCAATAGACTTCCCAGTGACTCCAGTAATAATAGTACAATATTATTATATTACTCGAGTAACTGGAAAGTCCATTCAGATTATACACAAGCTATCATATGTGTTGAATTCTTATCAATTGGTTTGTTTTACTTTTATTTGTTTGACACAAAGTCTCTTGAGATGATATATTAATGAAGTAAAATAGAAACTTTATATATATATAAAATAGCTTGCGTATAGTGTCAATAGACTTCCCAGTGACTCCAGTCTAGTAGATATAAATTAAGAATTGTTTAAAGATGGTGAAATTCACTACAGCTTCAGTGATTGGAAATAAATAGTACAATATTAACTCGAGTAACTGGAAAGTCCATTCAGATTATACACAAGCTATCATATGTGTTGAATTCTTATCAATTGGTTTGTTTTACTTTTATTTGTTTGACACAAAGTCTCTTGAGATGATATATTAATGAAGTAAAATAGAAACTTTATATATATAAAATAGCTTGCGTATAGTGTCAATAGACTTCCCAGTGACTCCAGTAATAATAGTACAATATTAACTCGAGTAACTGGAAAGTCCATTCAGATTATACACAAGCTATCATATGTGTTGAATTCTTATCAATTGGTTTGTTTTACTTTTATTTGTTTGACACAAAGTCTCTTGAGATGATATATTAATGAAGTAAAATAGAAACTTTATATATATATAAAATAGCTTGCGTATAGTGTCAATAGACTTCCCAGTGACTCCAGTAATAATAGTACAATATTATTATATTACTCGAGTAACTGGAAAGTCCATTCAGATTATACACAAGCTATCATATGTGTTGAATTCTTATCAATTGGTTTGTTTTACTTTTATTTGTTTGACACAAAGTCTCTTGAGATGATATATTAATGAAGTAAAATAGAAACTTTATATATATAAAATAGCTTGCGTATAGTGTCAATAGACTTCCCAGTGACTCCAGTAATAATAGTACAATATTATTATATTACTCGAGTAACTGGAAAGTCCATTCAGATTATACACAAGCTATCATATGTGTTGAATTCTTATCAATTGGTTTGTTTTACTTTTATTTGTTTGACACAAAGTCTCTTGAGATGATATATTAATGAAGTAAAATAGAAACTTTATATATATAAAATAGCTTGCGTATAGTGTCAATAGACTTCCCAGTGACTCCAGTCTAGTAGATATAAATTAAGAATTGTTTAAAGATGGTGAAATTCACTACAGCTTCAGTGATTGGAAATAAATAGTACAATATTATTATATTACTCGAGTAACTGGAAAGTCCATTCAGATTATACACAAGCTATCATATGTGTTGAATTCTTATCAATTGGTTTGTTTTACTTTTATTTGTTTGACACAAAGTCTCTTGAGATGATATATTAATGAAGTAAAATAGAAACTTTATATATATATAAAATAGCTTGCGTATAGTGTCAATAGACTTCCCAGTGACTCCAGTCTAGTAGATATAAATTAAGAATTGTTTAAAGATGGTGAAATTCACTACAGCTTCAGTGATTGGAAATAAATAGTACAATATTAACTCGAGTAACTGGAAAGTCCATTCAGATTATACACAAGCTATCATATGTGTTGAATTCTTATCAATTGGTTTGTTTTACTTTTATTTGTTTGACACAAAGTCTCTTGAGATGATATATTAATGAAGTAAAATAGAAACTTTATATATATATAAAATAGCTTGCGTATAGTGTCAATAGACTTCCCAGTGACTCCAGTCTAGTAGATATAAATTAAGAATTGTTTAAAGATGGTGAAATTCACTACAGCTTCAGTGATTGGAAATAAATAGTACAATATTATTATATTACTCGAGTAACTGGAAAGTCCATTCAGATTATACACAAGCTATCATATGTGTTGAATTCTTATCAATTGGTTTGTTTTACTTTTATTTGTTTGACACAAAGTCTCTTGAGATGATATATTAATGAAGTAAAATAGAAACTTTATATATATAAAATAGCTTGCGTATAGTGTCAATAGACTTCCCAGTGACTCCAGTAATAATAGTACAATATTATTATATTACTCGAGTAACTGGAAAGTCCATTCAGATTATACACAAGCTATCATATGTGTTGAATTCTTATCAATTGGTTTGTTTTACTTTTATTTGTTTGACACAAAGTCTCTTGAGATGATATATTAATGAAGTAAAATAGAAACTTTATATATATAAAATAGCTTGCGTATAGTGTCAATAGACTTCCCAGTGACTCCAGTCTAGTAGATATAAATTAAGAATTGTTTAAAGATGGTGAAATTCACTACAGCTTCAGTGATTGGAAATAAATAGTACAATATTATTATATTACTCGAGTAACTGGAAAGTCCATTCAGATTATACACAAGCTATCATATGTGTTGAATTCTTATCAATTGGTTTGTTTTACTTTTATTTGTTTGACACAAAGTCTCTTGAGATGATATATTAATGAAGTAAAATAGAAACTTTATATATATATAAAATAGCTTGCGTATAGTGTCAATAGACTTCCCAGTGACTCCAGTAATAATAGTACAATATTAACTCGAGTAACTGGGAAGTCCATTTAGATTATATTATTAGTTTATACTTTTCAATAGAGCAATAGTTCCACTTTCTTCTTTCTTTAAAGGACAATTTTTACTTTTTACCCTATTGTAAAGAGTAATTTTTATATTTTGCACTGTTCAAAGAGTAATTTTAGTTGGTTAGTCGTTTGAAAGGTGTTGTTTTGGGATTTTTAACGTTACTTAAAGAGTAGTAAAGTCATCAAACTACTCATTTAAGGTTTAGTTTTTACTCTTCGGAGTTATGAGTGTGTGAAGAAACTTTTTTAATTTAACTGAATTTTCCTGAACGAAATGTCAGATCCAAATTACACGGATCTACACCTTTCAACTTAAATATTATAATTAATATATTAAATAAAAATCTAAAAAAATTCATAACAGGTAGCTTAAAACAAAAGCAAGGGCATAGCGTTTTGATTTTTTAAGAAATAATAATTTTTTTAATAATAATTGAGTAAACATTTTTTAGATGCTAATTATTAGTAAATAAGACATAAACATTCAACGCAAACATTGTAATTTTAAGTAATCAATTTAAAATTTTGAAAAATTTTGGGTATATTGCTAAAACATTCAGACTAAGACATTCATTACTAACAAGGGAAGTACATGACCTCCGGAAAACGGATCTCATCCTAACTGTGGTATGTCTTTTGTAATATAAAAATATGAAGAAAGCCAAGTTATCTCTTTCCAATGGCCACTTTTACGACAGTTATTCGTCATCCAATAATAATAGCAGTAAAAATTACTTCCAATTCGATCGCTTATAACTCGGAAACAAATAAAATAAACAATCGAACCAAAAACCAGAAGAAAGTTCAGTTCAAGTAGATATCGTTTGAAAAAAAAGAAGCTCAAATTGCTTAATTTGAAGCAAAGTTATGAAGAAAATAAGAAATTAAAGAAATTTTAACCAAAATTTAATATGAAAAATTTATTGTTTCTTTTGGCCTAATAATCTTCAATTTCTTATTTTCTTCATAACTTTGCCTCAAATTAAGCAATTTGAGCTTCTTTTTTTTTAAACCATATCTACTTGAACTCAACTTTCTTCTGGTTTTTGGTTCAATTGTTTATCTTTATTTGTTTCCGAGTTATAAGCGACCGAATTGGAAGTAATTTTTACTGCTATTATTATTAAATGTCGAATAACTTCCGTAAAAGTGGCCATTGGCAAGAGATAACTTGGCTTTCTTCATATTTTTATATTATAAAAGACATACCAAAGTTAGGATGAGATCCGTTTCCCGGAGGTCATGTACTTCCCTTGTAAGACATTTTTAAGTTTTAATAATCACAAAATATAAATTAAAAATAGATGGATTTCATTAATCAATAGGTAAAGCAAAAGAATTTTTTTGAACATAGTTTATAGGAACAACACGAAAAAAATATCTCACTTCTGCGCTGAAGCGTACAAAATTTTTAGCGACTTTACAATGCGATGGTTTTTGTTATTGGCATTGAAAAAATTTTGCTTCCACATACTCTGATGTAGAATTTTGTGCTGTTTCTGAATCCCTGGTCTAATATTTGGCCAGATTTAAAGGAGAAATGCCAAAACCAATTTAAATACTACAAAAAACATAAATATTAATTAAAAAAAAAAGTTTACTTCTTTTTGTTCAGAATGTTATTGCAAATATAATCTATGCTCAATATATGAAGAAAAGTGAAGAGAATAGTTGCTGTTTAAATCAGTATTTTTTGAATAATACATGCTTTTTCAAATTATTGTTAATTTATCGAGTAAGTATAACCTTGAATCATCATAATAACTTATATATTATAGCTTCTTTGATAAACATAAATATCTTACCATATAGTTTATACATGGCGGAATCTATATGGCCATCGTAAGTGTATCAAGAAAGTAACAAATCGTAAATTTTCGTTTATTTCAGGCGTTATTTGCAGATTATAAGGTAGATAAAAAATTTTTTTCACTAAAAGTTACTTGTTTAAAGTGCAACTATTCTCTTCGCTTTTCTTCACATTTTGAGTGTAAATTATATTTTTTTAAGTATACATTTTATCGCTAATATGCATTATATTAGCGATAAAATTCTAAAAAACTCGAGAACAAATTTTTTTCTCAACTTTTGGTGTTTTTTTGTTTAGATTGGTCTTATCATTTTTGCTTTAAATCTGGCCAAAATTTCGACAAGGGATTCTGACAGCAGAAAATCTTACGTCAGAATGTCTAGAAGCAAAATTTTTTTTTAACACGCACGAATTTCGCGTTTCTGCGCCCTAAAAATAGGGCCTAAAGTATCCCTTTAGCAACCGGCGGGCGCAAAAGTACTTTAGCGCTGTCGAGATTCAACAAGCAAGAAAAACTCATTATCTTATCTACTCCCTAAATTTAGCGATTTAGATATTTATTTAGATATTGGTGTGTGTATATATTAAGCTCCATAAAAAGTTTCTGCAATTGATAGTACTGAAATCAAAATAGTAACGGCAAGTATTTTATAGATATCAACAGAAATTGTTTATTTATTTATTAAATATTCCACGTTGAATTTGTGCCTCTAGACAGTAGTACTTTATATAAAACACCTTCTAGGAAGGTGTCAACATTCGCAAGTATAGTTTCCAATCACACTTTCAAAAATGTTATCTGATAAAAAAATCTTTAATTATTACTCCCATCCTATTTCTACTTACATTTTGCTTAAACTCCATAAAAAGTTTCTGCAATAAAAGGTACTGCAATCAAATATCGACAAGTAATTTTAATTAAATATTTATATATTTTTTTTGTTTAAACTTCATAAAGTTTTTGCAATAGAAATTACTGAATTCAAAGCGGAATTATCGACAAGTATTTTTTACGATACCATAGATTTATCTTAATTAAAATTTATATATTTTGCTTAAACTCTATAAAAAGTTTTAATTAATTTCCACAAAACTGATAAAAAGGGAACTTCTTTTTTTTATTCTCTTTAAATAAACAATGTATATCCTTCCCGTGCTTTACATCAGTAGATACACAATTTTATAGAATAATAAAAATTCATTTGTGCAAAATTAATTTCTGCATAACTAATAAAAAGTAATTTCTCTCTTTTTTATGCTCTTTAAATAAAATAATACTTGCACCACGCGTTGGATTGCCATCTTTCTTTTGAATTATACGTCTGATTTGAATTAAATAGCGTATTGCATATGCATATTTATATATCAAAGACTTATAAAATATTTTAAGTTTTTTCTTATTAAGTAAAATTTATAAGATTTATATAACGACATTATATCTTTCTAATGAGGCCTATATGTCGACACAGCCATTGATTTTGATTTGCTTTTGCAGTGAAATGAAGCACTAGTACTTGATAACAATTTTATCGTAAAATAAGAAATGGATATAATAAAAAATGGAAATACATTTTAGTTTAGATGTAAAACATTAGAATGCTTTATTTGACCATATTATTTTACACGATAACCTATACTAAATACCATCGATATAAGAGGATATTAGTAGGTCAAAAATAACTCGACTGAAATACTTAATCAATGGTGGTGCAAGTATTATGTTATTTCAAGAGCATAAAAAAGAGAGAAGTTACTTTTTATTAGTTATGCAGAAATTAATTTTGCACAAATAAATTATTATTATTCTATAAAATTGTGTATCTTATACTGATGTAAAGCACGGGAAGGATATACATTGTTTATTTAAAAAGAATAAAAAAAAGAAGTTTCCTTTTTATCAGTTTTGTGGTAATTAATTAAAACTTTTTATAGAGTTTAAGCAAAATATATAAAAGTTTAATTCAAAAAATGCAATGTATGATATGGTAAAATAAATACTTGTCGATTATTTCGCTTTGATTTCAGTACTTTCTATTGCAGAAACTTTTTATGAAATTTAAGCAAAATATATAAATTTTAATTAAAATAAATCTATGGTATCGTAAAAAATACTTGTCGATAATTCTGCTTTGATTTCAGTACTTTCTATTGCACAAATTTTATAAAGTTTAAGCAAAGAAAAATTATAAATATTTAATTAAAATTACTTGTCGATATTTGATTGCAGTACCTTTTATTGCAGAAACTTTTTATGGAGTTTAAGCAAAATATAAGTAGAAATAGGATGGGAGTAATAATTAAAGATTTTTTTATCAGATAACATTTTTGAAAGTGTGATTGGAAACCATACTTGCGAATGTTGACACCTTCGTAGAAGGTGTTCTATATAAAGTATACTGTCTAGAGGCACAAATTTTAAAGAATACATACAAATGTATACAAATATTTTACAAAGTTTACTTGCATCAGTCATCATATAAGAATTATTATACTGGATAAGTTTATTTAAAATTACATTTAATATTTCTTTGTTGTTTTTTAGTAGCTTACTGTAGACAACTTCGTTTTATACTTTCATGAAAAATAGCAATAAATAACATTTATAAATAATTAACAAAACTAAGAATACCTGCAAGTGTCTCTCGAGTCTCACAGTTATTTCTATAACCATTACTAAAGTAGTTAAATATATAGGAATATTAGACCGACACGGTGGCGGAGTGGCGGAGACGCACCTCGGCCGATCACGAAAGTTAAGCAGCACTGAGTGCGGTTCGCACTTGGATGGGTGACACCATTCTTGTGCAGCTTTCGGGATCGGTTAGGTGTTTTTCCACACTTCAGAACGTGAGCGGGAGGTGTGGAACATTCGATTTCGGTGTTTGGGCCCACGAAAGGTGACCTGAACATCTAAACAGAATGTTTCAATACACCGGCCGTCTCGGGGAAGGTTTTCCTACAAGGTTTTCCCTTCCTCACGGGCATAACCCCGGGCGAATGCGAGACGGTGGGGACCGGGATGGGAAAAACTGGAATGTCTTCACCCCCATACATAGGTGGTAGGGGTGTCCCTGTAAAAACCCGTTTAATAATGGGTATACGGGGTGATGAGCAAAGAGAATAAAAAAATATATATATATAGGAATATTGAATATTGAAATATTTGTTCTAAAAGTTCGGTTAATATTTTTTTTATTTTTAAAAAATAATGAAGAATAATCTTTTGTACAAGAGTATACTAATGAAAGAATACATATAAATGCCGTTACACATTCTGAATTATTTTACAGAGTTTACTTGAATTAGTGAATCGTATAAGAATTATTATATTGGATAAGTTTATATAAAATAAATTTAATAATTCTTTGATTTTTATTACTAGCTTTAATAATAGAAAACTTTTACCTTTACTTGCATGAAGATTAACAATAAAAAAAAAATTAAAACTAAATAATTCAAAATTAGTATTACATGCAACTGTCTAGAGTTTGGCTGTTACCCGCGTAAAAATCAGAAAGTTTGGCCAAACTTCGCTAAAGTTTATGTTTGTATAAACTTACGCAAACTTGTGCAATGAGACTGTGCCAAACTTGACAACTCACGCATTTCAAGTTTGGGAGAAGTTTGCAAAAGTTATGCCAAACTTCCTACAAAGTTCTTATAAATGATTTTGTTATTGGCCGAAATATGGGACAAATTTGTCCAAAGTATGGCGTAAGTGTAGGATAACTTTTACTACACTTTATTTTTAGGTTATATTAATTCTAAAATTTAAAAAGAAAAGAAATTAAAAATAATTTAATATTACCCGATTTACACCTGAAAGAAAATACATACATATTTTTCCAAAAGATTCCAAGGTCCTTGGTGAATTTCATCCTTTTCATCAAAGTCGTCGCAGCACGTCATTTCAAGTCGACGTTGAGGGTTAGACTGATGAATCGGCGTCAAGAAAAATCTCTTAGGGATCAGTAAACAAGAAGTCATTTGTTTGCTGGTCGTCAAGCAAATTTCACAAACGTTCCTTAGTAACCAGCGGCCAATAATCTAACCACCGCCATTCGAAAGCTCTCAAAAAATGTGATCTTTTGAGCGGTGTTAGATCAAAATCGATTGTATATTTCCGGGCGTTCTATCTCTTCGAGATTTTAAAATTAAGAATTGTAACCCAAGTAGATAAGTTCTAAAGATTGTTTTGAACAAAAGTTGTTAATAATATTTTTTCAAAAAAATCAATAGATTTTGAGATAAATGGCTTTATAAATAGTAATTTTTCTAAAAAATTGAAAAATTTCCATTTTTCATGGTGGAATAACTCTTAGGCAAATTATTTTTAACATCTAAAATTTTTTTTCTATCTTCTGGAAGATATTTCCAGTCTGTTCACAAAATTTGAGTGATTTAAAATTTTCATCGTACCACTTGACGTGAAATAGCCCATATATATATATGAGTATATGTAAAATATTACTCGCTCAGAGCTATTAATTATTGCTATTAATTAGTTTTATAATTTAGAGCACATTCAAATTGAATTAAAATTATTTGTTTTCCAGATCTGTTTTGTCCTTGGAGGAAGAATATTCTTTGTATTTGAAAATATACTGAAATTTACATTAACATGTAATTGAGTTCGATTTGATGCCTGAAAAGAAAAGAATTATTATATTGGATAAGTTTATATAAAATAAATTTAATATTTCTTTCATGTTTATTAGTAGTATATCATAGAAACTTCTATCTTTATATGCATGAAGAATAACAATGAAAAACATTTATAACTAAAGGTTACAAAACTAAGAATACATAAATGTGTCACACGAGTATCGCTGCAAGTATACTTATGTAATTCGTATTATTGTTGGCGAAGCCGATACAACCCGATAGGTCGTATGCCCAATACATGTGTCGATCCTCGTAAAACCTTATAAAAGATCTGTAATGGTTGCTTTAAAATTATGGAATTTAACGGTAGACACCGATAGCTGTTAGTGGACAATATAGTGAAAAGCCTTAGAGAACCTTATTCATTCAATGCACACTAAGACGTCAAATATTCGAAAACCGGATACATGACTATTTGTTATAAATAATAAATACGGAATTGCCTGGTAGAATGCGATTAACAATTTGATTAAGATTGTTTTTATGGATGCCTCAGCTCATACGATCCGGTAAACGAACCGCCCATTTATTTCGTTGATCATCATATTGTACTATAAAATATTTTTTTCTTTTGTAAGGTTTATCTTATAAAATACTACAGGCATTTATTGTATAGTATGGTATGAGGTTTTTGGAACCGGAGTACCTTATAGACTCGAATTATAAACCTACCATTAGAAAGCAAAAAAAGACATAAACATATACAGTAATTCCATGATAAGTGCTTATTAAATTTTTTATCGGGAAATTTGTATGAATTATAACCTTTTCAAAGTCATTTGTTTTATTATAGAACCCGATTAATATTTTCTTGGATGTACTTGTGTAATTCATGTAGTAAAACATCTATACATGCTTACAATTTTTCAATCAATTTATTACGATATATGCCGATTCTGAATTCATATTGGTAAAGTGAATAGATTTCTATAAATAATTATATGAGCATATCTCTATAAAAGCCTATAAGTTTAATAGTCTCATAGAAACTGATATATCTTTTACCAGGTAAAACTTATAAAAACTAAATTTCGGAACTTGTGATTCGTAGCTGTGGGGAATTCATAATTATAGGTACCGATAAAAAAGAAATCGCCCTATATATTACTATAAAATTTTTATCGACACCCCGATGTAATGAGCCATTATTTTTTGGATTTTATAAGGTTTTTTCAACAGGGTATATCAAAATACGTGTTAATACGTGCTTTATAACTTGATAGTATTAAATAATTAAATATTACCGCGATGTCTTAAATATTATTGTTTGATTATAATGTATATTCCAATTTTAAAATACTTTCTTGCTCTGTAGAATTTCGCAGCCACTAATTATCAATTCACTGAACTAATACATAATTGTATTATTAAATGAAGTGAAGAAGAAGAAAATGTGAATCTGTATAAATTTAATTAAACAGAAGAATTACATCAACTCAATAAACTTTTTTACAGTAAGTGTCATATAAATAATTTATTATATGTAATATTTAATAATATACAATATCGATAAAATTTATTAAAATAAAAGATTTTTTAGTTCAATCTTTAAACAAAAAAAATTTTATAATATTGATTAAGTAACTGTTAATATCAACATTGTAATACTAATAATGATTGCTGTATCATCACAGCGCTTTCCTATGAAATGATTTCCAGAGAACTTAAAAAAATTCTGCTTTAAACAAATTTAACATATTCTCGTATATTTCGTATATATATATAGAGTATTACCCCTCTAATGTAATTTTCATTTTTTTCACGTTTAACCACTGCCAATTTTTTCGGAGATAATACTTTTCTTGTACCATCTGCTGTTGTTTTGAACTCTGCTTACACTCGTAGCTCTGTTCCGCAGTAACTCTGGAGTTCATATGGCTTTAATTGAATTTATGAGGTAGCTGCTCGTGTTTTGGGATCTTCTAATTTCCTCATACCCTTATATAGGACAGCAAATGCCATAATAAGTGTGGAATTTCTTTACCTACAAATAAAGTTTTATAGATTATAAAAACAAAATTAAAATAATGCATGTTTTTGTAGATCATTATATTTTAAAAATCATACTATGGATCGAATCATTTATTTATGTCTGAATTTTAAAATCAAAAGAAAAAAGTTATTATTGAATAATAACATAATTCTGGAAAATATAACATTTAAAAGATGAATTACGATCAACAAATAAATAACAATTTTATTTCTATTATCAACTCTAATTTCCCCACGCAATTTGATTTAATATCCGGCAATTTGATTTAATTATTGAATGTAATATAATTTATTATTATAATGAACATTTATAATTAATATTATTGTTTACTTATGCAATGTTCATCTTCAAAAGAATGCATTGGTATCTTCCCATCATCTTCACATTCGTAATGTTTCTTCTCCACTTCTATTTCGGCTTTGAAAATATCAATTTTACTTACTGTAACGGTGTGCTTTCCCAGGGGAAAAATTATCGCGTTGCCCGTCTTATAACCACGTAGTTCGTGGTGAACAAACCTGTCTAGTATCGCCGACTAGATATCTCGTATTCGATGGTTTATATATATATAATGTTTACAAATATTTCCCGCGTAGCGGCTGCGGTTACCTGTCCGCACACTTACCGTTAAAGTTGTTTGGAAATCGTATTTCGATTTCCAACAACGACACGTAAAATAATGATAATCTTTCCTGAAATGGACCGCGGAAAGAAAATTATATGTGAGTTCGCGAGAGTCTGTATATTTATATATGACTCTTAGGATAACGGGGGAACAACTATATGAGTCGGTTCTAAATCTATAAATCCACACGATTTGATATGGATTAAATATTAACAGATTTATTAAATGATATGCAATAACAACTAAACATAAAAACAATTGTCGTTTGAGGTCAATACACGCACGAGGGTTGAGTCGTAAACGTCGGCTCAACGCGAGAGGGGAAAGGGGTACGCAAACTAACTCTGTTAAAAATAGACGAACGATCACGTTAAAAAAAACTAATTAATATGCGATAATTATCGCTCGCGCGAGAAGTGGTACCACTTACTTTTTATTTTCGTTCGAATCACGAAGAAACCCACAATAAGAAACAGCTAGCTTCTTCTCTCTCGCTCTCTCTTTATCGTTTGATCACTCTGCCAGGCAGGAACAACTCTCAACTGCCGAGTTATTTGCGTCGTGCGTATATTAAGATAACAACACTAAAAAATATCACAGAAAACTCTCGGAGAGAAAAACTATATTAACCGGGATCTCAACCGTCACACGTGTCGTCGCGATCTCTCTTGTGTACCGGCAGTCCTGCGCTCGTGTTTACCTACCGAATTCGTATAATCGTGAGTGAATATCACTTCCCACATAGCATGAAATCTTGGTGCAAGGTTTCTGCAAGGTTTCATGTAAGGTTTGCAAGGTTTGTGAAATATTTCAATGAAAGGTTCCTGCAACATTGCTATGTCCCTTGCACAAATCCTTCCGAAATGTTTCATGCAATGTTGCTGCAAGGTTTTCATAAAATATTTCAAAATTGTTTCTTATAATGATTTTGGCAACTTTTTAAAAAATATTGTTGCAAGGTTTTTATCAAATATTAGAGAACAATTTCAATGAAAAATCACAATGTGTATTCTAAAGATGTAGAAGCAATTTTATATCTAACTAGACTTGAGTACAACTCTATATGTGCTAATCAAAGTTGTTAGGACCAATAATTTAAACGTATTCATTAAAAATATATCTTCATACTCATACACAAAAAGTGGCAGGTAATCCACTTAGAAACTGAAAAAAACAGAATAATATAAAACATAAATTTTCTATTTTCAATTAAATATTTACTACATATATATTACATTTATCTGATATACATACACACACATATATACAGGGTGATCCAGAAACATAGGTAACATATATATATATATATATATTCCAATTCAGAAAATTAATTCGAGTATAACCCCGTCGGAATTTTTAAAAAATATTAATTAGGCGAGGCGTAATCAATTTTTGAAATGGGCCAATCAGAGGCCGGATTAGGGAAGAAAGGTGTGCGGCGTTGCCGCGCGAGACTAATGCAACAGGTCAACGAGCGAAGCGGCCGAGGCGCCTGAACATAGCTAATGCGTATAGCAGAAGCGAAGATCGCGAAAGCGAATGAATCGCAAAATATATTTTACGAGATTGATTGTATGAATAAAATGTACAATCAAGGAAATGATTTTTATTTAAGTTTGAATTAGACCGCAGACTAATAAATTCATTACTACTATTATTAATTTACTTACTAAATCTATGATACGCGTGCGTTATTAATATGAGATTATTACAGTTTTTAATCTCATCGTATTTACATTAATTTATTGAAACCATTATGACGAATTTTAAGACAATAAAATTTTGAATTGAATTAAGTTTTGTGTACAATAAATACGTTTACCATAAAGATATATCGCTACATATTGGAAATATATTAATTAATTTTGTAAGTATATTGGCAATAATATTGCTAGGTAAATAATTCCTAGTCCGTGTAAAATGAAATTTAGCTCAAGCCTCAATTCTCCGTTTAAAAAACATAATGCTACCACGAGCGCTCTCCGATGTTCGCGCACATCAAATTTTGTGTTCGCGGAGTAAGCCCGCCGCGGGCGCTCTCCGACGTTCGCGCTCATCAAATTTTGTACTCGTGGAGTAAGCCCGCCGCGGACGCTCTCCGACGTGCGCACTGCAAGAGCAAACGTGCTCGAAAAAAGTTACTTCGTTAAAATTACAATTCATTGTGTTTCAGACTTAATAAATATTTTGGAAAACTCGTTCCAAATGTTTAGGATAATATTGCAATAGTCTAGCTGTTGAATTGAATTGAGTGTTCAATATACAAAATGCCAATGAATAACTACCAAAAATTCGCAATACATTGGTAATATATTAGCAATAATATTGCTAGTAAGTTAATTCCGAGTCCGTGTAAAATAAAATCTAGCTGAACCTAAGCTGAATAGTCTGAGAATCATCTAGCTATAGTATATCTATAATATGTTTACGTTTACCAAATATTTTTAAACTGATTTTTTAAAATATATTAGTATATGCTGAACAAATCGATATCATTAAAATTAATTGGATCATATCTTTACTAAAAATCGGTATTATGAGAAATCGTGGATATATGTCACGCATCTTAGTAATTATTCGAATGACCAAAGACAGACGTTCATTCACGTTTTCATTCACTTGAGGTAATAAAAGATCATCGATTCGTCGGTAGTATTGACAATTTGGAAGACACGAAACATATTGGCGATATATTGATAATACTTTGGCAACATACTGGCAATATATTGGCAACATATTGGCTACATATTGGCAACATATTGGCAATATATTGACAATACTTTGGCAACATATTGACAACATATTGGCAATATATTGATAATACAAATAATAAATACTTAACGAAATACACTTTTAACTGCAAGATTTAAGACAGACTTTAAGCCATACTTGCGCAAACACTTTCAGACACACATACAGCCATACAATTAGCCATACTAAAAGATCAACTTTTCATTCCTTGTAACTACCCTCTGAATTGGTTGGTAATAAAAACCGACATAAGAAAAATCAACGAGTTATTTTGTTATTCTAAGATATCTGTCTTTGTTGATTGCTTTAAATCGTCTTGTCGTTCTTGCATTAGTAGCACAAACTGTGTGAGAAGTTTCATCAACCACCTAAATACAGGAGGGTTGTAATAAGGAATGAAATTTGCTTTTCTATCGAGAAATAGACATTTTCATGTTATTTTCTTATCTAAAATATCTGTCCTTTGTTGATTTTTCTTAAGTTGGCTTTTCGTACCAACCAATACAGAGGGTAGTTACAAGGAATGAAAAATTGATCATTTAGTATGGCTAATTGTATGGCTGTATGTATATCTGAAAGTGTTTGTGAAAGTATGGCTTTAAATCTGGCTTAAATCTTGCAGTTAAAAGTGTATTTCGTTAAGTACCCGCGTAAAAAAATTAAAGTTTATATGAACTTTATATAAACTTTAGGTTTGGCAAAACTTGATATGGGGTTGGCCAACGAGACTGAGCCGAACTTGTGCAATTGACTGTTCAAGTTTGGCGAAAGTATATCAAATGTTCAGCTGAAATTCATATAAAGTTTTTATAAAGTTTTTTTACAATTACTGACAAAATAAAATATAGTTTATACTGAGTTACTTGATATCAACATACCCAAAGAAAAATTTTAAAAATCTTCTTTAACTGACATCAGTAAGAATACATCGGTTAGAAAAATGGTGAAAATAGATACTTTGTGGTTTTTTAAATTTCTTCTTTCAGGTTATGTCTTCAAAACTAAGGAAATGGACAACAGTTTTCAGTGACGGATTCGAATTTTTTACAATATTATCTCCGTTTTTCTAACCGATGTATTTTTACTGATATCAGTTAAAGCAGATTTTAAAAATTTTTCTTTGGGTATGTTGATATCATCATTATATGACTTTATAAACCTGAACTTGCTATCAAGTTACTATTGAGTTCAGCTAAACTTAGTATAAACTATATTTTATTTGTCAGTAATTGTTAAAAATCTTTACAAAAACTTTATATGAATTTCAGCTGAACATTTGCTATACTTTCACCAAACTTGAACAGTCAATTGCACAAGTTCGGCTCGGTCTCGTTGGCCAACCCGGATCACCGTCAATGTTCCCATCCGTCAATGCCCCAGCGAAACAGAGAGCGCGATCGTTTAATTGCTCCCACCAATCATGTCAAAGATTAGGAGAAACGTTTTCATAGAGGGGATAATAATAATTATTGGTAATGCTCCGTCGATAATATAGTTTACATATTTTTCATCTGAATTTACGTAAATAGATGGCACGAAAGTCATGCAATCACAAGATGACGATGTTTTTAGGTATATATATATATATATATATATATATATATATAAACAGCGAAACAGAGAGCGCGATCGTTTAATTGCTCCCACCAATCATGTCAAAGATTAGGAGAAACGTTTTCATAGAGGGGATAATAATAATTATTGGTAATGCTCCGTCGATAATATAGTTTACATATTTTTCATCTGAATTTACGTAAATAGATGGCACGAAAGTCATGCAATCACAAGATGACGATGTTTTTAGGTATATATATATATATATATATATATATATATATGGGCTATTTCACGTCAAGTGGTACGATGAAAATTTTAAATCGCTCCAAAATTTGAAAATAGGCTGGAAATATCTTCCAGAAGATAGAAAAAAATTTTAGGTGTTAGAAATAATTTGCCTGAGAGTTATTCCACCATAAAAAATGGAAATTTTTCAATTTTTTAGGAAAATTTCTATTTTCAAAGTCATTTATCTCAAAATCTATTGATTTTTTTGAAAAAACATTACAGACAACTTTTGTTTAAAATAATCTTTAGAACTTATCTACCTGGGTTGCAATTCTTAATTTTAAATTCTCGAAGAGATAGAACGCCCGAAAATATTGAATATCAAAAAAAGACGACCACGCCACAATCGATTTTGATCTAACATCGCTCAAAAGATCACATTTTTCGAGAGCTTTCGAATGGCTTGGGCTAGATTATTGGCCAAGATTGCTGGTGTAAGTTATGCCTCATAAACCTCATAAAATCACTAATTTTCATGTATTTTAGGGCATAATTTACAACAGCGGTCTTGGCCAATAATCTAACCCAAGCCATTCGAAAGCTCTCGAAAAATGTGATCTTTTGAGCCATGTTAGATCAAAATCGATTGTGGCGTGGTCGCCTTTTTTTGATATTCAATATTTTCGGGCGTTCTATCTTTTCGAGAATTTAAAATTAAGAATTGTAACCAGGGTATATAAGTTCTAAAGATTATTTTAAACAAAAGTTGTCTGTAATGTTTTTTCAAAAAAATCAATAGATTTTGAGATAAATGGCTTTGAAAATAGAAATTTTCCTAAAAAATTGAAAAATTTCCATTTTTTATGGTGGAATAACTCTCAGGCAAATTATTTCTAACACCTAAAATTTTTTTTCTATCTTCTGGAAGATATTTCCAGCCTATTTTCAAATTTTGGAGCGATTTAAAATTTTCATCGTACCACTTGACGTGAAATAGCCCATATATATATATATATATATATATATATATATATATACCTAAAAACATCGTCATCTTGTGATTGCATGACTTTCGTGCCATCTATTTACGTAAATTCAGATGAAAAATATGTAAACTATATTATCGACGGAGCATTACCAATAATTATTATTCATAATCCTCATAAACCTCATAAAATCACTAATTTTCATGTATTTTAGGGCATAATTTACAACAGCGGTCTTGGCCAATAATCTAGCCCAAGCCATTCGAAAGCTCTCGAAAAATGTGATCTTTTGAGCGATGTTAGATCAAAATCGATTGTGGCGTGGTCGCCTTTTTTTGATATTCAATATTTTCGGGCGTTCTATCTCTTCGAGAATTTAAAATTAAGAATTGTAACCCAGGTAGATAAGTTCTAAAGATTATTTTAAACAAAAGTTGTCTGTAATGTTTTTTCAAAAAAATCAATAGATTTTGAGATAAATGGCTTTGAAAATAGAAATTTTCCTAAAAAATTGAAAAATTTCCATTTTTTATGGTGGAATAACTCTCAGGCAAATTATTTTTAACACCTAAAATTTTTTTTCTATCTTCTTGAAGATATTTCCAGCCTGTTCTCAAATTTTAGAGCAATTTAAAATTTTCATCGTACCACTTGACGTGAAATAGTTCATATATATATATATATATATATATATATATATGGGTGGTTCTCTGTTCTCAAAGTTGACATTTTAGCACTTTTTTGCATTATATGCCCATTTTCATGAATTTCTAGCTCCCAGGGGATGCATTTTTCACTAAAAACATAAGTATGGCTTTTTTTGTAGAATTTTCCGAACTTTTCATTAAAAATACTTTTAAAGACATAAATGTATGCGGTCACACTCTTGTAAGCCATTTACACCTTAAATAGTGAAAATCAGCAATTCTGCTCCGGACTCTGGTAACCTAATACTGTCTAAAAGATGTCTTTTTATAGTCAGAAACTGCCTAAAAATTTCCAGAGTGGGTCTAAATCATTAAGATCACTTATGCTCAAAATATCCGGGAAAAGTGCCCAAAATATTAATAGAAATGTATATTTGTTGCCTTATAACGATGAATCTATTAGCATGATCATTGCAAAAAAATTTGTACACTTACCTTGGAGTGGTAGAAAAGTATCTCCACTTGTTTCAGTATCCATCTAATTCCCTGTAAGCTGCTAAAAATACAAATATTATTATAAAATTATAAAAAATTATTTTTTAAACATTTATAATGCTGGATTTTTAGTTTTACATCCCTTACAAGAATTATAATACTAATCTGAAGGATTACTATAAAAGTATCAACATTATTATTATTATTATTCAGCAATGCATTGTTTAGATTTCACAAACTTGTCACTGTCACGTTATCATATTATTCATTATAATTATATATCCGATTTATTTATATATCTTTTGTATTAAATACGTATATTCAGTTATTGTAATAATGATGTTTATATATTTATAGTTATCCTTCAGATTAGTATTATAATTCTTGTAAGGGATGTAAAACTAAAAATTCAGCATTATAAATGTTTAAAAATTAATTTTTTACATTTGTATAATAATATTTGTATTTTTAGCAGCTTACAGGGGATTAGATGGATACTGAAACAAGTGAAGATACTTTTCTTCCACTCCAAGGTAAGTGCACAAATTTTTTTGCAATGATCATGCTAATAGATTCATCGTTATAAGGCAACAAATATACATTTCTAATAATATTTCGGGCACTTTTCCCGGATATTTTGAGCATAAGTGATCTTAATGATTTAGACCCACACTGCAAATTTTTAGGCAGTTTCTGACTATAAAAAGACATCTTTTAGACAGTATTAGGTTACCAGAGTCCGAAGCAGAATTGCTGATTTTCACTATTTAAGGTTTAAATGGCTTACAAGAGTGTGACAGCATACATTTATGTCTTTAAAAGTATTTTTAAGAAAAGTTCGGAAAATTTTACAAAAAAAGTCATACTTATGTTTTTAGTGAAAAATGCATCCCCTGGGAGCTAAAAATTCATGAAAATGGGCATATAATGCAAAAAAGTGCTAAAATGTCAACTTTGACTCTCTGTAACTTAAAATAATGGCCCAGAAAAAATCTGAAAAAATTCAGGAGAACTACTGGTTACCTCTAAAACATATTCCCACAGTTATAGCAATATTTATTTTTTTCATCTTTCATGTCACAGAGAACCACCCATATATATATATATATATATATATAGGGGAGATTCCATGTGAAGTGATCCAGTTAAAAAATAGAATTTTGTTTTAATGTATGGAATCAGTAAAAAACTACTTGAATAGAGTGTAACTAAATTTTTAGACCTGAATTTCAATTAGCACCAGAGTTGTAGCCAATCAAAAAATCGAATTTTTTGAAAAAATTGACTTTTTGGCCATATTTATCACTTAATAACTCAAAATCTAACAATTTTTTCTTATATAAATTAAATTTGAAAAAGTTTATTAATTTCAAGAAGAATCAGTTCAAATATTTCATTTATTTTATTTTAAAACTTTGAATATAGTTATAATCAATAAAAACCTTTATAGTAAAAAAAAGGGTTGTACGATCAAAAATATTTTATCCATCCAAGAATCTAATTCATCGATGATTATTTACCTTCAAAATGGTGCAAAGTTTGAGTGCGGCAGAGCATTTTAGACAAAGTTATGGTGTTTTTAGGCAAATTTCTTAAATTTCTTAATTCTTCTCCATTGTGTTTCTCTATACATTTGTCCTTCCGCTCTAACCCTCAAATTCACTTCTTGTTGCGTTGTTGTATCCGCATTCCTTCATACTTACCATGTTTATAAAGCAAGTAACCGAGTCTTCACGCTTCATTCATTCTCTAATGACGAATTCAACGCCCTGAGGTTTCACGGCTTGTCTTTGTATCGTTACAAATATTTCTTTCTGTAAACAATCAAAGACGTCTCAAGGATTATATTACAAAGAAAGAAAATGAGTACAAAGATGGTAAAAAGGATTATACACGTATGTGTGCACATGTTCAAAGTTCGGTGCTTGCAAGGTTAGTTTAAAGTATAATGATATACACGTATATAATAACCCAATATTTTAAATTTATGTAAATTTTTTATATTCTAAAAATATATAAATATTTTAGCAAAAATTCATGAAAGTTGATCAATTTATTTATCAGAATTGATTTTAATGTTGTTTCAATAGTTATAAATAATTCCTATATATATATACTAGTACGAGTTTATAATATGCAATTGAGTGGTATTATTTTATTTTTTTTATATATCTGGATTACTGATAAAATAATATAATTTATTTTTGTAACATGAAAATGTTCCTAGCTGAGTAAACGCAATATAACTGTATTATGTATTTTCCTTAAACAAAAAGGTTTTCTATTTCATGATCAATTAATTATGACTTTATAACATCGTTGTTGTACATATTTTGTACAATTTTTTTAATGGGTTGATGTTTTACGGTAATGAGGGTAAAGGAGGTGAAGAAAGATAGTGAAGATAACGTTTTAAAATTTCGTATGCATATATTTTATTTTAAAATGAGAAAATTTTTAATTAGTTTTTTAATTTAATGTTGATAATAAGTTGTTGATGACGATGGCTAGAAACAAAGATTAGAGAGAGTAAAATTGTTGAATTGTTTATTTATAGTGTTATTCAATTGAAATAAAAATTTATTTTAATCAAATAATTTTCTTCTATTTTCTTACTTCTTTTACAGGCTTATGACTGTCATATTTTGAATGAAATGTTAATATATTAATAAAAATATTAAAATATTTAGTATCTGTCTTTTTTTAAAATAGAAATATGAATGCAGTTTAAGATATCCTAAGTTAGTTGCAAAATTTAAAATTCATAGGTTCATAAAATTTATTTTTAATTAATATCTCCACAAACAATTCATCCGAGGTAGCTTTAGCCACTAAGGTAATATTGCTGGTATCTATTAAAACTATTCATTTTTTAACTGAATATCGGAAAATTACAAAAAAAATTTCTACGTTATTTATATAAATTTTCGTTGCAAGATTATTTATGTTGCTACAAGGGCATTTTAATTAAATTATCAATTCACTGTTCTGTTTTATTAAAATTTCTCCCAATACCGTCCGGCGACCGGCATTCGTCATTCAGCGCTTTTTATATTTTATAAAGAAGGGCGCAAAAACTTTTTAATATCTAGCTGAATATAAGGGCATGTAGAGAGGAAGCTATTTAAAGCTGGGTATATACAAAAATCTAAACAATTAAACTATAAAAAGTTCGTATCCCAGTACAAGTAAAATCTTAGCAGATTCCGGTGTCTAGCGTCCGTCGTACGGTGTTTGTGAGTGACTACTGTTGTTGAGGCAAAGATAAGTTTAATGTGGGATAATTATTTTTTTTATAAATTAGCGGTTGAGATTACGAAGTTGTGGGTGATGGTAAAGAGGAGGGTAAATTTTTATTTTTTTGTATATGTGTGGATGACATTAAGTGGTTACGTGTAGAAAGGGGGGAGGTAAGAGGTTGAAGGCAGGTATAAAATTTTTATTTATTTTTTAAATTTGTAGTTGATATTAATTAGGTGAAGGAGAGGCTGAGGGTAAAGGTAGATTATATTTTTATAAATGAGCGAAGGTTTTTTTATTTTATGTGATCGAATCATTGATTGTATCTTGACAAAAGATAAAATAACATAATTTTGTAATTAATATAACTCGATGAAAAGATCGATGTGCGGTAAGATGTTTTAATGGACGGCAAAATTTGAATTTTATTAACAATAGATTATATATTAATATAATTAATTATTATACATAATTAATAATTATTTACACATAATCTATATATGGGTTTATAATGTATCTGTATATTTCATAAAAGTTTTTACACTAACATGTCAATTTTAATTTTGACGCAATTTAAGGAAATTTAGAATTTTAAAGTATAATTGAAAAGTTACATCGAATAATATAATCGAATCGAATCGAATCGGATTTTATGATTAAAATCTTTTTTCAAGTGTCCGGTGTCCAGTGTCCGATATTTGGCGCCTTCTTATTATTTGTTATACATACATCTATCAACTTTTACTATATAGTATTATATGTAACATTGGTTACTAATTATGTTTAGAATTAATTAATCTGGGTTGTAATTCCAAATCTCATGGTCAATGTCTCGCAAACTATATGTCAATATTCAACTTAAATTGTAACTTTGCCAAAATTGATTTTTTTCAAAAGTCTAAAAAAAGCTGGAAGCAATACCTTTCTAATGATCAATAGCTTGAAACTGGCCTTCAAGTCTGTACAAAGTTATGATAAATTAAAGAAATACAAAATTTTTTTAGAAATTTAAATGAAATATAACATGCTAATTTTTTATTTTTTTTGGAGAAACAAAACGCTGCCTAAAAAATCGAATAAAAGAACATCGGAACAATAAAAATCCAGAAGCCGTTGTTACTGCACACATTTTAAATAACGTTAATCACAATTTTAACTGGGAAGATACAAAAATAATAGATAAAGAATCTTGCTATAAAAACTATTCATTTTTTAACTGAATATCGGAAAATTACAAAAAAATTTCTACGTTATTTATATAAATTTTCGTTGCAAGATTATTTATGTTGCTACAAGGGCATTTTAATTAAATTATCAATTCACTGTTCTGTTTTATTAAAATTTCTCCCAATACCGTCCGGCGACCGGCATTCGTCATTCAGCGCTTTTTATATTTTTATAAAGAAGGGCGCAAAAACTTTTTAATATCTAGCTGAATATAAGGGCGTGTAGAGAGGAAGCTATTTAAAGCTGGGTATATACAACAAATCTAAACAATTAAACTATAAAAAGTTCGTATCCCAGTACAAGTAAAATCTTAGCAGATTCCGGTGTCTAGCGTCCGTCGTACGGTGTTTGTGAGTGACTACTGTTGTTGAGGCAAAGATAAGTTTAATGTGGGATAATTATTTTTTTTATAAATTAGCGGTTGAGATTACGAAGTTGTGGGTGAGGGTAAAGAGGAGGGTAAATTTTTATTTTTTTGTATATGTGTGGATGACATTAAGTGGTTACGTGTAGAAAGGGGGGAGGTAAGAGGTTGAAGGCAGGTATAAAATTTTTATTTATTTTTTAAATTTGTAGTTGATATTAATTAGGTGAAGGAGAGGCTGAGGGTAAAGGTAGATTATATTTTTATAAATGAGCGAAGGTTTTTTTATTTTATGTGATCGAATCATTGATTGTATCTTGACAAAAGATAAAATAACATAATTTTGTAATTAATATATCTCGATGAAAAGA
This sequence comes from Theocolax elegans, assembly GCA_026168455.1. NCBI lineage: Eukaryota > Metazoa > Arthropoda > Insecta > Hymenoptera > Cerocephalidae > Theocolax > Theocolax elegans. Next base: position 28,801,511 of record CM047427.1, on the reverse strand, counting down.
TCGATGTGCGGTAAGATGTTTTAATGGACGGCAAAATTTGAATTTTATTAACAATAGATTATATATTAATATAATTAATTATTATACATAATTAATAATTATTTACACATAATCTATATATGGGTTTATAATGTATCTGTATATTTCATAAAAGTTTTTACACTAACATGTCAATTTTAATTTTGACGCAATTTAAGGAAATTTAGAATTTTAAAGTATAATTGAAAAGTTACATCGAATAATATAATCGAATCGAATCGAATCGGATTTTATGATTAAAATCTTTTTTCAAATGTCCGGTGTCCAGTGTCCGATATTTGGCGCCTTCTTATTATTTGTTATACATACATCTATCAACTTTTACTATATAGTATTATATGTAACATTAGTTATTAATTATGTTTAGAATTAATTAATCTGGGTTGTAATTCCAAATCTTAAGGTCAATGTCTCGCAAACTATATGCCAATATTCAACTTAAAAAATTGTAACTTTGCCAAAATTGATTTTTTTCAAAAGTCTAAAAAAGCTGGAAGCAATACCTTTCTAATGATCTATAGCTTGAAACTGGCCTTCAAGTCTGTACAAAGTTATGATAAATTAAAGAAATACAAAATTTTTTTAGAAATTTAAATGAAATATAACATGCTAATTTTTTATTTTTTTTTGGAGAAACAAAACGCTGCCTAAAAAATCGAATAAAAGAACATCGGAACAATAAAAATCCAGAAGCCGTTGTTACTGCACACATTTTAAATAACGTTAATCACAATTTTAACTGGGAAGATACAAAAATAATAGATAAAGAATCTTGCTATAAAAAAATACTCATTTCGGAAATGTTACATATCAATCATCATAATTCGACAATCAACAGAATGGAAGATACTCAACATTTAAACCGTCAATACAGAAATGTTATGAATATATTTTAAAGAGACTTATGTACACAAACTATGACGTATATAGTTTGTAAACACACACCTACTTTGTTTTTGTATAAATACTCGTTGATTTCGTATCAAATGTTATTCGACGAAGCTCACTTGGGCTGTAACATTATATTCATTATCAAGGTAAAATTTAATTTTTAATTCACAAGTAATGTAAAATTTGATATAAATATTTATAATTTTGTCCAATAAATTCAGCACCTGAAGAGGTCTGCAAACCTAGCAGACGAAACGTTGTGCACATACATAAATAAATTGGATTTATTTATTATTAAATTCAATGTTGTTTACTAAATTATTTTTAAATTTTAAAATACTTTTCATCGGATATATTTTATATTCTTTAAACGCAACTGCTGTAATTTTTCCGGCTTTATCAATTATTTTTAATAAATTACCTTGAGATACAATAGTATTATTTTCAGTTAACTTTCCGTAGCTTATTAAATTTCTATTCATGTCTTTCGCAAAATATACATTTCTAATATTCACTTCATTTTCTTTATTAAATACTTTAAAAAAACTTACTACATTGCTAATTTTTGTCGCTTTTACTGATCGATTGTCTCCTAAATATATGTTAACTGGTTCTTTTAAATCTATGCAGTTTTCAAAGTAATTTTCATTAATTATTTTGTGGTCGGTGCATCCACTGTCCAGTAACCAATCTATTTCGCAGTTCTTTAACTTATTTGTATCGCTTTTAATTGTCGCGTGTGTCGTAGCTACCCATGCGCTTGTACCTGCGTCACTCTCCTTGTTCGTGTTGGCACCTAGCCGACGGAAATAGCCTTGTCTTCTTGCGTAGCGTCCTCTTCCTGTTTTGCCTCGACCACGACCACGGGTTGACGTTTACTGATCTCGCCATGATCCGAAATTTTGCCCCTCTTGGCCACCATCTTGGCACTCTCGAGCAAAATGACCAATTTTTCAACACTTATAACAGCCTTCCCTTTTTGCCATAAATACATTTGTTTTGTTTTCAGTTGTGTCATTTTTAATTTTCATTTCGGCAATTTTTATTTTGTTCTTTATGTATGCCACAGTTTGGTCCTCTTGCTTTAGCGTATCTATCAAATCTCCAATATAGCTGTACGATTCAGGTAGCGTATTTAACATATAATTTAATTTTTCTTTTTCAGTAAATTTTGCCCCTGCACTTTTTAACTCGTTCACTACCTTTTCAAATTCACTAAAGAATGCAGCTGAAGTACTAAACTGATTTAACTTTAGTTTTTCTAATTTATTTCTGTATACGATCTGTAGTGCTGTCGATTCTTTCAAGTACATTTCGTCGAATTTTTTTATTATGCTATAAGCCGTTTCTTCTTCACATACGAACTCCAATTGTTTATTTGAGATCGCACTGTAAATATAATTCATCGCTCTTAAATCACTGTCGTCCCACTCAACTTTATCTGTTGCACTTTTCTCTCTTTGAATAACTTCACTGCAATGTTTAAATTTTAAAAATAAAGTGATCCGTTTTTTCCACAGATTGCAATCTTCACCGTCGAACACCGGTATTGTTATTTCATTTTTTGACATTATTAATTTTGGTTTACGAACGTTCCTACGTGATCGTAAAAATGTTTTATTTCGCTGGAAACTTCTTCACTTGGCGACACGTTTAAATTAATACAATTATTTGGAGTAATTATAAGAATCAATTACACCACGTGCTTCGTCTTGCACTTGAATCCAGTCAAATCTCACACATCTTCAATAATTAAACCACGCTCTGCTACCATGTGAAAATAAAAGAGCATTTTGTGGTATTCAGATGATTTATTTAACATAGATTAATTATATGAATGTATATACAATAAATTTAAGAACGATCACGTGTTGTCGTACATCGCTATATCGCAAGAGTGAGCTTCTGTTAATATCTATACCTTCTCGTTAAAGGATAAAGAAAGGTGGGAGTATATCGAGTAGAAGAGTTACATGCGTGTATGTTATATTACACATGTACATGCTTTATTTGTCGCTCCTCGCATACTCAAGTTGTACAGTATAAATGTATACCTTATATTCTAACACGCCCAAGACACCGCTATGTATCGTGAATGTTTTGATTTCTACTCTGGTTATGGGATATTTAGCGGTTGTAGTTGCGAGAGTTTACGCATGGGCCAATAGAATTCCAGGACTTATTTTCACGCGTCTTACGAGTAAATTTGCTTCGGTGATGTTTACGGTATAAAAGCCTGTGGCTGACGAATCCATTAAACAAAATGAGTCCTTTGAACGTACAAGGCGTATTTTCATTTCGACGCCATTGATGAGTAATTTATCCTGATTAAAAATATCGCAGTGCAAATGTCCAATGAGATCGACGGTTTTGCCATCGGATGTAAAATTTTGTCTGTTTATAAGTCCTGCGTTTGTACCCTCGTCAGGGGTGCTGTCCATCTGTCTTGATGTATCTGCATACCACAAAGTCGTCGAGAGATGCGATTCTTTAGCTGCTGGACCGTAATTCAAGAGTGTTTCTATGTACACTCTGTACGGATAAGCGTTATTCGGAGGAGTGATTGGTTTCTGATTAAAATAAATATCGATTTGATTAAATAACGAGTGTAAGAAATTATTTACAGGTCCTACGTGTTTGTCATCGTCTTTAGAATAAGGCTTGATTTTTACACAAACTTTGAGAAGTGTAACCGCAAGATCCAGGTAATCTTCTCCTTGATTTTGAACGCAAAATTCGATGGGCGAATCGTCGTTTAACGACGAAATTGGATTATAAGTAGTCCAGCAACTCGATTCAATACTGGTTTGCATTTGAGGGAGTGAAAGTATATCCAACTCACTTTTGAGACACTCTGAGCTGTGAGAATGTAAAAACGCCAATTTTAATTGAAAACGTCAAAATTATTCTTTGTCTTCTTTTTCGTTTTCGATATTTTCCTCGATTTCTTCTTTTTACTTTGTTTCTTACGCTTGACTTTTGACTGTAACCATTTTAAAGACTTGGTTTTTTTTTGTACGTTTTTTTTTCTTTATACTTTGACGACGTTTGTACTTTTTACGAGGTTTAATCTGTTTGATACGTACACTTTCACCGTTCCACGGAAACTGTAGAGCTCTCCTTTTGTCGAATGTTTTATATTTAGACCCCTCCATCATTTTATTAATTTTGTCTACGGCTTTACGTTTCAAATTTTTACCAGATTCGTTCATACGATTATTAAACGATTCTTTGAACGACAGATTTCCATCCGACACGTCATCTAATATCTTGACGCCTGCTCGGACTGCTTCTTTACCAAGGGCGCGAGCACCTTTAGCAATCAAAGGCACCGCTCTTCTAAATAAACTTGCGAGCCAACTACCCACACCGTGATTATCGTCATAAAGAGAGTAATAAGCCATACCAAACGAACGACACTTAATCAATCCTTTTAAAATGTAACGCTGCGGTCAACGTACCAAACTCGAATGGTATTGGATGACCATATTGATCTCTTATATCAATGTTGATAACTTGAAAACAATTGTAAAGTATGGGTGTATAATTGACGGGTGCAAAACGTTTAACTGCAGTGTTTCCATAATTGAAGTGTTTCGATTGAATATTCACTATGCGAAGCAGCGGTGCATGAGAATCTCCTACTATACAAGGTTCACACAGATTTGAATAAACAAAAAGTTGATCGGGTATGGCTCTCGAGAGGCTGGCGGGAAAATTTGCTACTTGAATCGTCGATCCATCGTAGCTTTCAAATCCTAACGTTTCGTTCAAATCGAAACCTAAAATACGATTAACCGTCGTTGAAAATGTAGCAAAGGGTTTCGTACGATTTTCATTTTCTTTGAATTTTATCATTTGTACGAAACCTCCGTTTTCGTTATAGACTAATTTTTTAATTTCAGTGTTGCCGTGATATTTGAATAAACTGTCGTTTATACAATCGACAAGCTCATTAATATCGTCGTATATACCGTGTTGAAACTAATAGTTTTCCGTTGCCGATAATTTTGATTCCTCTCTGGTCAAGTGTAGGGTAGTGCAGGGTACGTGTATCTCGGCTAGTCCAACCATCCATCGTCCTTGTAAAGCTATCTGCTTTGGTAATTTAGGTGAAAAGCACGTCGTCGTATTGTCTGGAAAATATTTCATACTACTGTTGCTCGGCAAAACAATGGTAAAATCGTCGGAATCCATTTTACAATGCTTTTACATGATTGGCAGAAACCCACGAATTAAATTTTTCAGGATATCCAACCCAACTGACGAAATACTGTTTACGTTTACCTTTGCCTTTACTACGTAAAATTTTATCTATTTTGTGTTCACGATTTTCTACGCGACAACTATCAACAGCCGTGAATTCTTCGGGATAAAAGAATCCTTCAATGCTTTCACCGTCCAAATTGGTCAAAGTATTAACGTAATTGTTTTGTTTTTTCGCAACACTTTTAATTATAAAAATTTCCTCTTGCCATCCTCTGACGTAACCTTTTGCAAAAGCATTCTTGTCTCTACTGATTCGAACGTAACTACCGACTTTGTATATATTCTTTTTCCGTTTTGGTAAATTGTTTCTGCACAGACGTTCTAAATTTTTTCGCGCTATCTCTTCGTTGTGAATAGTTACCGAAGCCGGTGTCATTTTAATTCTGGAATGTCTTGTATTATTGTAACGATGTGCTTTGAACCATGTACGGAAAACGTTCTCCGCTTCGTTTTAAAATTTTTTTGAATGCCTCGGTTACGTGGTCACTCGATTTGTCTTTCAAAGGTTCCACCCAGACAAATTTACTTAAAACGTCGACTGCCACCAAAACGTAAGACACTCCGTCGTTGTAATTTTTGATTGAGCGCATGTCCTGTAAATCGACCTCTCAAACTTGATCTAAATACGATACGTTGTAAAACAATCTCTTAAACTTTCTTCGTACAGGACGATGTAAAGTATAAGCGTCGTATTTTTCCAACCATTTATAGATCTGTTCCCGCGGTATATCTTTATTCAATCTGATTAAATTTCTTGCACCCGAAAACCCTGCTTCGTGCGAAGGATCAAAATACTGAGACTCTAACCTTTTATTTACATATTTAGACTGAGCCATTTTTTTTAATTTCCTTTTTTATCGAAGGCGGTTTTTGGACAATGCTACTGTTTTTAAGACTGTCGAAACTATTATTAAACGTCGAGTTATATTCGTCACTGTCGGATTGATGTACATCTTTTGATTTTGGAGTGTCTGAAAAACTTAACTTTTCAGTCACATCGTCAAATATTCTTCTATTACTGATATACTCTTGAGGTGTCAAGACATCCTTTAAAAACTTGGTAAATTCTCTTTTTCCCTCTGGATTAGTCGTTTTTCTGTGTCGTGCAGCAAAATTGATTAAATCAATGATATTTGAATTTTTGATTGTCTTACCGTCAATGGTTACCAGTCCCTTTCAGTTCCAAAAAATTCTAGTCTTAAAATTATTCAAGTGGTTCAACAAAAGTTCTGATTTTCTTTTGTAAACGGATGGAACACTGTTTATTATTTTATCGTAAGTAATTTTGTTTCCAATCTCTTCAAATGTATTGTTTGTCAATGGGTTTGGATATTTTTTTTCTTATTTAAAAAATAAGTAACGTTGCAACAACTGTATATACTGTTTTAAACGATCTCTGTCATCTAAAATGTTTGTAGAATCTAAAACTCTTTTCATTTCATCGTCGAGTCTGGAGAGATTATCGCCTACAGTTTGCGTTGTTTGTAAGTTTGAAACATTTTCGTTGGGTTTACCGTCCGTAGAGTTTGATGAAACTGATTGCTTTTGAATTCTTTCCATCTGTTCTGCGGGAACAAGAATCATTTTCTTTGTTCTTTCCTGTATTACTGTAAAAGCGTGGAGAAGAGCGTCGATATTATAGGCTGTAGTAGAAACGGTAAGAAACTACCACCCTTTTGCACGATTATACGCTTCTTTTTTTTCCAGCAGCCGTTAGTCTTGTTGCATAATTTTCTGAGAATATTTTTGTGACGTTTTAATTTTTTAAATTGACAATCTTTCAAAGGTACTACACCTTGTAAAGTATTTAAAGCGCACTCGCAAATATATTTAATTAATTTTTTATCGGCGGTTTTTAATATTGCTAAACGTTGCTCTTTGTTTGCTCGTGCTTAAGCGTGCAACAGAACAACGTACCTTTGTTCAAATACTTTTGATTTATTTTTTACTCGGAAATATTTTGATGTAGTCTTTGCCATTATCGTTCTTTAACTGAAGTATCATCTGCTTGATACTTTGATTTATTGTATTTTTAAATATATTTTATAAATGTACTACTACGATTTCTAGGCACATAGACGTAATGAAACTTGTCGTCTGGAAATATATAGCTTCGAAATCGAAACTCGTCGGGTGTTGCCTGCGTCAAATCTAATAATAGATAACCGTATGCCTGTTTTACAGCATCTAGATATGCTTCCTGCAAAAATTTAGCGTCTTCGGGGTACACTTGTTGTGCGAGGTATCGGATTTGAGCTTGGTCCCAAGGAGTTTTAAACAACAGTATGTAATTTGAGTTTAAGCTGACGTCGCGTTGACCCTGTTCTTGATGAAAAATATTTTGAGTTATAAAAAGAACACTTATATTTTTATGATGACATCCTTTGGTAAATAAATCGACTATAACACTGTTTGACGATTCTCGCATCAAGTCGTCGATTATAATTAATTTTTTCAAATGAGGATCGTTTGAATAATCTTCGGGTCTCGGTAGACCCTCACGAAATTCAACACACGAAAACTCTTGACTTTTGTAACCATCTTGCCACTCTCCGTAATAAAAAATAATCCTATCGAAAACAACGTTGGTCATTTCTACCTGATATTATCTGATAAATATTCTTTAAAATCACACCCCCAAATTTCTATTACAATATATCCGAAGCTTTCAATGTGTTTAGTTTTAAAACGGTTTTTTCGTAACGACTGTTAAAAGTCGAACCGTCTGTTAAAATTTTATCACGACTCGACGAAAAACAGCGAGGACACCCGTGATAAAAACAACCGTGATATTCATAAACGGTACCCTTATGGTTTACGTTCGGTAAAAAACCATCAACTCGAAAACCTTCGGTTAAAATATATTCTCGCGCGCGTGCGGCGTGTATAATTTCGCGACCGATTTTTTTCTTCCCACAGAAGCCACGAAATAGCTTCTTGTGAATTTTCACCCGTTTGCGCATTACCAATTGACGGTATTATACCGATTGTATCTTTTTTTAAAAAATTTTTACGGTATAATATCGAACAGGCTGAAGCTATCGTTACAGCTTCTTCAAATGGACAAACGTTATATTTTTTAAATATTTCGCGAAAATTTATGCACGCCTCTCGCAATATATTTACGTCGTCTATACAATATTTAATTATTTCGTTGCGTAAATTATATATATGATTTTTGTCAATACTATTGTACCAATTATAGAACGTTTGTCGATCTTCGCTCGACATCGTTTCGGGGGAAAAATATTTATCATCCGGAATCGACCCTACATAATGTATATTTTCTTTTGTATTAAAGAGATGTGGAAAGTAACCTTTCTTTACATCAACTGAAAGCCCAAATGCTTTGGGTAAATTTGCCAATTTCATTGGCATGTAATTGATGCTATCAATAGATTTTGTGTTTTTTAATTGCAATTTTATAATATTTCGACCGTTCATTATAACGGTTGGCGAGACATTTTCATTAAAATAAATTTTTGAAAAATCGATTAAATATTTTAAAATAAATTGAGAGTCGAAAGCCCGTGCGTTATGCGCAATACAAATAATATCATTAAAATTCGTTTTTTTTTCTAATTACTAAATTTAAAAAATCACGTATCGAATTATCACCTTCGAATACGTGTTCAAATATTTTGAATCGGTTTTTTTACAATCGTCGCAACATAATTGTGCGACACATAAATTAACGTTATGTTTCAAAGATTTTTCACCGTAAATTTCATCTTATCGGGTCTCAAAATCATAAAAAACAAATTGAGTAGTCGGATGATAATTATTTTTCCTTCTTACACGCGATTCTTCAATTGGTTCAATATTACACAATTTATTCATAGAATGTCTCGAACGACATCTACTACAATATTTCTCACCGCAATTGTGTAATTCTTTCCTTAAATATACAATACGGTTACATGTAGAACAATATTTTAAACTATTACATACGCTTTTTACCGTTTTTTTGATATTTTACAACTAATCGAGTCGGGTCGCTTGTGCATTTCAAAACAGGCGTCATTATAAAATACCCGCTTACAATCAATACACGAAATTTCATTAACCTTCTCGCAATTTGAATTGTTCAAACATTGTGTACACTGTCTCGTACACTTGTGAGTTAAAATATTTTTATAAGCCAGATTGCAATTTATGCAATACCGAAATTTTGACACGATTACTAAAATGTTTAAGATCAAATCGAAATGTTCATTATTAAATTTGTACAATAAATAAATTGTTTTCATATTTATACTTTCGCTAGAAAAATACGATGTTCCGTCAAAAATTGGTTTTGCGCCTTTTCCAAAATTATTTTCTTCGAAAATTATTAATTTTATATTTTTTTCAAAAAAATAATTTTGAAATAATCTGAATTCATTAGGACCACATCCGTTTTCTGGTATTTTTATTTTTGCAAGAGTGCACAAGTTTCGCGCACACTCGGTTTGCCGAAAACGCATGTGGTGAGAGATAGCCTTCCATTCGCTTCGCCATTCGGGAGTGTCTACTTTCCTCGAGTAGACTTCACCGCAAGCAAGAGCGCGGGGAAGGCATAAATTATCTTGATTTTTTGTAAAAAACAACCTCTTTGTTCTCAACACCCGAATTTCCCTTACCGACGGGCATTTCAACGTAAATAACGTTGATGTTCAACGATTCATCAATTGAAAAATCGGTATTGCTTTGACAGACCTTGCCAAACAATTCTCATATTTCTTTTGATTGAAAATCTTGTACACGTGTAAAACGCGACCCGGCACTGCCTAACTCAAATTTGTCGGAACTTAAAGTTATTCCGATCATATCACTGTTCGAGCGATGTTTTAATATATAACGAGTTATTTCTTGAAACGCGTCTTCGACATATTTAGCAGGATTTTCGTTTCCTGCAAAATCTATAATCTTAAACTTTATCTCGCGACCTAATGTACGAAAACGGGGCACGTATCGTTCGCTATTTGCCTGAAGATGTACACGTTGGAATTCCGCGGTACGGCCTCCACCTATTTGTTTTTCACACGGAGACGCTAAATAAAAGGATAATATTATTATAATTATATAATTCATTAATTTAAACGAGATAAAATTAATTTAAACTTATTATAAATTTTTCCTTTCATTGCGAACACTTGTTTTATTTATCATTGCGTGATTTCTATTTTTTTATAATTATTTTAAACGTTCGTTTTTTACAGTTTAAAATTTTTCCTGCGTTAATTTGTGAATGCGTGTACTTTTTTATTAAGTGTCACTTTTTCAGTACATTCACAAATATACTTTCACAGTTTTTATAATATATAAATTTTTATAATATATAGTTTTTATAATAGAACACGAACACGAAATTATATTTTTATGTAAGCGTTAAGGTTCTTTCGCGTCGAAAGCAAGATTTGAACTAACTATGATCTCCAATATGTCCTAGCAAATTAACTTTTTCTATGACAACCCCACTCTTACTTTTTTGTAAATTTCTAGACACAATGAAAAACCTCAAAGACGTTTAGAAATATCTTTTGAAAAACGTTACCTACGATTGATTGAAAAAGAAGGAAACATAAATTTTTTGCGTTTCACGTTACTTTACTAACGCCTTACAAATTTTCAATAATTGGCAGAATTTTACGATCAGGGTTTTCTTTTGAAATTTGTACGAACAAAAATTTTCTTTCAAGACATCGTCGTCTTTTGCCTTATGCATTTTCGTTCGAAACAAGTATTTTTACGCGTTTTCCTTCTCTTCTAAAATATGTAAAAGAACCTCTTTCTTAATACATGTGACTTTGAAGTTACTTGAACAAACCCGTAACCCTCTAAATAGACCCCCTCCTATTTTACGAGCGACCTTTGCGTGGGACCGGTCAGGGTTTAAAAGGGACACACCGCTCACCCAGAATGCAGTATTACAGCATCTTTTCTGTAAACTAGTTTTCCTATAATCGGTAAACTCGTCGAGACCTGTGCGAAATAAAGTATTACAAAGATGGCTCAAGCATTGTTAGAAACTGGTTTTATTTTTGCCGAAGACGAAACCTTCAAACAAATGGACAGAGAGAAAAAAGTGTCTGTGAATTTAGAAGATAAAACACACACGCTGCATCGAAATTTACTTGAATTAAAAACTTATATTTTTAATAATAACAGGACTTTGGTTTAAAATTATGTCCATAGTACATACTCTGATGTTAGGGGGCACTTTTCCATCCACAATCAGATTTCCACCTTATGTGTACTTATATAGGCTCCGTTCATTCGTTCTTACGATACCAAAATTTTAAGTTTATCATTATTTTGATTCAATAATATTGTCTTGTGTATCTGGGGCAGGGACCGTCTGCGCCCCACTGATGAGTTCTGGCAGACGGTCCCAAGACGAAACACATAGACTTAAAATTTATTTCTTTCTTATTAAAATATTTTCAATTGGCGGCTTGTGGCCTTCATAATGTTGTCCTCGGGATTGATACGCGGCGAATTGTCGTGCCTTTTCGAGCGAGCAACTTGGAGTTCTTAGAGTCGTTAGACGTTAGCTCAGCAAGACCGACAAAATTCAATATTAATTTAAAAACTTTTGCCTGGGCGAGAAAAATTATATTTTTAAGAAATATCGAAATATTTTAATAACGACAATGACTTATCTTATAAAAGTCGCACAAGAATCTACATCAACGATTTGGAAATAAGTTTTGCTACTTCGTATGGAGGAAAATCTATTATTTTGAATAAAACGTCAAAATTATCCAACGGAAACAAAACAGAAAAGAAGAGAAAATGTTTTCAACCAGCTATAGTTATGCAAAAATCAACTTCGAAGGACTAAAGGATAGTATTTTTTGTGTAGAAGAACGATATCGTCGACTCGAACGCTATATTAACGATATTGAAAAATTAAAAAATTTCTTTAAAAGTTTTGTGATCGGTAATTATGACGTAAAATCGAGAGTAAAAGATCGATTTAATTACGAAGAGTCTAAATTTTTCTTAGAATATTACTTTGATATTGTATACTTAGAGTTAACATCATTTCATTCTAATTATATTTGTGATGAAATAATACGTATGTATTACAGTGTATAATATATATTGTCTGTAATATCTCGTAAAATATTTAAATAAATCGACACTTACCTCGTACATAATTTTGTATTTCGTATTTACTTACCTAACATTTTTCCTTCCTGCTACAACATGAAAATAAAAAAGAAAATCTTCTCATGCGTTTATTCTATCTTCTTAAATACGCTCACCTTTCGATAATTTATTGCTTCTCTTTCGTACTAACCGCAATACTTACTTTACCTATTAAGATAAATAGCTTCTCGGTAAGCCAAAATCCTCCGGTCACCCTCGCCTCTATTGTCTGCACACCTGCACTTTTGGGCATACGATCTTTTCTCACGACGAGTCGACTTTTAACCTTTTTGAATACACCTACGACATTTATATTTTATAAAATAAGCTTACGTTCAAAGTTTATTTCATTTCCGTTTGATTATTCAAACACGATGGGTCCAAACCAAAGTTCAGATCGAGTTTCTCTCATCGATAAAAAATCCAATACTAAGGATAACAGTAATCATCATTCAATGTCGTCACAATGGAAAAAATATACGGAAAAAGTTTCAATAAATAATAAATCATTGCCACAGAAAGACGGTTACAAAAAATTGTAAATTTATATTTAATAAATAATAACAAACGGCCCTTTTTAGGGCCACCAATAATAAACGTAAATAACATATTCGTTCAATATCTAAAATTGTCACCTATCATTTCCTCTCTCTCTTACAAATGCATACTCTCTCTCTCTCTCTCTCTCTTTCTCTCTCTCTCTCACACACACCAACATAGACGCGCTGGGTCAGCTACTATAACGCGGCGTCCAAATACCCTAGCGCATCATCAGTATCAGTGAGTGCGAGAGAGAGAGATGTAGAGGAAGAGAGCGTGGGTACGCGCAGTAGTGCTCTCTGTCTCACATGCGCCACTCTTCTTACTGCAAGAGACGCACTGCGCGCGCAACCCCTCTTGCTCTCTCTCTCACACATACACGCGCGGGCCTCCGGGCCCGCTGTAACGTCAGAACACTTTTAGTACGAGAGAGAGAGTCGCACTGTGCGCGCACTCCCTCTACCTCTCTCTCTCATACCCACGCACTGCATCGGGGCGATTATGACGCCGCAGCAACCTCAGCACGAGAGACACGCACTGCGCGCGCACTCCCTCCACCTCTCTCTCTCTCTCTCGCACCCATGTACTCCGACTGGCCCCGCTGTGACGTCACAGCGTCCGTTCCACCCTACCTATACATAAGTGCGAGCTTCGCTTTCTCTCTCTCTCTCCCTCTTTCCCTCTCTCTCTCCCTCTCTGGCACGCGCGGGCCCCCACCGTGACGTCACCGCCGGGGTAGACACCCCATTGTCCGCGCTAGACAACCCCATTGTACGTGCTAGACAACCCCATTGTCCGCGATAGACAATACCATTGTTCGCGCTAAACAATCCCATTGTTCGCGCCAGACACCATTGTTGTTAGCTATAAGGTACCCTTACTACTAGCGTACAATAAGTGAACATAGATTATTCTTAAAAACATTGTTTAAAATGTTTTTAAAAGTTTTCAAACATTCCTTAAAAATCTTTTAAAAACATTCTGTACTATGTGGGATGTAATTACTTAAAAATAGAGAAAAATCTTAAATATTATGGAAATTTGTTTCACGAGTGGTTCTTTTACATTAAAAAGAGGCATTAGCATCTATATAACTACGGCTGTCTTCATATTTTTATAGTAAAAATAATATCCTAGAGTCAAGTAAAGATCCGTTTACCGCAGGTCTGACGCTCCCTAGCTGTAAGAACCTGAATTCTTATACACGGTGCGACGAAATATATTATAGAAAAATATTTGTAATAATTGTGAATATAAAATTTATCCTACTTTTATAACACCAAATAAAAAATAAACTCTCATAAGCAAGAAATACAAAAAATTAATTTGCCATAAACCCTTATAAGCCAAAAATACAAATAATTAATTACCTAATACTACATGGACAGAATCAAAACAAATTAATTTCCCATAAATTCGCGTCGCCGAAATATTTATATATTATAGAGCATATAGTTATTTACAGCCTACTAACCCATACAGCGACTCTTACGCGCGGAGCACGCTAAATGCAACCAAATTCGTGCCCAACTGTATATGCGTGATTATATCGACTACTAGGACGTATAGAATCGCTACACATCCTAGTAAGATGTATACGAATTCTCCATATCGTCTCCATATACATATTTACAGCCTACTAACCCGTACGGCGAGTCTTATGCGCGGAGCACGCTAAATACGTAAATACATCTATAATGCAACCAAATTCGTGCCCGACTGTATGCGCGTGATTATATCGACTACTAGGACGTATAGAAACGCTTGACATCCTAGTAAGCTGTATACAAATTCTCTATATCGTCGACCGTCCACTTAAAAATCGAGACCAACGTCTTCGAAACGCGTAGTACACAAACTCCAGCAGAAAGAAATATATACGAAAGTAAACACAAGCTGCGATTAAGTGCAGTGCATCTAATACCCGCAGTGTCGGATTGCCGTAACTCGATGTGTCGTTGATCGCGCGCGCCCGGGCCAACATACTCTTTTCTATCGTTCATTCAAATTATGTATATTATTTTCCATTTATTTCTATTAATTTCTCCGACACGTAAGACTCGCCACACGGATTATAAGGCTGTAAAATCTTTTACGCACTATGGTATATATTTTCTCGCTGCACTCGCGACCGCGGCCCAACTACTATCCATTCACAATGATATTTTCCCTCTGATCGCATTAACATGTCATATATACCAAAGTTCATAAATAACTAATATATATATGCAATATCTCCACAAATCTAAAAACAAAAAAATGTTTATATTTGCTGATCTTTTATTGATTTCTAATTGCCATAATTTTAAAATTGACAAATTTTTCTTTATTTTCAAGGAAAATTTTGTAAATTTTAGTAAATTAAAAAAAATTACATTAAACTTATTATAAAGTTTTATTCAAAAATCTGTACTTTAACAAACCTTTTTAAGTTATTAAATAAAATTTATGAGTATTTTTATTCGAATAGGAGTTTCTACATATTATTTATGTACACTTTTAAACGTGTATTATAACGATGATATATTTACGACAATTACAACGTGATAGTTTCATGAAAAGATAATCAATTTATAAATAAGAATTTTATACAATATATATATATATATATATATGTAATAAATATGAACAATATATGGTACACTTCGTTTGTGCCTTGAGTATTAGAAAAATGTCACACATTTATCATTGTTTGTAAAATATTAATTTACGAAAGTGAATATAAATATATGCAGATATACGTATAATCAAATCAGAAATAAAATATATTTGTTAATTATCTCATTGACATATATACTTCGTCCGTGGTTTCTGCATGTACTTTCGGTATGTATATAGGAATGCAGATTAAAAAAGTGAAGCTCGATAGATTGTTTAAATGCAAAAAAGTAAAAGGGACTATAAGTATATCATATATAGGAACTTGTATATATATACATATATATATAGTAGGAACATGTATATATATATATATATATATATATATATTTATATAAGCGTTATGACAATAATCTGTGTACGTCTCTTTCTCTCACTCTCTTTTAGTCTCCCTCTTTCGCTCCCTCTCTCACTCCTTCTTTCCCTCTCCCAATCTCTCATTCTCTCAGTGTCTTTCTCTTACTCTCTCTCTCTCTCTCTCTCTCATTCTAACTCTGTCATCGTCTGTATCTCTTTTGACTTCTTTTTTCTTTCAACGTTTTCTCTCTCTCTCACTCTCTCTCTCTCTCTCTCTCTTCTCTTTAATTATCTATATCTTTCTTTTTAAAGCACTAAATTTAGCAGTCAGTCGTCAAATGTTTTTGAAGCGAAGAGAGTTTGACTAAGTGAGATTTAGTCGTGCTGTAATATCAGATTTGTTGAGTTCAACAACGGCACAAATATAAGAATAAATAGTTCAGTCATATTTATAGCAATAAATAGACACCTTTAAACCCCTCAATTAGGGTTATTTTACAATATACAAACAACGTATATCATAAGGACACATTCATTCATCGAATAATTTTTAGATTGTATATTAGAAAAACTGAAACCAGCGTCAGTGTCTATACCCATTTGTGAACCAAGCTAAAAATAGTATATATTTTTATGAAAATATGAAAATATATAAGTGTTAATTAAGTGTTCTATTAGTTATGAATTAGTGTAATATAATAAAATTTGTTCCATACTAAAACAACACGTGCAGAAACGTATACCATAATTGTTTTATTATGATAAAAAATAATAGACTATAAAAAATACATTGAATACTTTGAAGTGGTATAATTTATTTCTTAAAATAATAATAATAATATAAAGATTTTTTAAATTGAATAACAGTCTTATTGTAAAATATTATTTTTAAACTTGAACTATATTTACTGCGAGAAGTCATCGTTAATAAAAAGTTCTTCAAGGTCATTTCGGACAAGACAATAATAATAGTTAAATATACTTTTAGGTAACTGTAAAAATAATAAGTTATATCTGCAGCAAGTAATTAATAGATTGTGAAGGATATTGCTGACAAAATTTCAAATTTTTCGTGACCAGGTGCTTACTGATTGGAGCTATAATCGGTATTTAAGTTCTATCATATATTTATAATTTCTGTTATATATTTCTAGTAGAATGTTAAACGTTGCTTCTGTAGTATATTAATGTTATATTGTTAGTGTTTGTAGAAAATATATAGTCGTGTACATATCAAATGCATTGATGTTATGTCGATTCACGCGCCTATCTTTCTATATCTTAACTACCGCTTAAATACGTGAGAGGCAATGTCATGTCTTATCAATATTGCGCAACTTTGTTTCTCGTTTTGTATTTAAAAAATATATTTTAAAGTAATTTTTTGTTAATAAATTTATTAATGATTAAGTAATGTTAATGTTTGAGTAAGCTTTATAAAATTTAAATATACTAAATAAAATAATGCTGTTGCATACAATACAAATTTTTCATAAAGTTGTCAACACAAAATAAGTGCAGTTGTAGAGGTAACTAAGAAGTTATTGCTCATCAAAAATAATGAAATCATTATAAGTTGATCGACAGTTATTTTTTAATATTTGAATGTATAAAAGCTTTCAAATGCGTCATTTGGCGCTTATATATAAGAATAACAATAAATAAATAAAAATAAAAATCAAAATACAGTAATTTTTACATTGCGTATGCTATATCTACATTCCTAATTGCAAAATATTTTAATACAGTCAACAAAAACAGGAAAAAATCGTACACAAAATGATTCGAAATTGCAGTGAAAATAACAGCCTGGGCCCGTACTCGGGCTCAAACCCAGAACTTCATTAATACGAATTTTCAATCCGAGTATATAATGATTGACATGGATCACTTCTATTCAGCGATACATTTGTAGTCGTTGGGTGTAAGTTCGAAATGTAGGAGGTTAATCAATGCTAGCAACGTACACACCTACTCCCTATATCACCAATTTTTATTATAATAAATCTTCTCAAATACGGTCACGCTTTAACTGGTTCTATAATATTATTATTTCTATATTATATACATTATGCTGTATATAATACCTACATAATTATAAAATTATAATTATAAATTAACGATTTGGAATGGTAACTATTTTTATAAAGGTAAATATTATAATATCTATATAATAATATTATATTCTCAAAGTCAAACTGGGGTAAATAATATAAAAAGGATAAAATTTATTTAATTAATGTACTAAAATATACTTAGCTTATCTAATAGAAAGATGCTTTAGAATCAATATTAAATTAACTTTTACTAGTTTGCATATTTTATACATTGCATTGATTGCATGTTCGTATAGGATCATGCACATACAATTCTTGATTATGTCAGTCGTCTCTTCCTATACTCTTGTCTTTGTTCACGATTGTACTCTCTAAATTTTGAAGAGTGAACTATAGTCAAAAGTGCAGCAGTCGGCTTCGAGTGAAAAATCACTTTTCGTAAGAGTGATTTATTCACTCTTCAAAGAGTTGAAAAACCCATATAAAGAAAAATTTATTTTGTAGCGGCTTGCCGGCTCACATATATTTATTTTTTTCTATTTTATTTAGCATTTTAGACATTTTAATTTATTAAATATATATTTTTTGAAATTAAATAGAATATATATTAAATAATGAAAAAAATCCGCACCGGACGTCGGGATTCGAACCTGGGACTCTCTGCGTCAAAGTCGGGAACCTTACCACTTGCGCCATCAATACGTTTTTATATTTTACTTCGAATCGTCAATATTTGTTACACACCGATGGAATAATTCCGGAACTTTATTAATATTTATTGCATTATTCCGTTAGTAAGTAAAGTAAGCACATTTCTGTCGAATCAGATTTGTCAAATACATTAATTAGTTGTATAAAAATACAATAATAAGCAACCTAACCTATAATTGAGAATCAGGTATCACCTCGAAAGATTCCATAAAGTTTACTATACCGCAAAGTAATTTTAGATAGAATGCTATAACCATTTATTGAAAATCATATACTAATAATTAAAAGAGAAAAAAGAGAATTTTCACTCTTTTACTTCGAGTCATTTTAATCACTCTTCACTTACGAATCACAAAATTGACTCTTTTACGAGTTATTTACTAACAAAATGAATCTAATACGAGTGATTGCACTAGTCACTCTATTGAAGAGTGAAAAAATCACTCTTCAGAATTTAGAGAGGAACCACTTTAATTTGATTTCGAAACTTTCTAATGTAAAAATTCAATACTATTATTATATTCATTATGTTAAATAAGTTATTATGTATTACATAAATTTAGTTACAATAAAATAAACAAATAAAGTTATTCAAATAATATGGGGATCAAAAATCAAAAGGCGCGATAGCGCCTGACGCAAGTATAGCGCGAGAACCATTATAGACAGCTAATTTAACCCCTCAGATTTTTGATGTCTTTTTTTTTACTATTACATTATATTCAATATGTAATCGATCAAACCTCGTATTCTGTATTTATTTATCTTCACTTTACATCCAATTCTATGTAAATTCATTGATGCATATTGAAGAAACATGACAAAGAAATTGCTTGCCGATTTCCTTTACGAAATTTTTTTCCTCTTCCCTTTTTTTCGTCTCATATACATATATATATAAGAGATTCCATGCGAAGTGATCCAGTTAAAAAATAGAATTTTGTTTTAATGTATAGAATCAGTAAAAAACTACTTGAATAGAGTGTAGCTAAATTTTTAGACCTGAATTACAATTAGTACCAAAGCTGTAGCCAATCAAAGAATCGAATTTTTTGAAAAAATTGACTTTTTGGCCATGTTTATCACTTAACAACTCAAAATCTAACAATTTTTTCTTATATACATTAAATTTGAAAAAGTTTATTAATTTCAAGAAGAATTAGTTGAAATATTTCATTTATATTATTTTAAAACTTTGAATATGGTTATAATCAATAAAAA
The DNA here is from genome assembly GCA_026168455.1 of Theocolax elegans. NCBI lineage: Eukaryota > Metazoa > Arthropoda > Insecta > Hymenoptera > Cerocephalidae > Theocolax > Theocolax elegans. Next base: position 28,781,691 of record CM047427.1, on the reverse strand, counting down.
CCTTTATAGTAAAAAAAAGGGTTGTACGATCAAAAATATTTTATCCATCCAAAAATCTAATTCATCGATGATTAATTACCTTCAAAATAATGCAAAGTTTGAGTGCGGCAGAGCATTTCAGACAAAGTTATGGTGTTTTTAGGCAAATTTCTTAAAAAAAGAGAGCGAATGCATTTTATGAAAAAAACAGACTAACCGTATATTTGCATTCAAACAATATGAAACTATTATTCCTTAATATTACTAAAATATACTATTTATTGTTAGTTACTAATACTTTTTAATCTCTAAGTTGCTTACAAACACAAAACAGTAGGTATAAGCAGTTATACCTGTTATATACTTGGATAAATACCTGAAACTTTTTATAATTCCAATAAATCCAATTATATAACAAGTATAACTAAAAGTATCAGACTTAAATTACAACTAACTAAAAGTATCAGTAACTAACAATAAATAGTATATTTTAGTAATATTGAGGAATAATGGTGCCATATTGTTTGAATGCAAGTATACGGTTAGTCTGTTTTTTTCATACAATGCATTCGCTCTCTTGTTTTAAGAAATTTGCCTAAAAACACCATAACTTTGTCTGAAATGCTCTGCCGCACTCAAACTTTGCACCATTTTGAAGGTAATTAATCATCGATGAATTAGATTTTTGGATGGATAAAATATCTTTGATCGTACAACCCTTTTTTTTACTATAAAGGTTTTTATTGATTATAACTATATTCAAAAATTTAAAATAATATAAATGACATATTTCAACTGATTCTTCTTGAAATTAATAAACTTTTTCAAATTTAATGTATATAAGAAAAAATTGTTAGATTTTGAGTTATTAAGTGATAAACATGGCCAAAAAGTCAATTTTTTCAAAAAATTCGATTTTTTGATTGGCTACAGCTTTGGTACTAATTGTAATTCAGGTCTAAAAATTTAGCTACACTCTATTCAAGTAGTTTTTTACTGATTCCATACATTAAAACAAAATTCTTTTTTTTAACTGGATCACTTCACATGGAATCTCCCATATATATATATGTCTAATACAGAGGTAAAAATCTCCAGTCAGACCCCGAAAAATTCTTTGGAGAGGGAGCTGCTGCTACTCTTTTTCAACACAGTTGTCACGTATTATTATATTGCGCGCCTGCATACTTGCGTCAGGCGCTGGCGCGCCTTATGATATAATTTTTTTGGTTATACTTCTTATTATTATTCTATTCTACCTACTAGCTATAATATATATAGTTTTTACTATATTTTTTTTTATAATATACACTAATAACTTGCTTCTTCCCTTTATATAACATTACACATATATATCTACCCCAATAGACAAAGTTGCACAGACAAAACTTCGTTAAAACTTGCTACACAATTTTTGAAAACAACTTGTGTTAAACTTGCTAACAAGACTTTACATAATAGTGACGTGTACCTAAATTTTATGTAAAATTGTTAAAAAAAGTTGCAACAAATAATTGCTATAAATTTGCTAACAAATAAGGACGCAGATTTAGATTAGTTTGTTATTTAACTCTGCTACACGAGTTGATATAATTTTGGTACATATTTGCTAAGAAATATATCATAATCTGAGAAATTCTTTTTCAGCAAATTGGTAGCAAAATTAAATCAGTAAATGCTTACATAGTGCAGTATATTGCAACAAGATTTGATGATAATTTGTTGCTATTTTGTAATCATGAAAATAATAATTTCAACGTATATTTATTCAAGAAAATCTGTGTTTTTGTGAAGTATTTCAAGTTTTGTTACTTTTTTTGCAATTTTAAGAGTCTAACACATTTACTAGTTGTGGCGATGCGACGTGTGATCTAGTTGCACAAAAATAATATAAGTATTCTATTATATTTACTTAAAATATTATTTCAACAAAATAAAAGCACATTTATAGCAATACTTGCTATTTAAAAAGTAATAATTTTATGCAACAATTGACTTTAATTTTATATAAATTTGCTGGCACTATTTTCATGTAATGATTTGAAGCAAATTTATAATAAATAAGGACTTACATTGACGCAAATTTTGGATAAACAGGTACAAATTTTTTTTGCAAAGTTGCTGTCAATTTGCAATCATATGTCTATTGGGGTATATTTATACTTGGAAAAAAGTTGAGTATATATGTAAGACTTCCCAGTGACTCCAGTATAGTGGATATAAATTAATAATTGTTTAAACATGGTGAAATTCAATTTAACTCCAGTGATTGGAAATAAATAGTACAATATTATTATATTACTCGAGTAACTAAAAAGTCCATTCAGATTATTCGCAAGCTATCATATGTGATGAATTGTTATCAATTGGATTGTTTTAGTTTTATTTATTTGTCAGAAAGTCTCTTGAGAGCATATTTTCACGTAGTAAAATAGAAACTTTACATATATAAGATTGCTTGCGTAAAATCTCAGTAGACTTCCCACTGACTCCAGTATAGTGGACATAAATTAATGATTGTTTAAACATGGTGAAATTCAATTAAACTCCAGTGATTGGAAATAAATAGTACAATATTAACTCGAGTAACTGGGAAGTCCATTCAGATTATATTAGTTTATGCTTTTCAATAGAGCAATAGTTCCACATTCTTCTTTCTTTAAAGGACCCCTATTAGTGGAAATAGAAAATGTAAAAAAGTGTAAAAAAATTATAAAAAAAAGTGTAAAATAATAATATAGAAAACAGGTCAGAATTGGGACATAAATAACTGTTTCACAAGATTATTTTATAGTTTCTTACTGTAATTTTCAGTTATTTACATTTTCTGAAATTAAAATATGGATGTAAAGAAAAATGTATTTACATCGTTTTCCAGTTATTTATAGTTATTAACTGTTACTCACATTTTCTTTAAATGGAAAATAATTGGCAGTAAACACTTAAATATAAATAACTAATATTTACGGTTATGTCCAGTTATTAAGAGTTTTTTTACAATTATTTACATTTTGTGAGTTAAGTAAATTAGAAATTCTGATCCAGAATAAATTCTAGACATAATTAGCAACGAATGTTACATATAATGTTCTATATTAAAAGTTGATTGATTTTCAGTTAAATAGCGGTAAACCCAGCTGGTGTTGAAAAAATTAGAAAAAATTCACTTTTTGAGGTTAGAATAACTTTTGAGCAAATAAATTCCAATACCTAAAAAAATTTTTCTGCATTCTGAAAAACATTTGCAATGTGTACCCAAAATTTGGTGCATTTTAAAATTTTGATCGGTACACTTCACGTGGAATACCCCATTTATATACATTTATATACGTTTTCAAGATGTAAGAAAAAAAAAATAAAATAAATTTTTTTAATTTACAATTTGCAGTATCTTCTACATATGTAGGAGCTTTGTGTAAAAAGTTCGTTCCCCTTTGGAATACCCACTGAAAATTTATAAGTATATATTCTACTTAGACTTTATAAGGACGAAAGGAAGCAACAGTACTAACCAGGAGGGGTTCCACCTTCCGGGAAACAGATTTTGTTGCAACTTTGAGAGCTGTTTTCTGGTACCCAAATATGAAAGAATTCATATGAAATTCAATCTTATAGGCTGTTTGACGAAAGTTATACGCAGTTAACAAAAAATTGTGAAAAAATATGTTTAAACTTAATCGCCAATAACTCGGAAAGAAATATACGCAGATACTCAAACTTAAATCCATTAAATAGTTGAGATCAAGTAGATATATAGTTTAAAAAAAAGAAGCTTAAATATCTCAATTTGGACAAAAGTTATGGAAAAAATAAGAATTAGACGAAATATTTGCTTAAAAAGTCTATCAAATTTTAATACTAAATTTTCGTTAAAATGTTATCTAATTCTTATTTTTTCCATAACTTTTGTCCAAAATGAGATATTTGAGCTTCTTTTTTTTTAAACTATATCTACTTGATCTCAACTATTTAATGAATTTAAGTTTGAATATCTGCGTAAATTTCATATTGATTGAATTTCATATGAATTCTTTCATATTTGGGTACCAGAAAACAGCTCCCAAAGTTGCAACATAATCTGTTTCCCGGAAGGTGGAACCCCTCCTTGTAAGAAGAGTCCGTGGTTGAGTAGTAAGGTACTCGACTCTAGCTCATGAGGGCATGGGTTCAATTCCCGATGGAATCGATTTTTTTTTTAATTATTAATCAGATTTAGTTTATATAATAAATAGTTGTTTAATATCTTAATTTAATTAATTATTTAATAACTGTAAAGTTCTGTATTTTTATTTTACTTAAAGATTTTTATGAAAATGTTAATAATTGTAAACAACTGTTAATAACTGTAAACGACTGTAAAAAATTGTAAAAAGTGTTGAAAATCTATATATAAATAGAATGAAACTGCAAGAAACTATTAATAGACGTAACAATCTGTGAATAATTATTATTACAAAACTATTACAAATATTTTATAAGATGTAAGTTACTGCAAAGAACTAAAAATAACTAGTAAAGTATGGTAATAATAGTAAAGTATGGTAAAAAGCTGTTTATGACTGTAAACATTGGAAATATACTGTTACTTATGTCCCAAATCCGACCTTTTCTCTACAAATATTAACAGTTTTTTTTACAATAGTTTGATCATTATTCAAACCATAATTCACAATTTTTTACAGTTTTTTACATTTATTTTTTCCACTAAGGACATTTTTTACATTTTACCCTATTGTAAAGTGTAATTTATATATTTTGCACTGTTAAAAGAGTAATTTTAGTTGTTTAGTCGTTTAAAAGGTGTAGTTTTGGGATTTTTAATGTTACTTAAAGAGTAGTAACGTCAACAAATTACTCATTTAAAGTTCAGTTTCTACTCTTTGGGGTTAAGAGTGTTTGATGAAACTTTTTTAATTTGACTGAATTTTCCTGAACGAAATGTCAGACCCAAATTACACGAATCTACACCTTTCAACATAAATATTATAATTAATATATTAAATTATAAATCTAAAAAAATTCAAAATTCAACAAAAGCAAGGGCATAGCGTTTTGATTTTTAAGAAATAATAATTTTTTTAATAATAATTGAGTAAACAATTTTTAGACGCTAATTATTAGTAAATAAGTCATAAACTTTCAACGCAAACATTGTAATTTTAAATAATCAATTTAAAAATCTGAAAAATTTTGGGTATATTGCTAAAACATTCAGACTAAGACATTCATTGCTAAGACATTTTTAAGTTTTAATAATCACAAAATATAAATTAAAAATAGATGAATTTCATTAAACAATAGATAAAATAAAAGAAATTTTTTTAATAGTTTATAAGAACAATACGAAAAAATAGCCCACTTATGCGCTAAAGCGAACAAATTATTTAGCGATTTTGCAATGCAATGGTTTTTGTTATTGGCATTGAAAAAATTTTGCTTCCACATACTCTAATGTAGAATTTTGTGCTCTTTCAGGATCCATTTTCAGAACTGGTTTTCGGAGAAGTCTTCCTCCACTGAGATGGCTGCCTCCAGCCTGGCATCTGTTACCCGCTTAAATAGCTTCCCGGATATATCCAGCTTGCAGAGTAGTCGGTACGAGGTTGGCTCCTCCGGGGCTTTACTTCCCTTCGGTAGAAGTACCAGAAGAAGAAGTACCCCTTCACCTGTCACTGGTCTGGGAAACATTCTTCCTTGAAGCATGCATTAATGTGTCCCTAAAAACATAAGGGGCATTCAACGCGTTGATATTAATTCCAGGCCGGGTATGCTGTCCGGACCCGGGGCTTTCCTGGAGATGATCTTGCGGGCAGCCACCCTCAGCTCGTCTACCGATACGTCCGAAAGCTCGACCGTACCGTCCACCGCCGTCAGGCCCGTGTCTAGTGCTCTGTCCCGTTGATGTGGGGAGAGATGGCGTACGAGTCTGTCGAGGAATTTAGGGCAGGTTGAAGTTGCTATGCCTCTGGGGCTGATCTTATTCATAACCGTTTTGTATGGCCTACCACAGGGGTCGTTTTCTACCTCCTCGTAGAAGTCACGCCATCACTTTCTCTTCGCGACTCTCATGACAGCTTTGAGTTCTTTTCTTTTTTCCTCATAGTCCGCGGTCAGCTTTTCGAACCGCGACCTATTTTTTGCTCTTTGGTGCAGTATTCTAGCCCGCAAATAATCGCGACGCAGCTCCGCTATTTCGTTAGACCACCAATACACTGGTGGTTGGCCACGAGGATTGAATTTCGTGGCCATGGATGCGTCGCAGGTCGTTGCTATGGCCGAAGCAAGATTTCGGGCTCTCTCGTTGAGTGTTACTTCCACTATTGTCCACTCCAGGGAGCAAAGAAATACCTCTTGGTCGAAGGATGCTGATGCCCATCTCCTTTTTTACCGGCCGCAGGTTAGCCCCAGGTCTCCTGTGCTGGACTTAGAAAACTCGACACGAGTGTGTGTATGTGAATGCACAACGTGTGTACGCTGTGTTTACTCTTACGCTACACTTCTCCCCTTAGAGAAATTTATCGCTACGCGTAAACATCCAAGAGTTGTCTTTGTTGTTTTTGTTTTGTTTTATTTTGTTTGTTTGTTGTTTTTTTTTTCGTTTTTCTTTTTTTCTTTATACGAAATATTACAAACGTCGCTATATATAATTTTTGTATGCATATATTAGATTTTTCTTTGTATACATATATATGCATACGAATATATTGTTTTTATTTGTGTGCGCTTATTCTAAGAAAGGATAAAACTGGCGAATTCGGAGGTGGTTCTGGTTCACTCGTCTTGGGTGGTGATTTCGGAATTGCATATACGTTGTGTCGTGGTGAGAAATTCCCTTATATTGTCGGATCAACCGGTCGCATTGTAAAGTGTTCTACTTTGTCTTTTCTTGGTTTCTTCAGCAAAAAACATCAGTGTAATAGCTAATCTATATCTACGTATGCGTTTAATATTTGGTTTTCAATTTAAACATTAAAAGCATTTTATCCGGTTTTGAATCACTCGAAAAGTTTTTTTCGATACGCCGTGTGCGGAGACGCGATTTTACGCACGCTCCGAAAAACTGGCGTGGTGAAATCTCGCTCCACACAGGTTGTATCGAAATGTACTATTCCTGCTTCGATCAACTGCATTGGTGGTAAATAATACGTGTCCTTTTCTTTCACCAGTATCCCTGAAATATAGTAGATGATATCGTGAACATTAACCTTTAGACTGCCGGCATAGCTCATATATGAGCCAACTGCGACATTAACAACTACTCTAGAGATATGAGGTGTTTTTATGTATAAATTTTGCACATCAAAAATATCAATTTATAAGGCAAAAATGCCGGTAGTCTAAAGGTTAAAGTGGCACTCGCTGAGAGGTAAATAGTTCTTGCTTCTTGAAAAGTGTGTGTCTCCTCGGATCCTGAGCAGAATACATTTACAAGTATGGGCTTTGCGACTGAGTAGAAATAGTGTCTTGGATTAGCAATTTTTATGATGATTGAGTTATTGCCTTGGATATAATTAATTTTGCATGAACTAAAAGTTGCCTAATTTTGGTCTAGCATTAATTTGCTTTCACACTCTTGCTGTAGATGCATTGGGTTGTTCCTTACGCATATATTATTTCTTTGTAAGTTAATGCATTTCGACCGTTGCGTCATACTTAAGGGGATGTCGGAGCCATAGCCTCCGTTGATAGCCGCTCGATCTCGAGGCTTCGAATGGCGCTGTAGTCAGGTGTCGATTTCTACGATAAACGTACTTCAAACATCTATATTATATTAAAATGCATCCGTTCTCCGGTGTCCGGTAGTGGTGTCCGGTGTCCCGCGGCGGTGTCCGGTCTCCTGTTGTAAGAATTAAGAGTATGTGTGGAGTGGAAGGGTTAACGCTGATATTTCGGGAATTTCTGAATTATTTCGGGATAACTTCACTAAATACGGGAATTCCTGGATATTTCGGGAATTTTTGAGGTATTCCGGGATAACTCTACCAATTACGGGATTTTCTAAATAATTCGGTAATTTCTTAGATATGCCGGGAAATCTTCACTAATTTAGGGTTTTCCTGGATGTTTCGGGATTTTCTTAAGTGCTCCGGGATAACTCCACCAATTTCGGGATTTCCTGCAAGTCTCGGGTTTTTCTGTGGTATTTCGGGATAACTCCACCAATTTCGGGATTTCCTGGATGTTTCGGGATTTTCTGTGGTATTTCGGGATAAATTCCCTAATTTCAGGATTTTCTGGTTGTTTCAAGATTTTCTATGGTATTTCCGGATTTTCTGTGGTATTTCAGGATTTTCTGTGGTATTTCGAGATTTTCTGTGGTATTCCGGGAACTGAACTAATTTTTTGATTTCTTGGATGTTTCGGGATTTTCTGACGTATTCCTGGATAACTCCACCACTTTTGGAATTTCCTGGATGTTTCGGGATTATTTGTGGTATTCCGGGATAAATTCCCTAATTTCTGGATTTTCAGGATGTTTCGGTATTTTTTGTGGTATTCCGGGATAACTCCACCAATTTCGAGATTTCCTGGATAATTCGGGATTTTCTGTGGTATTTCGGGAATTTTTTATGTATTCCGGGATAACTCCACCAATTTCGAGATTTTCTTAATATTTCGGGAATTTCTGAGGTATGCCGGGATAACTTCATTAATTTTGGGATTTCCGGCATATTTCGAGAATTTGTGAGTTATTTCGGGATACTTCCCGAATTACGGGATTTTCTCGATATTTTGGGAATTTTTCAGGTATTCCGGGATAACTTCACAAATTACGGGATTTCTTGGATATTTCGAGAATTTGTGAGTTATTTCGGGATAATTCACTAATTACGGGATTTCCTCGATATTTCGGGAATTTCTGAGATATGCCGGGATAATTTCACTAATTTTGGGATTTCCTGGATATTTCGGGAATTTGTGAGCTATTTCGGGATAACTCTACTAATTACAGGATTTTCTGGATATTTCGGGAATTTCTGAGGTGTTCCGGAATAATTCCACCAATTACGGGATTTCCTGAATATTTTATGAATTTTTAAGGTATTTCGGGATTACTCCACTAATTACGGGATTTACCTGGATATTCGGGAATCGCTGAGGTATTCCGGAATAACCCAATTAATTACGGGATAAAATATTAAAACAGTGTATAAGCACTTTTGCCAGTACTCCAATTTTTGTATATTTTTGTACCAAATTAAATTATTATATTAGGAACATTCCAATACATATAAGTAATTAATAATAAATAATAGTCACTACATACTTGAATAATGTAAAAATAAAGTGATCGCAGCAATACTAGCATAGACTGAAGCAGTACTGTCAGTCTAATAATTTTTAATAACTTTAATAATATATTTTAATTTTAATGTAATATATATTTTATTTGCTGATTCGTTATGTTTCTTTATCACATTTAAATATACGTATTTACACATTTTTCATCATAGTCTATTACATAGGTGTAAAATGAGTGAGAAAGGTGGATAAAAAAATTAAAATTTTATTTTTGATTTATTATCTATATACATATATATATATTGTAACGAATCAATGTAATATTTGATTATATTACATTGCTCGTTACATTCTCTCTCTCTCTCTCTCTCTCTCTGTCTAGCCTGTGTATTAATCTTTACAGATGTTACAGGTCGACGTTCGACGATTTTCGGCGATTTTCGCGGACCTTCGTAAAGGTAAAAGTAGGGAAAGAGAGAGAGAGTTTTCGGTTCGTAAGTGCGAGAGCACTTAGACTAATCTCAACCGCCGAGAGATTAAAATTCAACCGTGCGATTAATTTCAACCGTCGTGAGCAACCTTGTTATTTGTTCTCTCCATATTTTGATCGCCCCGTGCTTGTGATCCTGGTGCTGTGCTGGTGATCCAGTGGAGTTATATTAGTTTGTTTGGCGACGACGCAGCCCAGGAAGCTAAAGGGTAGCGACTACGCAGACTTCACCTGGTTGTTTAATCATCGATCGCGGCTCACGCACTGTAAGTGCCAGTCTTGTAGTCTCTCTCTCTCTCTTTCTCTCTTTATTTATCTCGCGTGTATATTGACCTGCGTTTCGCGCGCTGCGACGCGCCTGTATTACTTTTTTCCCGAATACATTTATTTTTGTTATTAAGTGAATATTGCATTGTTGCTTATTTAGTTGTTTACCCCTTTTTCTCGCGTTTCGCTAAGTAAAGATTACCGCCGCCTCCGCCTATACGGCTTATTATAGTCGTATTATTATTGAGCGGCCGATCGTGTAAATGAGACTATTATTTTAACGGTAGTTAATTGTTATTATCTTTTTGTATTTATATTTAAAAATAGCAAAACCGTTACAATATATATAATATATAAATATTTCACCGCCGCCGCCGTGTCTAAGAATTCAGAATTCAACATATATACACTCGACATTCTCTTTAGTAGCGAAATTCCATTCCGCAAACATTCCCTTTAGTAGCGAATATCACTAGATTTGGAGGGGGGAGTCAATTCCCTTAAGTAGCGTGCATATTACGGTGTAGCATAAGAACGAGTCATTCATAGTATGCGTCTTTACAGAAAATTAATCAACTGCGATTAAAAAATGGTAAGTTTTTCAACAGTTTCTATTTCTTTAGTTATACGCGTGATAAATGTCGGATATCGAATAAACAATAAATAAATAATTAAATAAATAAATAAATAAACAACGTTCAAATAAATTTTGAATAGGGCAGTGAAATCGTTAACACCTATACTTTACATGTGAATTTATTACGAACATTTTAACAATTGAACGATTATACATATAATGGAAATTATTGTTTATCAATAAGTGGAATAATTCTTTTAAAAAACGTTTTTAAAACACTAATATCGTTTATTAGAACTATGATTATTTTTTAATTTGCTTAGGATTTAAATTTAATTAAAAAATATTTTAAATATTTTATAAAATTTTCTATTTAGATAATTTACTTTAAATACTTTACATAAAGTTTATTTAAATTTTACAATTTATAAAAAAATACTCATTTTAAAATCTAATTTGCTATTTATTTTGTAACCTCAGTTTCCGCTAAACTTGTACATTTAAAAAAAAAACTGGCTTGTGAATCTTGAGTGTTTTAGTTTGAAATATTACGTATTTGGAATCCACTGGGATGGAGGCAGGGGGAAACCCAATCACGAACTCACAATTAGAATATAACGAAATATATTTGAGAACTAATTACAGAATACAAAATACGCGAGGCTCGTGCCTGCGGTTGCGATGTCGGTGGTCAAGAGGGAAGTGGCTTCCCGCTCTCGGTGCGCTGAGTCGTCTTCGCTCGCCAGCTCAAGGTGGCGCATCAGTCAGCGAGAGAGTAGTCTCCTACTCGAGGGTTCGCGGGATAAGCTTCTGCTTTCGACGCGAAGTTCGCTGATCCTGCAAATCGTGCAGGGGCGCCACAGCCACTCCCCTTCCAGTGCTGGACGCTGTAGGCGGAGAGAACGAAACTCGCTTTTTGGTCGGTGCTGGTGGATTGTCTTTATGTTGGTCTGCATGAGATGATGGAGGTGATGATGAGTGATGAAGAGGCAGCAGTGACGGTTTGTCAGCGGTCGCTGGCGATGAAGCAGATAAGGCGTTGTCCGCTGATTCGGAATAAGCGGGTTTTAATGAGTCTGTGGAGCAGGTGCGCTCTTGTCCATTAATATCGATGACGTATGTGCGATCGTCCACCCGCCTGATGACCTTGTGAGGGCCTGAGTACGGAGGTTGAAGAGGTTTACGAATCGCATCAATCCGCTTAAAAACGTGTGAGCAGTTTCGCAGATCCTTGAAAATAAAGGGTTTCTGCGGAGAAATATGTCTGGCCGCTGGTACGGGTTTGACGGCTTGGGTGAGGCGGCGGAGGCCTTGCACAAAAGTAGATGGTTCAAGTTGTGGGTGTCCTTGAATTGTGAAGAATTCGCCCGGGACCCTGATGGTTGCGCCGAACAGCTTCTCGGCCGGAGAGGCTTGGAGGTCCTCCTTGAACGACGTCCGCAGTCCCAATAAAACTGTCGGGAGTAGGTCCGGCCATGGAACCTCCCGGTTGCACATAAGGGCGGCTTTGAGGGTTCTGTGGAGGCGTTCAACCATGCCGTTCGACTGTGGGTGGTATGGTGTTGTCCTAATCCTGTTAGCACCCAACATTTTTCCTAGCTCTGAGAACAAGGCGGACTCAAATTGTGCCCCTTGGTCAGACGTGAAGGTCAGAGGTGTGCCAAAGACGCAAATCCAGTGGGAGTAGAAAGCTCTGGCGACGGTTGTGGCTTGCTGATCTTTTAACGGGATAGCGTGGGGCCATCTTGAGAATCTGTCAACTATGGTTAGACAATATTGGAAGTCCTGCTCTAAAGGCAGTTTGACCAAGTCAATATGAATATGGTCAAAACGACCGTCAGGAACGGTGAAATTTCCCAAGGCAGAGCGGTTGTGTCGGTGAATTTTGGATCGCTGGCAAGGTTCACAGCGCTGGGCCCATCGAGCCGTGTCTTTTCGCATGCCTGGCCAAAAGAATTTCTCGGCGACAGAACGCACCGTAGCTCTGATGCTAGGGTGCGCTAGGTTGTGAAGCACGTCGAACGCTTTTCTTCGCAGCGAGGATGGCAGATAAGGTCTCACGGTACCTGTAGAGATATCACAGTGAATAGAGTGACCGTCGATAGCTAGAGGTTGGAGGGACAGTCGAGGGTTGTCCAGAAGATGTGGTAACTCTGCGTCTGCTGCTTGAGCTTCGACGATAGACTCTGGATCGAGAACCGATGGCATGGCGACGGCGCAAGTGCGCGAAAGCGCGTCAGCAACAACGTTATCTTGCCCCTTGACGTATGCGAAGGAGACCTGGTGTTGGAAGATGAAATCTAGTTGGCGAGCCTGACGCGGAGAGGCTTTATCGGATCGTTGCTGAGCTGCAAAAATTAGGGGACGATGGTCAGTAAAGACGGTAAATGCGCGACCCTCTAATACACGTCGAAATTGCTTGATAGCCGCGAATACGGCAAGCAGCTCCCTATCGTATGCGCTATAGCGCTTTTCAGCGTCAGAGAGCTTTCTCGAAAAGAAGTTTAGTGGTCTCCATGAACCACGTGGATATTCCTGCTCTAGAGCAGCTCCTATGGCAGTGTTTGAGGCGTCCGTTCTCAAGGCGAGGGGAGCTTCTGGCTTGAGGAAGGTGGTGGTTGCAGCTTCTGCCAGGGCTGTTTTGCTACGTGCAAACGCGACGTCTGCGGCCGGAGTCCAATTGAGTCGGATTTTTTTGTTCCTTGGTGGAAGGCCCTTGAGCAGCTCGTTCAGAGGCGCTAGGATGTCGGCTGCCTTGGCAATGCAAGGGCGATAGTAGTTGATGAGACCGAGGAAGCGTCGCAGCTCTACAGGTGTCGCCGGCTTAGGAAAATCTTCTATAGCCTGAATTTTATGAGGAGGGGGCTTGATACCCTCTGCAGATACGTCGTATCCTAGGTATTCCACTTTCGTCTTTCCTAACGAGCATTTGTCTCGATTAATGCGAAGCTTAGCCTTCCGCAGAATCGTGAAGACTTGTCTAAGATGGAGAAGGTGAGATTTGTGGTCCTCAGAGGCCACAAAAATGTCGTCGAGATAGCATTTTGCGAATGGACAGTCTCGCAGGATGTGGTCCATGGTTCGCTGAAGCGACTGTGCAGCGTTGCGTTGTCCGAGTGACGACCGGGTAAACTCAAACAGCCCAAAAGGCGTGGTTACGGCCGTTTTCGGGATGTCCTCCTCCGCTATCGGGATTTGGTAGAAAGCCTTACGAAGATCGATTGTGGAGAATACCTTTCCTTTTACGTCAAGCAGCAAGTCCAGCACTATGGGAAGCGGGTATCGGTCCGGGATGGTACTTGCGTTGAGGCGCCTGTAGTCGCCTGTAACTCTCCAAGATCCGTCCGGTTTAGGGACGAGGTGCAGGGGACTCGCCCATTGGCTGGAGGACGGTCGAATGATTCCCTGGTCCTGTAAGCGTTTGAATTCTGCTTTGGCAGCCGCTAGCCTCGCACCGATTAGTCTGCGTGGGCGATCAAATACTGGCGGGCCGGACGTGTGAATCCGGTGCTGCACAGGCATGTCCGGGAGGAAAACCACTGTGCTCTCTGGAGAGGTTATGTCCGCGAATTCCTGTAGCAGGGCTTTGTAAAGCACCTGGGGATCTTTTGGAGAACAATCAGGGGTTGAAATTGAGACACTGTATATCGTGGGAGGTGCCAAGTTACCCTCAGCGGAGATGCCCGTCAGCGAGTCGACGAGGCGTCTGCGTCTTACGTCCACTAGAAGGCCGTGAAATGCCAGGAAATCCGCTCCAATTATTGGTGATTGGACATCGGCAACGATGAACTTCCAAGGGTAAGTGCGTCGCAGGCCCAGGTTCAGCTTCATTGCATGGCATCCGAAGGTGGCGATTGGTGACAAGTTGGCTGCGCGGAGCGTCAAAGATTGTCGCTGAAGTTTTCTGTTAACTGAAGACCTGGGAAGAAGTGAAACTGCGGAACCTGAATCGATTAAAAATTTAATGCGTGTGTCACGGTCGAATATATGTAGGCGATTTTCGGGATTGTTGAAATTACCCCCCTCGGCCGCCTGAATCGGGGGAGGCTTTACCGGTTTCCCGGAAGGGAGCTTGAAAAAGAACATGGCGCCTTGCATTTTTGCGCGTCGTTGCCATGCTGACGGTGATACCAGCACCAATCTGTGCCATTGGACGGAGTTGGTGATCGCGTACGCAGCTGACTCGTAGACCTGGAGTGGGAACGTCCTCTGTGTCGCCGTTGGTGACTGGGGAAGGACGTTGTCGGTCCCTGTAAATTTTGTCGCGTTAACGAAATTAATTGTGCCATTGATAGTCGCAGAGCGGCTAATTCTTTGACGAGTGCGTCCGTTGAGTTGCTCGAGGTTGATGGATGCGAGCTGACGGCCGAAACAGATGTATCTCCTGTCATGAGTTCGTCGGCGAGCATGGCTTGCTCCTCTAGGTCGGAAGCCTTGAGGACCTTGAGCAGTCTGCTTACATTAGGTGGTAACAGATCCAGCCACTTGACCCTGAGGGCGTCGTCTGTGATGGCGGTGCCTGCGAGAGAACGCATCTGCCGTAAGAGCTGGGACGGTTTTTTATCACCAAGTTCCAACTCGGTGAGCAGTCTGTGTAACTGCTGGTCAGATGAGTCCGTGAGGCGAGCGAGAATAGTGTCCTTAAGGTGTTTGTATTTGCCCGTTTCAGGTGGTGCGAGCAGGATATCTGAGACTTCTTGAGCGACATCATTATCGAGTATTGTGACCACCGAATCGTACTTACTCGTGTCTGATCTAATATGGTGTAAATTGAACGCCGCCTCAATCTTCGTAAACCATAGCTTTGGGTTGGCCTTCCAGAAAGGGGGTAGACGACATGGCGAAGATGATGCCTCGACGTTCGGGGCGAGGCTCTCGTTGTCTCGTTGGCGGGGCGCTGGAGGATCGCTGCCGGAAGCTCCTTCATTGCCGGGGAACTCTAAGAGCGTGCTGTTTAATATTGGCATCGTTGCAACGTGGCTTGCGAATTTCGTAGAAGTAGAAATTGAAAGAGACAGGCGCTGCCTACTTAGTATTCGCTTTTTCTTTTTTTTTTTTTTTTTTTTTTTTAGTCGAGATGACGAAAGTTTATATAACGGTTCTAGGCTTTTCCTAGAAAAGGGAGAGGAAGCCGTTACCAACAATGGCGGCGCAAGTCGCTTCCCGAGAGAGAGAGAAAAAAAATGGCGGCTGTTTTGCGCGGTAAAAAAAAAAGGAAACTCTCGGTCCCGGCACTAAATTCCGAATTGTCCTGTGTTTGTGATGCACTCGCACTTGGGGTTGCGCGGTGGGTGGTTTCGACGATCACTGCACTTTACTGTCCGGACTGTCCTAAGCAGGATGCAAAAGAAGAAACCAACCTGCCTCGTGAATCAATGAATTGTCCTTTTTGAGCGGGGTCACCAGTTTG
The DNA here is from genome assembly GCA_026168455.1 of Theocolax elegans. Lineage (NCBI taxonomy): Eukaryota > Metazoa > Arthropoda > Insecta > Hymenoptera > Cerocephalidae > Theocolax > Theocolax elegans. The sequence goes on along the minus strand of CM047427.1, from coordinate 28,765,725 downwards.
GAATCCACTGGGATGGAGGCAGGGGGAAACCCAATCACGAACTCACAATTAGAATATAACGAAATATATTTGAGAACTAATTACAGAATACAAAATACGCGAGGCTCGTGCCTGCGGTTGCGATGTCGGTGGTCAAGAGGGAAGTGGCTTCCCGCTCTCGGTGCGCTGAGTCGTCTTCGCTCGCCAGCTCAAGGTGGCGCATCAGTCAGCGAGAGAGTAGTCTCCTACTCGAGGGTTCGCGGGATAAGCTTCTGCTTTCGACGCGAAGTTCGCTGATCCTGCAAATCGTGCAGGGGCGCCACACGTATTTAAAGTCAATTTGTTACTGTGTACATTGTATAGAAATAAAATGGGTGTACGGGGAATAAAGTGAGTCTGCTGGAATTAAAATAATCTAGGAAATAAAATGCAGTTATGTTCTCTTCGTAGAAGTCAATAAAGTGAACTTTATAGATGATAGGGTAAAAAAATTATTGTATTAAAAAAAATATTTATTTTACTATATTTGAGGAAATATTAATTTAAAATGAATATATTATAAATTTAAATGAGTGTTATTTGTTCTAAATAGAGTTTCATTTGTATAAATAAATGTTTATTATTAATATTTCCTCAAATATTGTGAAAAAATTTGTTTGAATTCAATAATTTTTTTTGCTATGTATGTACTAATGTATTTGTAATATATTACAGAGCAAACGTTCGCGCAATCGGCTGAGTTTACAACAGAAACTCCTTATCATTGAAGATTTCACGAAGAATAAAATGAAAAACAAAGACATATCCGAAAAATATAAACTACATCATGCAACGATCACCAAAATTCTTGCATCTAAGGACAAGATCTTTCATCAAGCTGAAACTGTAAAGGGAAATTGCGGAGATTTATCGAAAATAAAACGATACTCCCAAGTTTTGGATAATGCATTCGAAAAGTCCGTTTATTTATGGCTTGTTCAACAACGAACTCTTGGTCAGCCGGTACCGTCAACTTTGCTGCGATTTAAAGCGAAAAAATTCCATGAAAGGTTCTACGGTCCGTCAAAATTTTTGGCGACTGATGGATGGCTGCATAAATTCAAGCAGCGACATGGATTAAGAACTGTAAATGAGAAAGGCGAAAAACTTTCTGGTAATCCCGACGATGCGGAAGCTTTTAAAATCGCACTAAATCAATTTATTTTAGAGCAAGGTTACGACCTAGATAATGTGTATAATGCCGACGAGACTGCTCTGTATTGGAAATTACTTCCAAACAAAACTTTGGCTTTCAACTTCGAAAAAGATGTTCATGGAAGGAAAGTTCCAAAAGATCGCGTAACGCTTCATGTTGCTGCTAATGCGACAGGAACCCATAAAATTCCTTTGACGATGATTGGAAAAGCTAAAGTTCCGTTGTGTTTCCGATCGGTTGGACTTGATAATTTGCCTCTCATTTACAAGTCGCAACACAAAGGCTGGATGAATCGGAGTATCTTTATCGGAAAACAGTCTTTCTTCCAAATGTGAAAGAAAGAAATGAAGATTCCAATGCACGGTTTATTTTGATTTTAGATAATGCTCCGTCTCATCCATCGGTAGAGGAGTTGAACGCCATCGACCCTCAGTGTCTAGTAATGTATTTGCCTCCAAATGTTACATCGATCATCCAACCAATGGATCAGGGAGTAATATCGGCCTTAAAAAGAAAGTATAAGATGTCTTTTTTGCGTGAACTCGAAGCTCAAGATCTTATGACTGCAATGAAATTAGTTGAATTTACAAAAAAATGGACTCTTCTAAATTGCTCCTATCTTCTGTCCAGCTCGTGGGATGAAATTTCTCAAAGCGCCTTAAGAAATGCCTGGAATAAGCTCATTTACTCAAGGCCAACTACGAACATCGAACCAATTTCTACTGCTGCTACTGTGCATATCATTAGCCGCTTACCAGGGTGTGAGCGGATAACTCTCGATGAAGCTGCAAAATGGATAGAGCAGGATAAAGAATTTCCTGCTTGGAAACCCTTGAATTTTGAAGAAATAGTTAAAATTGGATCTGGCGAGCCTTACGAATATCACGATGATGACGAGCCAGAGTTGAACGAAGAAGATGAAACGATGTTCGAAGAGCATGAAGAAGAAGTCTGTATAAAATTGTTATTAAATTACACATTAAAGCTTCGTGATTGGGTTCAGAAAGACCCAGAAATTAATTCAAGGGAATGCGCTGTCCTTGACAAAATTAAAGATCGCCTTACAGATCTGCGAAACAAAGCACATCTGCCGCAATAAATTGATACTCGTCTAATAAGAGTATAAATTATTAACTATGCGAAAAGTAATATTATCATTCTTTTTTAACGTGTTATAAATAATAGTTGGATATTGCAATTTTTTATATTCGTAAGTTCTTGTGCAAACAAATGATGTGTAGTTTACGACGGTTATTATTCATTAAGAATATATATGAAAATGTACTTTTTTGTTTGATAATAAATGTTCTTGCTACCTTATTCAAGTTTTTAGTAAAATTATTCTGCGATTATCAAAAACTTTATTTAGTTAACTTACGAAATAGTAAACTTCATGATTTTTATCTCAGAAAGTATGAACTTTACAAAAAAATGTTATACAACAAAAAATGTTTAGAATTACTCGGAGAATACGTATAAATTTTTTCAGAATGTTTTTGAGAAAAGTAATGATATTTTCAAGAAAAAAACCTTGTTTTTTCCCCGAAAAATTTGAACTTGACGGAAAAATTTTCAAGAATAAAACTGCTTAGAATCATTTAAGGAAAACGCACAAATTTTTTTTCGGAAATTTTTGAGTCAATTATTTATTTTTCAAAAATTATTCACACTCAAAGATTCAAAATTTGGCTTTAAACTTTTAAAAAATGATTATCTCGAGTAAATTCTTATTACAATTTATGAAATATATAAATAAAAAAATTTTCAAAAATGTGCTCCGATTTAAAATATTTTATATTTTTTCAAAAATATTCTCAAATGGCTGGATTTTCCCATATAAGACCATTTTTACAAAGTTTGCTTTATAAATTTTAGATTCTTTGATTTATTATGTCCGTTAGGAACTTAAGTATATTTTATAAATACTAATATATATATATATATATATATATATGTTTATATACACTTCATAAATATAAATTTTCAATATACTACAACCAATTATGTTTCTCGCTACTATCGAGAAAGTGTTTCGCTACTAAATGGGTAGCGATTTCGCTACTAAGTGGATCAGGTGACTAAAGGGAACGCTACTAAAGGGAATGTCGAGTGTATATATCTTTTTTTTATGTATATGTCATATATATGTTATATATATGTTATATATATTTCAGATTCACGGCCAATAAAGAAGAAGAAGAAGAAGAAGAAGAAGTTATATATATGTTATATATATATGTCATATATATAAGTGTGTATGTGTTTGCGCGAGCGTGCGTGAGTGCGTGTGTGTGTGTGTGTGTGTGTGTGTGTGTGTGTGTGTGTGTGTGTGTGTGTGTGTGTGTGTGTGTGTGTGTGTGTGTGTGTGTGTGTGTGTGTGTGTGTGTGTGCGTGCGTGCGTGCATGTGTGTGTGTGTGTGTGTGCGTGTACGTTTTTTTTTTTTTTTTTTTTTTTTCCGAAGAGGTGGAGAAATGCTTAATGCACCATGACTGGAGCCATGCGAGCGTCCCCGTGTGTGGGACTCTCCTACCGAAGGATGTCGATAGGCATACCCACTAAAACTCCACCTCTTTCCTTACCTTTATTCCCCCGCGGGAGCCGCCGCAAGGCATTACTTCGCGGGGGGAGGCAACGGCTACACTAGCCCACTACCGCTGCCATCGCAACTCCTCTCTCCACTTCTCTTCTGATGAGACCCAGCCTGTCCACTACGGACGTACAGAGGGTCACTACCGCGTTCCATCCCTCCTGGGAGTCAAGCAGGCACGCCCCGATGCTCTCAGGGGTGAGGGGACCGCTCCAAGTGACTTGAAACTGGTCCCGTTCCTCCCTGAAACGAGGACACCATAGGAGGACGTGTTCCACGTCTTCGTCCACCCCTGGACAAGCCGGGCACTCTGCGCTGCCGTAGACCCCTATACGAAATAGGTAGCTAAGGAAGCATCCGTGCCCGGTCAACACCTGGGTAAGCTGGAAACTGACGAAGCCGTGTTTCCTGCTCGCCCACTCCCGGATCCGCGGGATGATGCGGTAGGTCCAGCGGCCGTCCCTGGCTGAGTCCCATCTCCGCTGCCACTCCTCTACGGTCCGCAATGACCATCGGTTATGGCAGCGATTCTCTTCTACGCGTCGCCCACCCTCACGGTGTCTTTCAGCTCTCTCGGCTGCCAGGAGGTCGAAGGGGGCGGTCCCCGCGATCACCGAGAGCGCAATGTCAGATACGGTTCGGTACGCCCGGGCCACCCTTAGCGCGGCTATCCTGCAGGCTCTCTGACACGGAGCACCAAAGCTCTTGTGCCTGTTCAGGGCATCAGCCCAGATAGGAGCTCCGTATAAAATTACTGAGCTCACCACCGAGGCAAGGAGAGACCTTCGCGGTTGCTGGGGTCCCCCGATGTTGGGCATGATGCCCGCCAGCGCGCGGGCCACCTTTGCCGCCTTTGAGCATGCGTTCGCGAGATGGTGTTTGAACGACAGCCGCGCGTCTAGTGTGAGCCCTAAATACTTCAACGTTTTCACCGACCGTATCCGTTCTTTACCTACCGTGAAGGTGGCGGTCCTCTCCTTTTTTGTGCGAGAGATGAGCACCGCCTCCGTTTTTTCCGCCGCCAGCCTAAGTCCGTGGTCTCTCAACCAAGTGGCGACCACTTCTATAGAGACGTCTCCGAGATATTCGATCTCTTCGACACTCTTTGCGACCACCACTAGCGCCACGTCGTCCGCGAAAGCCACCATCGAGACACCCTCCGGAAGTTGCTGCCTAAGCAGGCCGTCATAGACAACGTTCCAGAGTAGGGGCCCAATGACCGAACCCTGCGGCACGCCTCCCGTGATGTTGTGGGAGTGCACACCGTCGTTGGTGTCGTAGAGCAGAGTACGGTCAGTCAGGTAACTCGACGTGACCTCCCTGAGATAGAGTGGCACTTGGAAGTGCTGCAGGGACAGCATGATGTCGTCCCATCTGGCAGAGTTGAAGGCATTCGGGATGTCCAAGGTGATGATGGCACACATCCGCCTTGTACTCCGACCAGCATTAATGGCGTTTGTGGCTATGCCAACAACTCTGCCTACAGCATCCATGGTCGATCGACCCTTTCGGAAGCCGAACTGGTTGTCGGAGAGGTCTCCGGCCCGACCGATGGCCTCTGCAAGCCTGGCGCAGATCACCCGCTCCAGGAGCTTCCCAACTATATCCAGTAGACAGAGCGGGCGGTAAGATGATGGCTCCTCCGGGGGTTTGTTTCCCTTTGGTAGGAGTACCAGCCTCTGCGTCTTCCACTGGGCCGGGAAGCAACCTCCTCTTATGCATGCGTTGAATGCGTCCAGGAACAAGCCCGGAGCACTCATCGCCGCTGTCTTGACGGCCAGGCCAGGTATTCCGTCAGGCCCTGGGACTTTACGTACGGAAATACCCTTAGCGGCCATCCTCAGTTCGGCTTCACTAATGTCTGGCGACTCGGCTGCACCAATGGTGGCCATCAGGCCCGTCTCTGCTGCCCTTTTCCGATGTTCTGGAAACAGGTGGCGGACGACTCCGTCCAGAAAAACTGGGTCAGTGGGTGCAACAGCTCCCCCGGGGTTGATCTTATTCATAACCGTTTTATACGGTCTGCCCCAGGGGTCGTGGTCCACCTCCTCACAGAGCTCCCGCCAACACTTTCTCTTGACAGCCTTGATGGCCACCTTGAGATCCCTCCGCTTTTGTTCGTATTCTGCGGAACGATCTTGGAACCGCGGTGTTCCCCTCGCTCTTTGGTGCAGCCTTCTGGCACGCAGGCACTCACGTCTCTTTTCTGCGATGTCCTCACTCCACCAGATTATCGGTGGCGGCCGCGAGGGTTAAACTTCACGGCCATAGAGGCATCGCAAGCCGCTGTTAGGGCATTCGTGAGGCCTCGTGCTTTTTCTTCGGCGGTTCCCTCCACTTTTACCCCCTCAAGGGAGCAGAGGAACGTCTCACGATCAAACGTGGCTGGTGCCCATCTCTCTCTTGCTCCTCTTCCTGCTCTCTTTGTCCTCCCGCTGGTCAGCTGGAGCTGGTACACGAGTGCTTGGTGGTCACTACCCGTGTAACGATCGCTAACTTTCCAGCCGAGTCCCCCTCTCCCCATCAATCTAGGATCGACGAAGGTGAGGTCGACTATGGACGACTTGCCGGCTTTTGTGAAAGTCGGCGTTGTCCCTGTGTTAGCGATCTCCAGCCCCAGTAGAGCGAACGCCTCGAGAAGTGCGCGACCACGCGCGTTGGTCTTGGCGCTACCCCAGTCCGTCGCCCAAGCATTAAAGTCCCCACCGATTGCGACCGGTAGCCGTGAGGACCGAGCACTGGTGACGACTGCATCCAGAGATCTCGCAAAGTCCTCGGTGCAATCGCTGGGCGGGAAGTAGCAGCTGTACATGCGTACCCCCGCCACCTCCACCCAGGTAAAGCTGGGAAGGGGGGCGACCATCTTTCTGGAGATGTGTATATTTCCACATACCCAGATGGCCGCCTTGCCCGTGGCATCCCTTACCCAGTTCGACTTCTCGAGATCCCGGAACTCCTCGCTGATGATCGCTACGTCCGCTCTCTCCTCTCTGACCAGCTGGGACAGCAAGTCCTGGGCCACAGCGCAGTGGTTGAGGTTTATTTGGAGCACCTTAATCATTTTTGATGTGTGCTCCTTCCTCATGCGAGGTCTTGGCTTTGGCCTCGCAATCCACTGCTTTGTGGCCCTCTTGGCCGCACCGATAGCATTGCGCTGACCGGTCGACTGCGCTCTTGCACTCCCTCGCGATGTGTCCCGATTCGTGGCATCGGTAGCAGCGCGAGGATACCTCTCGCAGTCGAACTCTGCAATTTACCCATCCGATCCGGAGATTCCCGTCTTGCAGCAGTTTTTTGGCTGCTACTGCCGGAAGCTGGATGGTCGCAGCTAGGGTGCCACTGTAGGACCCCCTGGTTTTAATATTATCCGGGGATACCACATTTGGCCCGATCTTTGCCGCAATCGCTGCGGCCACCTCCATTGTTGTCGTGGACTCGTCCATGTCCCTGATGGTGATGGACACTTTGTGAGTCAGCAGCTGGACCTCTGCTGACCCACTCAGGGTGGACGAGACCACTGTCCTCAGCTCCGCCGTTTCCGTTCCGGGTCGCCCCAGTTCGAGGAGGAGCTCTCCAGCCCTGGTGCGCCTTTAGCTCCGGTGCAGCCTTGACCTTCCGGAGAATGTCAGCGTAGGAAGAGCCCCCGCTAGGTGTCTTCATCTTGATGGCATCTGGGCGTGGGGGTCTTACTCCGGCCTTAGGCTCTGCCGTGCCTTTGGTCGGTTTGCTGTCACGTTTCTGCTGTTCATGCTGCTTCGGCTGGCTGTTCTTCATCTTCTTCTTCTTGCCCTTCTTCACTACTGTGACCCAGTCAGGGACTTTTGACTGGTTCCCACTCGTCTTAGGAACGGATGGCGAAGCATCTGCTGGCCCATTTTTGTTAGTGGGCTGCTTCGACCCCTTCTTCCTTTTCTCCGGGGGTTGCTGAGGTGGTGAAGGCTTTTCCCTTTCCACCGGCCTCCTTTGACGCTCTTCAGCGCGAAAGATGGGCGACGTTTGGCACGTTCCATCCCTACGCGCATCCGCCATTTTAGTTTTCGGCGCTGTCACACACACAGCACTGTTCACCCGCGCGTATTCATTGAGAGCTCTGCTGGTTGCTCTCGCCATACTCTTCAGCTCTTTGTGGATATTGTTCTTATTAAGAACAAACTCCACCAGGGTATCTACCTTCTCCCGCAGACGGAGAAAAGCTCTGTCAGCGTCACTCGACATCCCAGTCGAGGGCAGGTCACACGTAGCATTAGATGCTACAGAGGCCGAGTGACCAACCTCCGCAGCACTTACCATTTTAACGGTGTGAGTTTGGTCCCCCCCAAAATCCTTGGGACCTGTGTGCGTGTACGTGTGCGTGTCTGTGTGCGTGTGTGTGTGTGCTTGTGTGTGTGTGTGTGTGTGTGCGCGCGTGTGCGTGTACGTGTGCGTGTGCGTGTGTGTGTGTACGTGTTATTTGTTTTTTCAAGAATAGATAATATATGTATTTTTTCCGTGCGCAAAAAAAAAAAAAAAAAGTTGTGAATATAACTTGAAAGAATGTGACCTAAAATTTAATGTAATGTTTTTAAAAATATGCACAATTTTTCGAAGATAAAATAAATATTAATCAAGTATAACATACACTTTTCCAAATATCTATATGTGAAATATACAATATATTAAAAATTAAATACATTAATTATTGCATTTTTAAGATAATTCTATTATAAACAGTAATGGCAAAAGAAAATTCAAATTTTAACAGTGGCAATATAAAATACGAATTACATTTCAAAAGTTTTTCGAAAATTATTATTTTAGTAGTATTTAAATTAAATATTATTCAAATCAAATTTAAAAATTGTATGGATATATAAGTAAGTTGATTACGTATATTTATATAAAACAATATTTTAAATAAACAAGTATGTATTTATTAGATACAAAAGGTTATTTAAGGAATGCCATTGGTTATAATAATTAAATTAAATTATATAAAATTAAAATAAATATGGGCTCTGTAACTAAAGGGAAAAATAAATTGGATATAATTATGGATTAAAACGCAAATTTTGAAAGAGGGTGCAAATTACGAATTACGGGAGAAATGGAAAAAACAGGTTTTTATTTATATACCGCTAACATATTATAAATAATTCTTTAAAACTAATACAAAAATTAATTTAATTAAGAAGAAAGTGTTATTACTCTAAAAGTACAAAATATTAATGACATATAGAACTCTTGGCGATGACTTCAATAAATTAATTTTAGGAGGTAAAGTTCTATTTAGATCCGTTTAAAATAATCTAAAATTTTAATAGGTTTTTACTAAATACTACAATTAAGTATATGCACTTTACTATTTTTGGTAAGTTAATTGTTCATTACCATACATAGGGGTATTCCACGTGAAGTGGTCCGATCAAAATTTCAAAATGCACCAAATTTTGGGTACACATTGCAAATGTTTTTCAGAATACAGAAAAAAATTTTTAGGTACTGGTATTTATTAGCTCAAAAGTTATTCTAACCTCAAAAAGTGAACTTTTTCCAGTTTTTTTCAACAACAGCTGGGTTCATCGCTATTTAACCCAAAATCTATCAACTTTTACTAAACAACATTATATGTAACATTCGTTGCTAATTATGTGTAGAATTTATTCTTCTGGATTAGAATTTCTAATCTCAAGGTCAATATTACTTAAACTACATGTCAATATTCAACTTAAAAAAAAAGTGTAATTGCGCCACAATTGATTTTTTTATCCAAAAGTCTAAAAGAAAGCTTGGAGCAATACATTTCAAATGGTCTGTAGCATTTTTATGGCCTTCAATTCTGTAAAAAGTTATGATAATTTAAAGAAACACCAAATTTTTTTAAAAATTTAAATGGGAAATACCATGTTAATTTTTGTGAATTTTTTGTCTTTCTTTAAATTATCATAACTTTTTACAGAATTGAAGGCCATAAAAATGCTACAGACCATTTGAAATGTATTGCTCCAAGCTTTCTTTTAGACTTTTGGATAAAAAAATCAATTGTGGCGCAATTACACTTTTTTTTTAAGTTAAATATTGACATGTAGTTTATGTAACATTGACCTTAAGATTAGAAATTCTAACCCAGAAGGATAAATTCTACACATAATTAGCAACGAATGTTACAAATAATGTTGTATATTAAATAGCGATATACCCAGCTGGTGTTGAAAAAAACTGGAAAAAGTTCACTTTTTGAGGTTATAATAACTTTTGAGCTAATAAATTCCAGTAACTAAACATTTTTTTCTGTATTCTGAAAAACATTTGCAATGTGTACTCAAAATTTGGTGCATTTTAAAATTTTGATCGGACCACTTCACGTGGAATACCCCATATATATATTATATATATTACACCTTTGGTGTAAGTTATTTCCTAAAATACGTGAAAAATAGTGATTTTATGAGGTTTATGAGGCATAACTTACAACAGCGGTCTTGGCCAATAAGCTAACCCAAGCCATTCGAAAGCTTGCGAAAAATGTGAACTTTTGAGAGGTGTTAGATTAAAATCGATTATGGTGTGGTAGCCTTTTTTTTTGATATTCAATATGTCCGGGTGTTCTATCTCTTCGAGATTTTAAAATTAAGAAATGTAACCATGGTAGATAAGTTCTAAAGATTAATTTAAACAAAAGTTGTTTGTAATGTTTTTTCAAAAAAATCAACAGTTTTTGAGATAATTGGCTTAAAAAATAGAAATTTTTCTAAAAAATTGAAAAATTTCCACTTTTCGTGGTCGAATAACTCTTAAGCAAATTATTTTTAACACTTAAATTTTTTTTGTATGTTCTGGAAGATGTTTCCAGCCTGTTCCCAAATTTTGGAGTGATTTAAAATTTTCATCGTACCACTTGACGTGAAATAGACCATATATATGTATATATATGTATGTATGTATGTGGGTGTGTGTGCGTGCGGCGGTATATTTATATAATATATATATATTTTAAAATTGTTTTTTCAAGAATACATAATATATGTATTTTTTCCTTGCGCAAAAAAAAATTTGTGAACATAACTTGAAAGAATGTGTATTAGCTTACTCATTCTTGATGAAACTCATAAAATGTTTAAACGTATACTCAATAATATAATAACGGATCTAAAATGCAATGTAATGCTTTAAATACAGATGTAAAATTGTTTGAAGATTAAATAAATTAATAACATCGAATTTCTCCACTATGCACTTATGAATTCAAACCGGATTTATTGTAAAGTGAAAACTTATATAAAAAATAGATGTGAGATTTGTAATTGCATAAATAGATAGTATAATTTTAAATGTACGAAAATATAAAAAATCTGAGGGGTTAGTTAGCTGTATAATAAGGGCTTACGCGCCTGCATACTTGCGTGCAGGCGCTATCGCGCCTTTTGATATTAATCAAGTATAACATACTCTTTTCCAAATATCTATATGTGAAATATACAATAAGTTAAAAATAAAATATATTAATTATTGCATTTTTAAGATAATTCTATTATAAACAGTATAGGCAAAAGAAAATTCAAATTTTAACAGTGGTAATATAAAATACTAATTATATTTGAATAGATTTTCAAAAACTATTAATTTAGGAGCATTTAATTTAAATATTTTTTAAATTAATATTTCAAAATTGAATGGATATATAAGTGAGTAGATTATGTATATTTATAAAAACAATATTTTAAATAACCAAGTATGTATTTATTAGAAACAGAAGGTTTTCTAAGGAATGAATTTGATTATAATAATGAAGATAAATATATGGGCTCTGTAACTAAAGGAAAAAATAAATTGGATATAATTATGGATTAAAACGCAAATTTTGAAAGAGGGTGCAAATTACGAATTACGGGAGAAATGGAAGAAACAGGTTTTTATTTATATGCCACTAAAATTATATAAATAGTTCTATAAAATTAATAAAAATTAATAAAAAAATTTATTAAATTAAGAAGAAAGTTTTATTACTCTAAAAGTACAAAATATTAATGCCATAGAACTTTTGGCGATGATCCTTCGTCATTAAATAAATTAATTTTAGGAGGTGAAGTTCTATTTAGATCCGTTTAAAATATTCCAAAATTGTCATAAGTAGTTACTAAATACTACAATTTAGTAAGTATATGCACTTCACTATTTTTGGTAAGTTAATTTTTCATTAACATTTATAATTATTAAAATATAAATTTAAGCTTTATAGGAATTCATATAGTTTAAAATTTACAGTTAACATTTAATGTCTTTATTTTTTTTATTACTATTATTCTGATTTCATTATACTAAATTTTGGTAAAAACTTTTATTTATAAATTATAATCGTATTTAAAAAAAAATTAAATTTTTGGTATAAAACCCAATGCATTATAACAGTACCTCCAAGGTGTTGTGTGAATCGGTTTAATTTCTAAGGTGTCCATGGTAGTGAAAAAGTAATATAATTTAAAACCTTATTTAAAATAAGTTTATTACGAAAAACCTTTTTCGAAATTAAAAATAGGGGGTTGGCGCGCGAAGCGCGCACGGGGCGAAGCCCCCCTCGTATATATATATGGGAGATTCCATGTGAAGTGATCCAGTTAAAATAGATCCGTTTAAAATATTCCAAAATTGTCATAAGTAGTTACTAATACTACAATTTAGTAAGTATATGCACTTCACTATTTTTGGTAAGTTAATTTTTCATTAACATTTATAATTATTAAAATATAAATTTAAGCTTTATAGGAATTCATATAGTTTAAAATTTACAGTTAACATTTAATGTCTTTATTTTTTTTATTACTATTATTCTGATTTCATTATACTAAATTTTGGTAAAACTTTTATTATAAATTATAATCGTATTTAAAAAAAAATTAAATTTTTGGTATAAAACCCAATGCATTATAACAGTACCTCCAAGGTGTTGTGTGAATCGGTTTAATTTCTAAGGTGTCCATGGTAGTGAAAAAGTAATATAATTTAAAACCTTATTTAAAATAAGTTTATTACGAAAAACCTTTTTCGAAATTAAAAATAGGGGGTTGGCGCGCGAAGCGCGCACGGGGCGAAGCCCCCCTCGTATATATATATGGGAGATTCCATGTGAAGTGATCCAGTTAAAAAATAGAATTTTGTTTTAATGTATGGAATCAGTAAAAAACGTTAAATATATATATAAAATTATATATAATATATATATATAAAAGTTAAATATATATATCAAAATTCGTCCGTTCTCCGGTGTTCGGTATCCCAAAAGTTACAAGAATTAAACGTATGTGTGGAGTGGAAGGGCTAACGCTGAATACGACAACCACTCATCATTTATCTCACATCTAATGATAGGTGCAGGAGGAGTCATGAGGGGGGGGGGGGGTAAAATTAGAAAATGTTTTAAATATTTTATAGGGGTTATCGGTATATATGAATTAGAATATGACGACCACTCTTTTTTATTCGAAAAAAACCAAGATGAGGTTTTTGGTTACGGTCAATAGCGATATGATAATCACTCTTCATTTATCCTCCGTTTATTGCTAGATGGAGGAGGGGCAAGAGGGAGAGGGGGCAAATAAAATTAGAAAACTTCCAAAAATAATTTAGGGGTTTCGGTACAGGTGAATAACAATATGACAACCACTCTTTTTTATCTCCTATTTTAAAGATGAAGGAAGATGGGAGGAAGGGTCAACATTGAATATGACAACCAGTCTTACTTTGTCCCCCATGTAATGATTGAGTGGTGGGGGGTAAGAGGGGGGTTTAGTAGAAAAATTTCAAAAATATTTTATAGGGGTTTTCGGTAAAAAAAAGTGGTCACAGTAATACGAATATTGACAAAAACAGTACTATTACTCTAATAAATTTTGATAACATATATAATATAATATATATAATTTAATGTAATACATATTTTAATTGACGATACGTTTTATTTTTTTTATTACATTTATATAGATTTTTTTACAAACATTTTTCGTCACCATTTATTTCTAAGATGTAAAATGCGTGAGGAAGGCGGTTAAAAAATTTAAAATATTATTTTTCTTTAATTTTTTAATGTAATAGCAAATGTAATATTAAAATGAATTTTTTTTAATTAAACTTTTATATATTTTGCTTAAACTCTATAAAAAGTTTTAATTAATTTCCACAAAACTGATAAAAAGGAAACTTCTTTTTTTTAATTTTCTTTAAATAAACAATGCCTATCCTTCCAGTGCTTTACATCAGTAGATAAACAATTTTATAGAATAATATCCTTTTTTATATGTAACTTATATTCCATAATAGTTTTCTGCAATTGAAAGTACTGAAATCAAAAACACCTTCCAAGAAGGTGTCAAAACCCGCAAGTATTGTTATTCTAATCAAACTTTGAAAATTGTTATCTGATAAATAAATAATTTTAATTCTAACTCCCTTATTTTATCTATTTCTTTGAATTTTAATTAAACATTTTTTTTAATCTTATAAAAATTACATATAAAAAATTTCTGCAATTGAAAGAACTGAAATCAAACTGAAATCGACAAGTATTTTAAATCGTACCATAAATATATATTTTAAATAAACATTTATATATATATATATATATATATTACTTAAACTTCGTAAAAAGTTTCTGCAATTGAAAGCACTGAAATCAAACTGTAATCGACAAGTATTTTGAATCATGCAAAAATGTCTACCAATCTGAATACAGATTTTTTTTATTAAAAGTATCTTATACTTTTACTTTTCATTTCTAGCCCTGCCATGTCTTACAGTAATAAATAAATAATATTCTAATGATGTTAATTTGTGGAAAATTAATTTCTGCAAAACTAATAAAATGGACATTTCTTCTGTTTTATTCTTTTAAATAAAATAATACTTGCACCACAAATTATTTTATTAATAATAAATTATTGGTTTATAGTATACAGTCTTGTTTCCACGCGTGGATGGGTCTTTACACTATTTAATAATATGCCACAAGTCGCTTTGCATAATATATTAGGCCCCTTAAATTTTAAAATAAGATAATAGCTAAGATGTATGTAATGATTCATAAAATGTAACATCAGTTAATATAGTCAGAATTAACACCTATATGAAAAGGTAACACCTATTAATCAACGGTGGTGCAAGTATTATTTTATTTAAAAGAATAAAACAGAAGAAATGTCCATTTTATTAGTTTTGCAGAAATTAATTTTCCACAAATTAACATCATTAGAATATTATTTATTTATTACTGTAAGACATGGCAGGGCCAGAAATGAAAAGTAAAAGTATAAGATACTTTTAATAAAAAAAATCTGTATTCAGATTGGTAGACATTTTTGCATGATTCAAAATACTTGTCGATTACAGTTTGATTTCAGTGCTTTCAATTGCAGAAATTTTTTATATGTAATTTTTATAAGATTAAAAAAAATGTTTTATTAAAATTCAAAGAAATAGATAAAATAAGGGAGTTAGAATTAAAATTATTTATTTATCAGATAACAATTTTCAAAGTTTGATTAGAATAACAATACTTGCGGGTTTTGACACCTTCTTGGAAGGTGTTTTTGATTTCAGTACTTTCAATTGCAGAAAACTATTATGGAATATAAGTTACATATAAAAAAGGATATTATTCTATAAAATTGTTTATCTACTGATGTAAAGCACTGGAAGGATAGGCATTGTTTATTTAAAGAAAATTAAAAAAAAAGAAGTTTCCTTTTTATCAGTTTTGTGGAAATTAATTAAAACTTTTTATAGAGTTTAAGCAAAATATATAAAAGTTTAATTAAAAATAATTCAGTGTATGGTATGGTAAAAAATACTTGTCGATTATTCCGCTTTGATTTCAGTACTTTCTGTTGCAGAAACTTTTTGGAGTTTAAGCAAAAAAAATATATAAATATTCAATTAAAATTACTTGTCGATATTTGATTTCAGTACTTTCTATTGCATTTTTTTGTGGAGTTTAAGCAAAATATAAGTAGAAATAGGATGAGAGTAATAATTAAAGATTTTTTTATCAGATAACATTTTTCAAAGTGTGATTGGAAACCATACTTGCAAATGTTGACATTTTCGTAGAAGGTGTTTTTATTAATACAGCAGTGTATAATTTTAATAAATTAATAAAAAAGAAAAATAAAATAAAAATATTTAATTATCATTTCATTTATGCGTTAAAAAAATGGTTATTTCTTACAAAACAGTAAAATGAAACATTTCCTAGTTGCATTGTATTTATTTTACAAACAAATTTGTGTACTATTAAGTGATTTTTTGTCGTCCATGCAGTGTATTTAAGAGTAGTTTAGGTTTTCCTCGATATTGATGAACAAACCTCCATCCTCATCAGGCTATACCTTTTTATTAAAAATGATTTCATTTTACAACATCTTTTAAACACAATTTTCACATATATAAATCTAAGTTACTTACTATTTCGTCAATATATAGGTATACACATATTATTAACAGCATCTCTGATGCGTCGCTCTATAATTGAAAACAATGATTAAAATAACAAACGTTTAACAATTTTTGCACAGAGATTGAGGTTATATATAACATACCTTTCCCCTATTGTTGTGTCATAGAAAAAAATAGAAAAGTTATTACTAATTGGTATAGGAAAGATACCTTTTCAGGACGATTTTTACATTTTGAATCTAGTCATACAATACAGCAAAAGCGGGCTATGGTATATACATTGGTGGACAAGGCAATTTTGTTAGCACATGAAAAATTTCATGGAACCAATATTAAACTAGTCAAAGAATTTTTAAAAAATAATTGTTACCCAAAAAATATCATAAATCATAATGTAAGAAAAAGATTAGAGAAAATAAAATATAGTTCTAGTCATAATAATGATCAAGTTAATAATAGAGTAGTAACTAATTATAAAGCAACTTTAAATATTCCTTTTATTCCTAAATTTTATGAAAAAATATCTGGTTCTATGAAGGGCAAAGCTATCAAAGTTATACCTAAAATTTATAATAAAATTGATGGTGTTATTGTGAGGGGCAAAGATAAAATAGACAAATTAACTAAAACTAATGTAGTGTATAAAATAGATTGTAAAGATTGTAATGCTAGTTATGTAGGTGAAACAAAGAGACAAGTAAAATGTCGTATTAAAGAACATAAAGCTAATATAAACAAAACTGAGTCGCACTATGTAATCAATGAACATATGCTCGCATATGATCATTCGTTAGATTTTGACAACGTCAAAATACTTGATAGTGAAAAGAATTGGAAAAAACGAGTATTATCAGAAATGATCCACATAAATCTGCAACATAATGCGATCAATTGCAAAGACGATACTAGACATCTTAGCCAACATTACAGTGACATTATCAATAGTATTAAATTAAAATCTAAATTATAATGTGTATCTCTCCCCTATGACATAACCTCAAATCAATGTATATCGATCAGATGTTTGGATAAGGTGAGTGATCGACTTGCGTGTTGATCGATGCGCGTATTGTGTCTTGCACGATGCGCGACGCGGTAAATTCAAATATATATTTTTTTGGTTTTTTTAATTTCTTCTCATTTAGGTTCATAATTAAAAGACTCTTCATTATTATAAAAATTGTTCAGTTAATCTACTATATTTAAAATTTAATAAAATACTTTACTACTTAAATTTAATTTTTTAAATTTTTATTACCAATTATTAATTGTTTTAACGGGAAAAAATATTTTTTATTGAAATAGTAAATTTTAATTTAGTCTTATAAAAAAAAAAAAAAAATTTTTTAATTCTCTTGTAAATAATCATAAATAATTTATTAATTTTTTATTACTTATCAGTACACATAATTTACTTAATTTGAAGTTTCGCGCCTGTGGTGGGGATGACTGTGTTGTCGATCTGATTAAGATTGATCGCATAGGTGTCTCTGAAAACGGGGGACGTGATATTGCAAATTTTTCAGTATTAACCGTCTGTGATATACATTGTTAGCTTTATTTTAATATTTGACTGCCTTTTGCTTAATATGTGTGTTTATGTGTTAATTTATTTTGTAATGTTCTTTAAGTATTTATTTAATTTTCAATTTTTTGTGTTGATTATGGACACAACAATAGGGGAAAGGTATGTTATATATAACCTCAATCTCTGTGCAAAAATTGTTAAACGTTTGTTATTTTAGAGGCTATAACGATAGCTAGAATATGCTTTAAAGTTTATAGCCTCAATTTAACACAACGAAAGAAACGATAAAGTAGCTCAGTTGGTAGAGAGCAAGCCTCCGGAGTTAAAGATTGGAGGTTCAAATCCCCGAATAAGAAAGTTTTTTTTATATATAATTATCGGTCTTTCCGAACTAAATGCTTTATTTTTGGAATAAAGCAGGCGCATTATACCCTTTGTCCACTATGGTTGGTGGAATTTTCCAGAGTAACGGTCTTTTTAAAAAATAAAACAAAAATTAAGGCGTTTTGTCCGCGATCCCCAGTTTGGACTCCTCAGTAAGGAACTGGGGATCATACCTTAGACGCCTGTCGTCATCTTGTATTTCACCGAAGTTGAAATGAATTGACTGAAAAATGCAGCAGTTATTCAATTTGATCATATATGATACATCGCCAGTTGTGGCACAACTTTTTTTTTATATATAATACATTGCCAGTGAAAGGGGTAAGTTGTGTTAAATTCTAATTATCTTAAGAGGTTGGCATGACTAGAGTCTATATATTGTGACGTGGTATTCGCGTACCCGGTCAAATTAATTAATTTTTATAATTAATAAAAACCGTTGGGCCGCGTTGCCCAATACCGCGCACACTATTAATTTATTTTTCCGATCTTCGGGCTGCCGCCAGGAACACGAGTTCGCTGGGACGAACGGTGTGGAGGATTCGGGCGATCCTCCTTGCCTCGACACGATATATTTTAAATTAAAGGAATAGTCGGCGGGAGCGGGGAGAACAATAATTAAATACAAATAATTAAATTAAAAATTAAAGAAACATTTATTTTAATGTATTTAATATTTGGCCATCCAGCCCTCGTGCCGCGACAATATTATTTTCGCGCGGGCGGAAGTATCGGGAGTCAACCGGATCGAGATCCTCGCCTGCGGTTGACTCGGCCCCGATCTCCGCTATTCGGGTACCGGCGTACCCGGCCCTGTGCCGCGGCGAGTGCCTCGCGAACCGCGTTTCCACTTACTCACTGACTTCCCGTCCTTACTCACATACCAAGGGTCACTCGCGGCTCACTCACGAGGACGATCCGGGTTGATGTCCGATGGCTTTGCGCCTCACGCGCCTTATTAGCCGTAAACACTATTCGTTCGGCACCGGATAGATTTTGTCCGCCTCTAGCGGCGGATCGGGACGTACTTACTGGCGATTGCCTAATTTTCCGAAAAAGGGATGAGAGTGGGAAACACACAAACACACTCTCGCGCTCTCACCCCTACGTACTCTTGCGCGCGTAATAGTACACTTTATCTCAGTAAACAAATGCCGTCGGTTGGCCTTGACATACCAAAGGCTCCGACGACTTACATTTAAATGACTTTAAATACTGTATCTGCCGCGAATAGTTGTGTGACGATTCCCGTCACAATATTTAAATGACAATAATATCTGATTCTTAATTGAAAAGATAATGATCTTTTAAGAAGCTCAAGGAAACTTAGTTGATGGAATCGATGTTATATTTCTTGAATAATATCTGTACAATCTCATCTTTTTTCTCTTTTACACTGTAAGATTCTAGTCCATTTTTAATAGATAGTATTTATGTTTTTTTTTATTTTATTATTTTAACGTCGCTCTTTTTATGCTCCCCAACTGGTGCTAATCAACGACGGAGGTCATACGATGTCTTTGTTAAGAAAGGATTTGTTGAAAATACATTCGCCAGTGGTGCTTGTATCAATCGGCCGGGGCCGGGAATCGGACCTGGGACCTCCAGATTACGAGCCCGACACCCTACCGACCGAGCCATCGCAGGCCTCTAGTGTTTATGTTGCCAGAGGTTTTAGTATTTATTTATATATTTTTTTATTTATATTTTTATAAATTCTATGAAAATTTTAACTTAAAAGACAATAAAATTTTTTTTGTTTTTCGTATACAAATATATGACGTAATATAAAAATTAATTTATTTAAAATTAATAAAATTAGACACATAGTTAAAATAAAAAATCGCGCCTTTGTATTGGCATAGTTGGTGTCACATTTTATGCTACTGCCTGTAATATTTTCCACTAGTCATTATTATTTTGTGCTGTCCTAATTTATTTATTTATTTAATTTATTAATTAATTTTGTTTGATTGAGCTGTTAATAGTGTGAAACCAATCGTTGTAAATGCTCAACTTCTGTGTATATCATAAAGTTAATTTCTTTGTTTTTTAAATATCCTTGTATTCATTGTTAGTGCGACGACTCAGTGATGCTACGATCAAAATTCAAATGTTAAATTTTCAATACATAGAAAAGTAGTAAGTAAAACCTATAATTATTTATGTATATTCAAATATATGCGTTTTTATAAATAAAGGTATAGCCTGAAGAGGATGAAAAGTCATCGAAACGTCGCTATTTAATTAAAAGTTCGGTTTATTCATCAAGATTGAGGAATATTCCTTTAAACTATCAGTAAAAGTTTCTTCGATCACAATATTTTAGAAATGTATAAAACGTATATCTGTCGTGAAAATCTATTGTATTTGTAAACGTGCTGTAAACATTATTTCTATAAAACCTTTTTTATAAATTAAAAATTACTCTGCTTCTATAAAGACATCGATGAAAATCCTTATTTAAAAAAAATCTGATTATTTAAATTTTTCGAATTATTCTTATAAGTTTAGTATTTATTAAGCCATTCTATTGGTACTTTTAAAGTATATTTTCTATTCTATTAAGCACATACTGATCTGTCGCTCATAGCATTTACGAAATTGTCAATATTACCGACGAAACGATGTTTTTTTATAAGCTTCTGTTGATGGTAACAAGAATCATCTCGTTCACTCGGTCATCTACATAAATATCTCAATGGGCATGAGAAATGTACGATTTCTCATCATTTTCAATTATTAATAACGTTATTGTTAATGGTAGTGGATAGTCACCCTCCATTATTTTATTTTGGTTTTTTAGACGATCTTGCAGGGCAATTCACAGGGTGTTGAATAAATTTTAACACCTTTTCTTTTAATTAAAAATTTGCGACGTTTCGTCTGATATCTTTTCAGACCTCTTCTGGCACTAATTTATTAACAGAGACACAAATATTAACAATTTTTCAAATTGAACATGAACAACAAGAAATAATTTTTTATATAAATAACACAAAAAACGCAATAATTACCAATATTGAAAAAAAAAAGTTTAGCTCATCATTGAGCCATGTCAAGTCGGACTGACTGTTATAACAAGAAATATTAGTTATTGTTAATGACTAAATCTATACTGTACTGATCCAGATAAACTTAATTTAATGTATTTAATAAAGAGATACAAAATTTTGCAAAAAAATAATTTATTTCTCAAAAAATAATGTTTTTATATATTTGAATATTGCATGTATCAAAATTCTGAGAGGACCATTCAATTTCTATTCGATTAGTCTAAATTCATCGAGTTTGTTACATTTGCTTAATACAATACAAAGCTAATTTAACTCAAAGTTGTAGCGTTCCTAAATTGTCACTTGGTATAAAAATTAAATATCAAAAAACAATTGTTATTAAGTGATGTATTCGTCCGTGCAGTTTATTTAGTATAGTTAATATTAATATATATCAAACAAGTTACTTACTATTGTGTCATTATTCAAATATGTATAACTTAATAGCATCTCTGATGCGTCGCTCTATAATTGAAAACAAAACACAAGCAAAAATTAATAAATTAAAAAACACATAATTTGCACAGAAATTGAGATTATGAATGAGACATACCGTTCCCGATTGTTGTGTCCATAATCAATACAATGAATTTAAAATAGTAATAAATCTATAAGTTAAGAACATTACAAAAATAAATTAAGAACAACAAAAAATTAAACGTTCGCTACAGGTTATTTCAAAATAAAATTTATCGGGCTTTGCGAACCAATATGCTTTATTAAGCAAGGTTTTTACTCTTCGTCCACTATGGTTGGTGGAAGTCCCAGAGTAAACCTTTGAAATTTATAAAATTGGCGTTTCGACCACAGCACTCTAGCTTTGGTCTCCTCAGTAAGGAGCTAGAGGCCTTCCTTAGAAAGGCATATATATAGCCGCACTTCTTTCATTTGTCGTCGCTTTCTATCTGCGACGGGTGTCTAAGGAAGGCCTCTAGCTCCTTACTGAGGAGACCAAAGCTAGAGTGCTGTGGTCGAAACACCAATTTTATAAATTTCAAAGGTTTACTCTGGGACTTCCACCAACCATAGTGGACGAAGAGTAAAAACCTTGCTTAATAAAGCATATTGGTTCGCAAAGCCCGATAAATTTTATTTTGAAAAAATAAATTAACGTACAGATTTTGCAAAAGGCAGTCAAAAAAATTATAATACTCAAATCACTTCATATCACAGACGGTTAATACTGAAAAAAATTATTCAAAATTTCTCGCCATGCGATTCAGGAGACAACCGTGTAATCTATCCGAATTAAATCGATCACGCGCATAATTTTGAATTACGTTATTTATATATAAATAAAAAAAATAAAAATGAAAAAACCGATATTAATTAGTGTAAATGAATTTATTGTTCGTCTAGTTATTATAATGAGCTGGGGAATTTATTGATCACCACGAACAAATTATACTGTGACAAAACAATCTTTTTGCCGACGTTTCGGATGTTTTAATTATTACATCCCTTATCAAGGCTATAAATGCATATAAAATTATTAAAATATAAACGTAGTCAAAATAAAGAAAAATAAGATAGATATTAAAAAATAACCGAAAACTCACCAATAAGTCATGTTAATTTAAAAAAGAATCATGGTGTTACACAGTGGTCTTAATAAAATTTAACACCAAAAGTTCGTTAATTATTTAAAAAAACCAAAAGTTAACAATTTACAAAAAGATATATAGTATTATAAAAAAAATTTTTTCTAATTATAATTATATTAAAATAAAAAAGCTAAAAAATACTCACACAATAAATTATAACACTAAAAATCACTTTAGACTTTTGCTAAGGAACAACCCAGAGGGGGTCCATAGCATAAATAATTAATATAAGCACGACTATTAGAGCCTA
Organism: Theocolax elegans; assembly: GCA_026168455.1. Classification (NCBI taxonomy): domain Eukaryota; kingdom Metazoa; phylum Arthropoda; class Insecta; order Hymenoptera; family Cerocephalidae; genus Theocolax; species Theocolax elegans. Next base: position 28,742,721 of record CM047427.1, on the reverse strand, counting down.
GCCTCTAACCAATACTATAATATTGTGTATATGAAAACGTTGAGAAGTGGGGGAAAAACATGGTATATCGAAATAAGCGGGTACGAGAGAGAAAATTAATATGTATCTCTAATAAGTACAAGAACGGTAGCAAGAATAAATAGGCCTTTAACTAATGTGTATAAATGAATATATGATCAATGTATACATCCCACAACACTATCTAAAACTATTTTATAAACATTTTTAAGATTATTTGTATCCTCCATACGGTTAAAAGTATTTTTGTTAGAATAAATATTAATCATCTCAGAAAAAAGACGTTTTTTGTAATTACTCTCTATGTCTAAAATAGTGGTCTACGCAGATATAAGGCTCTAAAGAGCCTTGAAATGCTTAAATAAAAAAAAAAAAAAATAGTGGTCTTTTCAAAGTTTTTATTCTAACAAAAATACTATATTTAATATTATATTTTTTGTATTTGTTGTGATATTTGTTGAATGTTTCCAGAACAAATATTAATTTATTCTGTGGAATGCACATAATAATGTCATCTACATATCTATAGTAAAATGGTGGAACCCTAATTTTTCCAGACAATATTCCTCCAAATCTGCCATAACCATATCAGCAAATACCGGGCTTATTGGGCGTTCCATGGGACTTCCATATAATTATTGGATAAATTTGTTATCCAATTTAAAATAAGCATTTGTCAATAAAAGTTTTACTAATAATGTTAATTCATGTAACGATACATTATATTTTTTCCTTTATAAGTGATATCTTTTTTCCACATTTTTAAGCACTAATTCTTCTGGTATATTGGTGAACAAAGATACTACGTCTAGTGAAATTGTTATATAATCTGCAGGAATGTTACAGTTGCTAAACATTTTAATTAATTCTACACTATTTTTAACATAAAATTTCGGTTTATGAATACAATCTGAAATCATTCTTTCAACAATTTTTGACAATTTGTATGTCGGGCTACCAATATAAGAAACAATAGATCTTAATGGAATATCTCTCTTGTGAATCTTAGATAATACATTTTTGCTAATTTTGTATTAATCTGTGTTAGTTCATTGCGATGGTATTTTCTATCCAGCAATTCTAATTTATTCCATCCTTTCATTATCTATATAATGGATTTTTTCTAAATGACAATATGTATTTTTATCAGATATTAATTTATCAATTTTTTCTTTGTAAATCTGGGCTTCTATAGCAACCGTAACATTGCCTTTGTCAGCAAACGTAAAAAATAAAATAATATTATTTTTTAAAAACTGTTTAGTTTTGTTCAATTTCTGAGCAAACAATCTCTCTTCGTATTTAATATGTTCCGTTTTCTTAATGTTAGTTATCATGCAAACAGTAATATTTTTTCTAATAAATTTAACGGTTTCTTGAGAAAATTCATAATTCATAAATAATGAAACAACTGTTTAACATTTTTCATCGTTTCAATTACTGTATATATACAGTAAATATATTTATCTGAACAATTACTAGTACTATATTTTTGCCCGAAACTCACTATGTCTTTTACATATTCTAGGATATTTGTATTTGTTAAATTAATAAACCATATATTGTTGTTGATAAATTTGTTATGTTATTATTATTTTTTTTATTATGATTTAAACGTTGCTCTTTTTATGCTCTGCCCAACTGGTGCTAATCAACGACGGAGGTCATACGATGTCTTTGTTAAGAAAGGATTTTTTGAAAATACATTCCCCAGTAGTGCTTGTATCAATCGGCCGGGGCTGGGAATCGAACCTGGGACCTCCAGATTACGAGCCCGACGCCCTACCGACCGAGCCATCGTAGACCTCTTTTTTGTTATTATATTTAATTGGCATAGATCGCACGGGTGTTTCCTGAATTGCATGACGAGAAATTTTGAATAATTTTTTTCAGTATTAACCGATTGTAATATGAAGTGATTTGAATATTTTAATTTTTTGACTACCTTTTGCTAAATATGTGTGTTAATTTATTCTTGTGATGTTCTTAATTTATTACAATTTTAAATTCATTGTGTTGATTATGGACACAACAATGGGAAAAGGTATGTGTCATTCATAACCTCAATATCTGTGCGCATTATATGTGTTTTATTTTATTAATTTATTATTCAGTTTATTAATTTTTGCTTATTTTTTGTTTTCAATTATAGAGCAACGTATCAGAGATGCTATTAAGTTATATATTTTTTAATAATGACTGAATAGTAAGAACTTTTTTGATATATAATTATTAAGTGATTTTTTGTCGTCCATGCAGTGTATTTAGGAGTAGTTTAGGTTTTCCTAGATATTGATGAACAAACCATATTTATTTATTTGGCGACGTTTCGATGGATATCCTCCATCCTCATCAGGCTATACTATTTCGGCTATATATTTTGACGAAATAGTATAGCCTGATGAGGATGGAGGATATCCATCGAAACGTCGCCAAATAAATAAATATGGTTTGTTCATCAATATCGAGGAAAACCTAAACAACTTTTTTGATATATATTAATATTATTTAGAAGATGTTTAATTGTGTACAAAGGTGTTTGTAGAAAATGTTAATGTAATATGATTAATAGAAGGTATAGCCTGATGAGGATGGAGGATGTCCAACGAAACGTCGCCAAATAAATAAATTGGTTTGTTCATCAAAGTCGAAAACGAGCCCAACTATGCTAAAGAAGTAATTGTGTTAATATTTACCTTAACGCATACAATTAGGATTTTCATGGGCCCAATAGTGCTCATTACGAGTATTATAAAGACCATTCCGACCATGCAAAGACTCGTCCGGTCATAAAATCCAACGCGTGATGTTATTGTCGGCCTCGTACTGCTCCACCAACTCGGTGCAATAGACTAACCGTCTATTATAATCACCAGGAACTAAAAAAGTGACGCAAAATTTTGTACAAAAATATATTAATATAGTAGAGCATACTGTTATATTTCTAGTTAAAATTTATGAAAACGCGTCATTTGAAAGTTGAAAAATTTATAAAGTAATAATCTGTATTATTCAGAGAAATTAATTTAATCAATTCTGTACAAGTAAAATACTTAAGTTCCTGCACTTTCTTATATTTACAATCATGCTGATGATCCTTCTTCATAATGCCCTGCAAATAATTATAGCGCATATTAGCCTCCTGGCAGTCCGTCGAAGACTTGTAGTAGGATCCTCAGGAAAACATTGCAAAACTTCTTCCTGGCGATTCATTATGGGTCCTCTTTTCCGACCTTCAGCAGGGTTCCGCACTATTATGGACCCTTAAAATTATCAAAAATAAATAATAATAGGCATATTTTGGTGTGTGATGTAACTAATCACATATTATATAATATTATTCTTCTTAAAGTTATTCATAGATGTTTTTATAAATTGTTTAACGAATTAAAATTTGAGAAACTGTACTTATTATGCTGTTGCCATCCTTTGAAATATAAACTAATAACGAATGCAGTTATTAGAATCGAGCAGAACATACTAGAGACTTTCCGAAGACTTCAATCACAGTATCGTCAGTATTTAGCATCAGTAGAAACCATTATGTAACTATAGGTTGTATTATAAACAAATATAATTTTCTAAAAACTTATAACATAAACAAAAATTAAAAGAATATAAAAATATAAAGCAAAATATCAATAACATTTTTCTTAAAATAAACTGCTACTATACAATATACAAAGATCAGATAATCAAAATTAAAACATGCAATATACTATAAGTTGTATTTTTTAATATTTGATAATCGAACGCAAGAACAAATATATAACTTCTTTTTTAATATAATCTGCTCGTAGTTGAAAACCAAAATTTTAATTTTCCATAAGTTCTTTCGTAACCGATTAAAACAGATTGGCTATACAAATATATTAATTATTTGAAAATCAAAACCCTGATAGAAAGTTGATGGTTCGATATAGTCAGATCAATTATATTATAGTTACTTTTTTTGTTATAATATAGTCTTCGTTTAACAGTTTTATTGCTACCTTATAGTTACATTAAAGCCAAGCTTTAGTTAATATAAACGACCCCATAGAAAACCTATGAAAGCAGGGTCTCATCGAAATAGCAAGTAAACGCACGCACGTACCCACGCACCTACGCACATTCACTGTGACGTTGTAAAATGCACAACGCACAATAAATACACATGACTTGCATTTACAAGTCATGTGCATGCACAATTTAAACAATTGAATCGCGATCGCATCGCATGTAGCAATTGCACCGATGCACTTATTATTATAAAATATTAATACCCGCGGTACGGATATGTTGTAGCGACGGAGCGGATGAAGTACGTGTACGATACCCGACGGAAAGGTATGCCGTGACGAGTCAGACCACGGCCGAGATTTATCGTGGGCCAGGGACCAAGTCCAGACCGTCCCACGATATCTGGCGTATCCGATGCCGATATAAACACGACGGGAGGTTAGACGGCATCCTAACCTCAACCGTCACACGTGTGCAGCACACGACGACAGCGGAGATGGTGCACGGATGCGCGCGCACTCGAACACCTTGCGCAATTACACGAGGGAGCTCGGGTGCTCGCCACTTTACACCTATATACCGGGGAACGCGGCACCGACGGCGACGATCGTGCGGCTCTAGGCGAGGTGTAACGAGAGTGTTGCACGCGCGGAGAGTTCGAATGAGCGACCGTCGATGGGATGATGGGAGAGAGCGCGCGAGAAGAGTAGGGCCGCGTATACCTAATGCATGCGTGTTAAGGTATACCGCGACATTCTAGAATAGATTTATACGGCGCACGCACACATATACACGTGTATGTACAATTTTATAGCGTGCGCACATATACATACTCGTCGGTTGTAAGATGTGGGTATGCGCCGCCAGTATGGATAGTTTAATTATTATTGTAACTAATCCACGCCGGTAATTAATTGATTAAAAATATATAGATGCGTCGGTAGTTTTGGGTGCATTAGAGCGAATTTTAAAATATATATAATGTAAATAGAGGTTGAAAGTAAATTTTAATTGTGGTATGAGTGTGTCCATAATAATTAATAGTATTTATATAGCCGGTAAGCACGGGGCGTTAGCACCGATTGGGTTAACGATATGGTAATTAATTATTTGTATTGCGCGCCTTCCGAGTGCCAGGGATTATTGGTTGCGTGATTGAACCAATAATTAATGAGTTGGTGGTGATGTGAACCAATAATAAATGGATTGGTGGTGACGTGAACCACTATTATTGGTTAATCGGCCTTAAGATCAAGGCCAATTATGCGTATCGATCACGCAATCAACCACCCTAGTCAACGCCGATAGATAAGGAGTAGATATAAGATAGATAAGGATAGCGATAGGGTGGGAAGGAAAATCCTTAATTTTGAGAGGATCAAGCCACGCCGCGAGCCGGATGAATAAGCCGGTTTCATTCATTCGCTACCTGATCGTCCTGCAGGAGAGATATAAGTTTAGCCGCGTTGAGAGTAGAGTTGAGCTGGAGTCGCGGATAATTAATTAGGCGAGTATAGGTTATGGTTAGCCCGACGGTCTATTTATTTAACCACCAGACGGAAAATGAATGTGAAAGTGTGCACGTGTGAAAGTCGGTCGCGAATCGCGTTCTCAATTGTAGTCGGTGTCGGAGCTTTATAAAATAAATTCTGAGATGGTTAGCCGTCGGAATTCCCTCTGTGACGCGGAGTTGGGAGGATTGTTACCGGGCTGTTAAGTTGTTATTTATCTAATTTTATGAAGGTTGTTACTAATATCGCCAGGCGCCCAATTCAATATGAATCGGCGATATAGCCATTTTTGAATTTCGCTACGACGGAACCTCCGTCGGTTCGTTAACTTAAATAATTTATTCAGCCGACGAAAAGTAGCGTCGCATCACACATGCAATCACGCGAGCAATCACGCACGTGCATGGGCGCACTCACGCATTTGCACGAAATATAGAAATCCCGCACTTATATGTTCTGTAACACTTCATTTTATAACACTTTAGAGGACCGATATGCCCATATAATTCGTGCGTTTCATGAATGAGTTCGAGTGCGATTTCGTGAGTTAATACGTATTTTGACCCGAAATTGTCTTAATCAGACCCCTCGATTCTTATTTGCAAATATTGGAATTTTGACCGGAACTTAAATTTTCTATAATTTTGATTTGACGCGGATCATTCTCTTGGTGTTCGCGTAGATTCTTTATCATTTTGGTAAGGGCCGATGAAGGTTTATCTGCAAGCAAATTAGCAATCAACGCTTCGCTTTCAGTATATTTCTCTTCAATGATTGGAATACGACTCATCACGTCAGCTAACACGTTACCTTTACCGGGAATATGTTGCAGAATGATATCATAATCCTGGATCGCTAGCATCCATCTACGCAAACGACCACTTAGAAATCTGCAAGTTAAAAAATATTCTAAAGATTTATTATCGGTTTTGACAAACACTACTCGCTTTTACATAAGTTTTAAATTTAGCAAGGGCCCAAACAATCGCTAATAATTCAATTTCTGTGGTAAAATAATTTAATTCTGCACCTTTCAATGTTCGAGATGCTAAGCTAACGATATGTTCATTATCATTATCGTCAATTTGACATAACGCATATCAGCACTACGGTGCTTGCGTCTGTAAACAGAATATATGGTTATTTACGTACGGGGTGCGCTAACTGATATTCTGACCTCCACTTCCATCTTGTTTCCTTTTTCAAAAGTTGAAGCAACGGGGCGACTTCATCTGAAAGCGCACTTGAGAATGTAGAGCAAAAGTTAATTAATCCTAAAAATCCTTTTAATTGTTTAGTATTTCTAGACACTGGAAATTCATTTATTGCGCATGTTTTCTCTGGGTCAATCATAATGCCCTTTGTTGTCACGATATGACAGAGAAATTTTAATGCTCCGCATAAAAATTTAATTTTGTCCAAGTTTAAGGTTAGATTATTTCTTATATGATAAATGAATTTATTGATCCCCACAAGCCAGACTATTCCTCACAACTCAGTAAGGCGGACTGTATTAATACCAGCCACTTTAAAAACCTCACAGGATGAGTGTTTGAAAAAAGACCAAGACAAGCTAAGTCAAAATAAAAAATTTTTTAATTGATTGTAGTACATAATTAAAAAAACGGAAAAAAAAGAAAGAAAGGAACTGAAAATTTATTGTATTTCGCCCTGAGTATGCCTGGTGGGCTCATCAGTAGAGTCCAGGCATCTCGTCTCTAGATACAGATGAATGATATAATATAAAAATTTGGAAACCAGCTCTATCCCGACGAGGAAGACATGGGGTATATATGCCCTACCGATAGCAAACTTTAGTAAGTGCCACATATTAACAGGTAGCCCCCTAACGCACTTTCATATAACATTTAAGATGTAATACGTAAGACGTATTACACATTTCTTTAAAAAAATAAACATTTGCTGCCAAGAGTAATATTACAATTACCTTAGTTTTAGTCATAGCTAGGGGGGAAAGTATCTTTCAATAGCTCTATGTAGCTGTAAAATTTATAATTTATGTTTGAAGTACGTTTAACGTAGAAATCGACACCTGACTACAGCGCCATTCGAAGCCTCGAGATCAAGCGGCTATCGACGGAGGCTATGACTCGGACATCCCCTTAAGAATTCAACGGGTAAATTTCTCGTGTTATGCAGTAATTTCCATATTTGATATCTGTCGACATTTTCTTTTAGAAGAATATGAAAAAGATAGCCGACAGAAAGTTGTAAAATGCCCCGAAATCAATCTGAAGCTCGAAGGGATTGAAATTATGGCATTAATCCATACAGGTAGTAAGATAACCTGTGTATCGAGCGAATTCTATGATAATAATTTTGATACGTTTAAAAAATGCTCTACGTAACTGATTGTAGGAATACAAGCCGTAGAATTTACGGAAGAAAAATTTGTTTACCTAAAAAAGCAATTTCGAGCACGTGTGGAAATCGGTTCGCTCGAAAACGAAATTAATTTTATAATTATCCCACATCTCGTTCGCCAATGCATCATAGGTATCGACGTGCAACATCGTCTTAAAGTCGTTATTGATACGGATAGATTCATCGTCTACTTCCCTGACCCCCCTAACATAGGTAACTATATAAATTACCTAAATCCACGTGAAATAAAAGGAAACGAAGTTTACGTTCAGGAAGTTGAACATTCCCATAAGTTCATTGATTATGACATTCAAATCGATCCGTCCCCGGAAGAATTAGAGTGAACAATAACCGAAATCAATAAAAAGATAACCGAGATTCCTAAATTGACGGAGAATTAACTCATATCTCTTCGAAATTTAATCATAGATTTTAAAGAAATATGCGTCATTTTAATTGCGTTTACGATTTTGTTGATGACTGGGTTTGCGTGCTACAGTTTCATAATGAACATTTCAAATTACTAAGAAAGATTTTTAATCGCGCAAAAAGAAATAATCTACTGAGTTGTGAGGAATAGTCTTTGGCTTGTGGGGATCAATAAATTCATTTATCATATAACTTAAAGTGTAAACAAGCAATAGATTCACGAATTTTCTAATAGTTGGAAAAATTCAAATTTTAAAATTATATGGCATTAGATCACTAAATGCTTTATTTGGCAATATTCTGACGATTAAGACATTAGTTATATGAAAGTGCGTTAGGGGGCTACCTGTTAATATGTGGCACTTACTAAAGTTTGCTATCGGTAGGGCATATATACCCCATGTCTTCCTCGTCGGGATAGAGCTGGTTTCCAAATTTTTATATTATATCATTCATCTGTATCTAGAGACGAGATGCCTGGACTCTACTGATGAGCCCACCAGGCATACTCAGGGCGAAATACAATAAATTTTCAGTTCCTTTCTTTCTTTTTTTTCCGTTTTTTTAATTATGTACTACAATCAATTAAAAAATTTTTTATTTTGACTTAGCTTGTCTTGGTCTTTTTTCAAACACTCATCCTGTGAGGTTTTTAAAGTGGCTGGTATTAATACAGTCCGCCTTACTGAGTTGTGAGGAATAGTCTGGCTTGTGGGGATCAATAAATTCATTTATCATATAAGAAATAATCTAACCTTAAACTTGGACAAAATTAAATTTTTATGCGGAGCATTAAAATTTCTCTGTCATATCGTGACAACAAAGGGCATTATGATTGACCCAGAGAAAACATGCGCAATAAATGAATTTCCAGTGTCTAGAAATACTAAACAATTAAAAGGATTTTTAGGATTAATTAACTTTTGCTCTACATTCTCAAGTGCGCTTTCAGATGAAGTCGCCCCGTTGCTTCAACTTTTGAAAAAGGAAACAAGATGGAAGTGGAGGTCAGAATATCAGTTAGCGCACCCCGTACGTAAATAACCATATATTCTGTTTACAGACGCAAGCACCGTAGTGCTGATATGCGTTATGTCAAATTGACGATAATGATAATGAACATATCGTTAGCTTAGCATCTCGAACATTGAAAGGTGCAGAATTAAATTATTTTACCACAGAAATTGAATTATTAGCGATTGTTTGGGCCCTTGCTAAATTTAAAACTTATGTAAAAGCGAGTAGTGTTTGTCAAAACCGATAATAAATCTTTAGAATATTTTTTAACTTGCAGATTTCTAAGTGGTCGTTTGCGTAGATGGATGCTAGCGATCCAGGATTATGATATCATTCTGCAACATATTCCCGGTAAAGGTAACGTGTTAGCTGACGTGATGAGTCGTATTCCAATCATTGAAGAGAAATATACTGAAAGCGAAGCGTTGATTGCTAATTTGCTTGCAGATAAACCTTCATCGGCCCTTACCAAAATGATAAAGAATCTACGCGAACACCAAGAGAATGATCCGCGTCAAATCAAAATTATAGAAAATTTAAGTTCCGGTCAAAATTCCAATATTTGCAAATAAGAATCGAGGGGTCTGATTAAGACAATTTCGGGTCAAAATACGTATTAACTCACGAAATCGCACTCGAACTCATTCATGAAACGCACGAATTATATGGGCATATCGGTCCTCTAAAGTGTTATAAAATGAAGTGTTACAGAACATATAAGTGCGGGATTTCTATATTTCGTGCAAATGCGTGAGTGCGCCCATGCACGTGCGTGATTGCTCGCGTGATTGCATGTGTGATGCGACGCTACTTTTCGTCGGCTGAATAAATTATTTAAGTTAACGAACCGACGGAGGTTCCGTCGTAGCGAAATTCAAAAATGGCTATATCGCCGATTCATATTGAATTGGGCGCCTGGCGATATTAGTAACAACCTTCATAAAATTAGATAAATAACAACTTAACAGCCCGGTAACAATCCTCCCAACTCCGCGTCACAGAGGGAATTCCGACGGCTAACCATCTCAGAATTTATTTTATAAAGCTCCGACACCGACTACAATTGAGAACGCGATTCGCGACCGACTTTCACACGTGCACACTTTCACATTCATTTTCCGTCTGGTGGTTAAATAAATAGACCGTCGGGCTAACCATAACCTATACTCGCCTAATTAATTATCCGCGACTCCAGCTCAACTCTACTCTCAACGCGGCTAAACTTATATCTCTCCTCTAATTTACAATAAAATATTTACTCCGCCTCAAAAATACTCTGAGCTACAAAAAAAAATCGACTGGACTGCAGGACGATCAGGTAGCGAATGAATGAAACCGGCTTATTCATCCGGCTCGCGGCGTGGCTTGATCCTCTCAAAATTAAGGATTTTCCTTCCCACCCTATCGCTATCCTTATCTATCTTATATCTACTCCTTATCTATCGGCGTTGACTAGGGTGGTTGATTGCGTGATCGATACGCATAATTGGCCTTGATCTTAAGGCCGATTAACCAATAATAGTGGTTCACGTCACCACCAATCCATTTATTATTGGTTCACATCACCACCAACTCATTAATTATTGGTTCAATCACGCAACCAATAATCCCTGGCACTCGGAAGGCGCGCAATACAAATAATTAATTACCATATCGTTAACCCAATCGGTGCTAACGCCCCGTGCTTACCGGCTATATAAATACTATTAATTATTATGGACACACTCATACCACAATTAAAATTTACTTTCAACCTCTATTTACATTATATATATTTTAAAATTCGCTCTAATGCACCCAAAACTACCGACGCATCTATATATTTTTAATCAATTAATTACCGGCGTGGATTAGTTACAATAATAATTAAACTATCCATACTGGCGGCGCATACCCACATCTTACAACCGACGAGTATGTATATGTGCGCACGCTATAAAATTGTACATACACGTGTATATGTGTGCGTGCGCCGTATAAATCTATTCTAGAATGTCGCGGTATACCTTAACACGCATGCATTAGGTATACGCGGCCCTACTCTTCTCGCGCGCTCTCTCCCATCATCCCATCGACGGTCGCTCATTCGAACTCTCCGCGCGTGCAACACTCTCGTTACACCTCGCCTAGAGCCGCACGATCGTCGCCGTCGGTGCCGCGTTCCCCGGTATATAGGTGTAAAGTGGCGAGCACCCGAGCTCCCTCGTGTAATTGCGCAAGGTGTTCGAGTGCGCGCGCATCCGTGCACCATCTCCGCTGTCGTCGTGTGCTGCACACGTGTGACGGTTGAGGTTAGGATGCCGTCTAACCTCCCGTCGTGTTTATATCGGCATCGGATACGCCAGATATCGTGGGACGGTCTGGACTTGGTCCCTGGCCCACGATAAATCTCGGCCGTGGTCTGACTCGTCACGGCATACCTTTCCGTCGGGTATCGTACACGTACTTCATCCGCTCCGTCGCTACAACATATCCGTACCGCGGGTATTAATATTTTATAATAATAAGTGCATCGGTGCAATTGCTACATGCGATGCGATCGCGATTCAATTGTTTAAATTGTGCATGCACATGACTTGTAAATGCAAGTCATGTGTATTTATTGTGCGTTGTGCATTTTACAACGTCACAGTGAATGTGCGTAGGTGCGTGGGTACGTGCGTGCGTTTACTTGCTATTTCGATGAGACCCTGCTTTCATAGGTTTTCTATGGGGTCGTTTATATTAACTAAAGCTTGGCTTTAATGTAACTATAAGGTAGCAATAAAACTGTTAAACGAAGACTATATTATAACAAAAAAAGTAACTATAATATAATTGATCTGACTATATCGAACCATCAACTTTCTATCAGGGTTTTGATTTTCAAATAATTAATATATTTGTATAGCCAATCTGTTTTAATCGGTTACGAAAGAACTTATGGAAAATTAAAATTTTGGTTTTCAACTACGAGCAGATTATATTAAAAAAGAAGTTATATATTTGTTCTTGCGTTCGATTATCAAATATTAAAAAATACAACTTATAGTATATTGCATGTTTTAATTTTGATTATCTGATCTTTGTATATTGTATAGTAGCAGTTTATTTTAAGAAAAATGTTATTGATATTTTGCTTTATATTTTTATATTCTTTTAATTTTTGTTTATGTTATAAGTTTTTAGAAAATTATATTTGTTTATAATACAACCTATAGTTACATAATGGTTTCTACTGATGCTAAATACTGACGATACTGTGATTGAAGTCTTCGGAAAGTCTCTAGTATGTTCTGCTCGATTCTAATAACTGCATTCGTTATTAGTTTATATTTCAAAGGATGGCAACAGCATAATAAGTACAGTTTCTCAAATTTTAATTCGTTAAACAATTTATAAAAACATCTATGAATAACTTTAAGAAGAATAATATTATATAATATGTGATTAGTTACATCACACACCAAAATATGCCTATTATTATTTATTTTTGATAATTTTAAGGGTCCATAATAGTGCGGAACCCTGCTGAAGGTCGGAAAAGAGGACCCATAATGAATCGCCAGGAAGAAGTTTTGCAATGTTTTCCTGAGGATCCTACTACAAGTCTTCGACGGACTGCCAGGAGGCTAATATGCGCTATAATTATTTGCAGGGCATTATGAAGGAGGATCATCAGCATGATTGTAAATATAAGAAAGTGCAGGAACTTAAGTATTTTACTTGTACAGAATTGATTAAATTAATTTCTCTGAATAATACAGATTATTACTTTATAAATTTTTCAACTTTCAAATGACGCGTTTTCATAAATTTTAACTAGAAATATAACAGTATGCTCTACTATATTAATATATTTTTGTACAAAATTTTGCGTCACTTTTTTAGTTCCTGGTGATTATAATAGACGGTTAGTCTATTGCACCGAGTTGGTGGAGCAGTACGAGGCCGACAATAACATCACGCGTTGGATTTTATGACCGGACGAGTCTTTGCATGGTCGGAATGGTCTTTATAATACTCGTAATGAGCACTATTGGGCCCATGAAAATCCTAATTGTATGCGTTAAGGTAAATATTAACACAATTACTTCTTTAGCATAGTTGGGCTCGTTTTCGACTTTGATGAACAAACCAATTTATTTATTTGGCGACGTTTCGTTGGACATCCTCCATCCTCATCAGGCTATACCTTCTATTAATCATATTACATTAACATTTTCTACAAACACCTTTGTACACAATTAAACATCTTCTAAATAATATTAATATATATCAAAAAAGTTGTTTAGGTTTTCCTCGATATTGATGAACAAACCATATTTATTTATTTGGCGACGTTTCGATGGATATCCTCCATCCTCATCAGGCTATACTATTTCGTCAAAATATATAGCCGAAATAGTATAGCCTGATGAGGATGGAGGATATCCATCGAAACGTCGCCAAATAAATAAATATGGTTTGTTCATCAATATCTAGGAAAACCTAAACTACTCCTAAATACACTGCATGGACGACAAAAAATCACTTAATAATTATATATCAAAAAAGTTCTTACTATTCAGTCATTATTAAAAAATATATAACTTAATAGCATCTCTGATACGTTGCTCTATAATTGAAAACAAAAAATAAGCAAAAATTAATAAACTGAATAATAAATTAATAAAATAAAACACATATAATGCGCACAGATATTGAGGTTATGAATGACACATACCTTTTCCCATTGTTGTGTCCATAATCAACACAATGAATTTAAAATTGTAATAAATTAAGAACATCACAAGAATAAATTAACACACATATTTAGCAAAAGGTAGTCAAAAAATTAAAATATTCAAATCACTTCATATTACAATCGGTTAATACTAAAAAAAATTATTCAAAATTTCTCGTCATGCAATTCAGGAAACACCCGTGCGATCTATGCCAATTAAATATAATAACAAAAAAGAGGCCTACGATGGCTCGGTCGGTAGGGCGTCGGGCTCGTAATCTGGAGGTCCCAGGTTCGATTCCCAGCCCCGGCCGATTGATACAAGCACTACTGGGGAATGTATTTTCAAAAAATCCTTTCTTAACAAAGACATCGTATGACCTCCGTCGTTGATTAGCACCAGTTGGGCAGAGCATAAAAAGAGCAACGTTTAAATAATAATAAAAAAAATAATAATAACATAACAAATTTATCAACAACAATATATGGTTTATTAATTTAACAAATACAAATATCCTAGAATATGTAAAAGACATAGTGAGTTTCGGGCAAAAATATAGTACTAGTAATTGTTCAGATAAATATATTTACTGTATATATACAGTAATTGAAACGATGAAAAATGTTAAACAGTTGTTTCATTATTTATGAATTATGAATTTTCTCAAGAAACCGTTAAATTTATTAGAAAAAATATTACTGTTTGCATGATAACTAACATTAAGAAAACGGAACATATTAAATACGAAGAGAGATTGTTTGCTCAGAAATTGAACAAAACTAAACAGTTTTTAAAAAATAATATTATTTTATTTTTTACGTTTGCTGACAAAGGCAATGTTACGGTTGCTATAGAAGCCCAGATTTACAAAGAAAAAATTGATAAATTAATATCTGATAAAAATACATATTGTCATTTAGAAAAAATCCATTATATAGATAATGAAAGGATGGAATAAATTAGAATTGCTGGATAGAAAATACCATCGCAATGAACTAACACAGATTAATACAAAATTAGCAAAAATGTATTATCTAAGATTCACAAGAGAGATATTCCATTAAGATCTATTGTTTCTTATATTGGTAGCCCGACATACAAATTGTCAAAAATTGTTGAAAGAATGATTTCAGATTGTATTCATAAACCGAAATTTTATGTTAAAAATAGTGTAGAATTAATTAAAATGTTTAGCAACTGTAACATTCCTGCAGATTATATAACAATTTCACTAGACGTAGTATCTTTGTTCACCAATATACCAGAAGAATTAGTGCTTAAAAATGTGGAAAAAAGATATCACTTAAAAAGGAAAAAATATAATGTATCGTTACATGAATTAACATTATTAGTAAAACTTTTATTGACAAATGCTTATTTTAAATTGGATAACAAATTTATCCAATAATTATATGGAAGTCCCATGGAACGCCCAATAAGCCCGGTATTTGCTGATATGGTTATGGCAGATTTGGAGGAATATTGTCTGGAAAAATTAGGGTTCCACCATTTTACTATAGATATGTAGATGACATTATTATGTGCATTCCACAGAATAAATTAATATTTGTTCTGGAAACATTCAACAAATATCACAACAAATACAAAAAATATAATATTAAATATAGTATTTTTGTTAGAATAAAAACTTTGAAAAGACCACTATTTTTTTTTTTTTTATTTAAGCATTTCAAGGCTCTTTAGAGTCTTATATCTGCGTAGACCACTATTTTAGACATAGAGAGTAATTACAAAAAACGTCTTTTTTCTGAGATGATTAATATTTATTCTAACAAAAATACTTTTAACCGTATGGAGGATACAAATAATCTTAAAAATGTTTATAAAATAGTTTTAGATAGTGTTGTGGGATGTATACATTGATCATATATTCATTTATACACATTAGTTAAAGGCCTATTTATTCTTGCTACCGTTCTTGTACTTATAAGAGATACATATTGGTTTTCTCTCTCGTACCCGCTTATTTCGATATACCATGTTTTTCCCCCACTTCTCAACGTTTTCATATACACAATATTATAGTATTGGTTAGAGGCTAGGCTCTAATAGTCGTGCTTATATTAATTATTTATGCTATGGACCCCCTCTGGGTTGTTCCTTAGCAAAAGTCTAAAGTGATCTTTAGTGTTATAATTTATTGTGTGAGTATTTTTTAGCTTTTTTATTTTAATATAATTATAATTAGAAAAAATTTTTTTTATAATACTATATATCTTTTTGTAAATTGTTAACTTTTGGTTTTTTTAAATAATTAACGAACTTTTGGTGTTAAATTTTATTAAGACCACTGTGTAACACCATGATTCTTTTTTAACTTAACATGACTTATTGGTGAGTTTTCGGTTATTTTTTAATATCTATCTTATTTTTCTTTATTTTGACTACGTTTATATTTTAATAATTTTATATGCATTTATAGCCTTGAAAAGGGATGTAATAATTAAAACATCCGAAACGTCGGCAAAAAGATTGTTTTGTCACAGTATAATTTGTTCGTGGTGATCAATAAATTCCCCAGCTCATTATAATAACTAGACGAACAATAAATTCATTTACACTAATTAATATCGGTTTTTTGTAAAAATTAATTAATTTGACCGGGTACGCGAATACCACGTCACAATATATAGACTCTAGTCATGCCAACCTCTTAAGATAATTAGAATTTAACACAACTTAACCCTTTCACTGGCAATGTATTATATATAAAAAAAAAGTTGTGCCACAACTGGCGATGTATCATATATGATCAAATTGAATAACTGCTGCATTTTTCAGTCAATTCATTTCAACTTCGGTGAAATACAAGATGACGACAGGCGTCTAAGGTATGATCCCCAGTTCCTTACTGAGGAGTCCAAACTGGGGATCGCGGACAAAACGCCTTAATTTTTGTTTTATTTTTTAAAAAGGCCGTTACTCTGGGAAATTCCACCAACCATAGTGGACAAAGGGTATAATGCGCCTGCTTTATTCCAAAAATAAAGCATTTAGTTCGGAAAGACCGATAATTATATATAAAAAAAACTTTCTTATTCGGGGATTTGAACCTCCAATCTTTAACTCCGGAGGCTTGCTCTCTACCAACTGAGCTACTTTATCGTTTCTTTCGTTGTGTTAAATTGAGGCTATAAACTTTAAAGCATATTCTAGCTATCGTTATAGCCTCAATTTAACACAACGAAAAAAACAATAAAATAGCTCATTTGGTAGAGAGCAACCTCCGGAGTTGAAGATCGGAGGTTCTAATTTCCGAACGAGATATTTTTTTTTTTTTTTAATTAGTAAAAAGTCGATTGTTAAGGGTCAATAATAAATAAATCCAATTTATTTATGTATGTGCACAACGTTTCGTCTGCTAGGTTTGCAGACCTCTTCAGGTGCTGTATTTATTGGACAAAATTATAAATATTTATATCAAATTTTACAATACTTGTAAATTAAAAATTAAATTTTACCTTAATAATGAATATAATGTTGCAGCCCAAGTGAGCTTCGTCGAATAACATTTGATACGAAATCAACGAGTATTTATACAAAAACAAAGTAGGTGTGTGTTTACAAACTATACGTCATAGTTTGTGTACATTAGTCTCTTTAAAGTATATTCATAACATTTCTGTATTGACGGTTTAAATGTTGAGTATCTTCCATTCTGTTAATTGTCGAATTATGATGAATAATAAGTAACATTTCCGAAATGAGTCTTTTTTTATAGCAAGATTCTTTATCTATTATTTTTGTATCTTCCCAGTTAAAATTGTGATTTACGTTATTTAAAATGTGTGCAGTAACAACGGCTTCTGGATTTATATTTTTCTGATGTTCTTTTATTCGATTTTTTAGGCAGCGTTTTGTTCCTCCAATATAAATAGCCGGGCATTTAATAGAAGATAACTTAATTGTAAACTACCCCTGTCTCCTCCCATTTTGATGTTTCATCTTTGCCTAATTTTTTAATAGTATCAAGTTTATGATTAATTAATGGAATAGTGTTAATATTATATTTTC
Source organism: Theocolax elegans (assembly GCA_026168455.1). NCBI lineage: Eukaryota > Metazoa > Arthropoda > Insecta > Hymenoptera > Cerocephalidae > Theocolax > Theocolax elegans. Next base: position 28,724,618 of record CM047427.1, on the reverse strand, counting down.
TTAGCATTCGGGAACATTTATTGAAAATCTCTTTATTATAAGGTAGTGATATGGTACATATTGGGATATTTTTTATCTATTTTAACATTGTTTTTATTTGTAATATTGCGTTTTCTTTTATTTATTGCTGAATTTACAAATTCGAAAGGATAATCATTGCTTTTTAGTATTTCTGTAATAATATTTAGATTCTCTTTATGAAACTGTTTTTGTGACAATATCATTACCCTATCTACTAAATCATAAATAATATTATGTTTCTGTTGTATTGTTTAATTAGAATTAAAATTTAATAACCGATTAGAATTAGTTGATTTTCGATAGCAATTTGTAATAATACTATTGTTTTCTTTGATTAATGTGAGATCAAGAAAATTGATACAATTATTATTTTCTATTTCATTTGTAAATTTGAGGTGTTTATTATAATTGTTAAAGATATTGAGAATTCATTAATGGTTTGGAGGATTTTTATTAGCCGCCAATATGGTAAAAACTTATTTAAAATCAAAGAAATATCAAAAAATCTTCTTGTCCATTTGTATATATTATTTACTATTTATTAATGTTATCTATTGAAGAAGTTGTCAAAAAGTTTAATTGAAAAACAAGTAATAGATACCTGAATGCTTTACAATTAAAAGCAATTAAAATCTCACATGAAACTGAGTCCTTTAACTTTCCTATTCATGAATATATATATGGGTGGTTCGACCCTGTGACATCGAAAATGACAAAAATAAATATTGCTATAATTGTGGGAATATATTTTAGAGGTATCCAGTAGTTCTCCTGAATTTTTTCAGATTCTTTCGGGTCCATTATTTTAAGTTACAGAGAGTCAAAGTTGATATTTTAGCACATTTTTGCATTATATGCCCATTTTCATGAATTTGTAGCCCCCAGGGCTTTTTTTCACTAAAAACATAAATATGACTTTTTTTGTAAAATTTTCTGAATTTTTCATTAAAAATTCTTGTAAAGGCATAGATGTATAATGTCACACTCTTGTGAGTCATTTAAACCTTAAACAGTGAAAACCAGCAATTCTGCTCCGGACTTTGCAAACCTAATGCTGCCTAAAAGATGTCTTTTTATAGTCAGAAACTGCCTATAAATTTCTAGAGTGGGTCTAAATCATTAAAATCACTTATGGTCAAAATATCTGGGAAAAGTGCCCGAAATATTAATAGAAATGTATATTTGTTGCCTTATAACGATGTATCTATTAGCATGATCATTGCAAAAGAATTTATGCACTCACCTTAGAGAGGTAGAAAAGTATCTCCACTTGTTTCAGTATCCATCTAATCTCCTGTAAGCTGCTAAAAATACAAATATTATTATACTATTATTAATATTTATATTATATAATATATTATTATACAAACGTTATTATTATTATAAAGCGATTTTTTGTGGCTTGTAATACATTTGACGAGCTCTTTTTATTGCCATCCAGACATTCGTCAAAATTCCGAATGTTTGCTCCACTTTACAGCGAGTTCTTGTATGTTCTTGTGTGTATATTTCTTCAATTAAATTGATTCCAGCATCCAGAATTGGTGTGAGCAGGACTGGCTAAGGCGTGTAACCACTATCTCCTTTGAAATATCAAACACATTGATACAAATTAATTATTTATAATTTAATATAAAATCAGTTTTTTGGATTTTTTCAATGTTACCGTTAAAATTGCTATATCTGAAGAATGACGATTTATAGAGCATAAATTTATCTATTTTTTAGTTGCAAGTTTGCTCAGTTATCTTCATTTGTTTTTGATTTATTGCAAAAATAGACAATTTTTTTAACAAATTCGTAGTCCAAAATTATTAATATTTTTGTTTGGAAAAAATGGTAAACACAGGTACTATCAAGTACTATCAAGTGACTACAATGAATTTAAGGAGCAAGATATACCGTGTAATTTACTCAACATTAATACATATCAATCGTTTATCAAGTTGCAAAAAAATGGTCATCTGAAAATTAAATTAGAATTTTTATTTTACACATTTATTGCTCTGCACTGTTTTACGAAAATAGAAATAAGCATTATACGAGGTAGCTACGTGCTAATATTAATTAGCATTGGTTCTTTTATACCAATTAATGAAAATTTTTCAAAAACTTCTGTATTTTCTTTTTACTATAAGTTTGAAATTTTACTATAAGATTATTGTGTACCGAGAAAACACAGAGCAAGAAATCACAGCAGCCGCAACAACAAACAAAGAAAAAAGTACTCACAAGAAAACGGGTAAGCGTGTCCTGTCGTCTTCCTCGGAGGGGGAGTCGAAGGACCAAAAGAGATACAGGCCAGGAACTAGCAAGAAGGCCGAGAACAGTTCGAGCTCCTCTTCGGAATCGGAAATCGAGACAGAAACTGAGGTCCGACCTGAAACTAAGAAGGAAAGGCATATATTGGAAACACCAATGTATGTGATGCAGCAAATTGAGACGATTAAGAATTACATCGTCAAGAAAGACAGTGAGAGAGCGCATATGGCTCTCCACAACATACACGCTATTATGTCAACCTTAATAGCGAAAAGTGCATATCTGGAAGGGCAGATAAAAGCAATAAACGAAAGAGAGAAAAGCAAACAAGAGTCGTATGCAGGGGTCGCTAAAAGACTTGTCGCGCCGAAAGAAACGGCAAAGCAAGTAAACATTAAGAACCCGAAAAACCACAAACTGGTGATAAGACCAAAAGCTGCCGATACCTTTAAGTCAGAAGAAGAGATGAAGCAGAAGTTTCAGGCGGACTTCAGGCCGAGAATAGAGAAAGTACAGATCAGAAGCCTGCGTACAATTAATAAAGGCTTGCTGATAGAAACCGAAAACGAAGAATCTCTGCAGAAGATTCTAAACAAGAAAGAACTAAGGGCGAATTTCGAGATGACGAAACCAACAAAACAGAGACCGAGGTTGATCATTTATGACCTACCGAAGAACATAAATGAGAAAGAGATAGTCGAAATTATAACCGAACAGAACCCATGCACACAGGACGAGGCCAAAAGGCAGATAATTCCGAAATTTAAAACAGGCAAGAAAGAGGGAACTAGGACGAACTGGGTAGTAGAAGTGACACCTGAAATGAGAAGTAGGTTGTTAGAAAAGAGGAGAGTATTCGTAGATTACCAATCGTGTAAAGTACAGGATTTCGTGCTCGTCTCCAGGTGCTACAAGTGCCAGGGTTACGGACACATCAGCAAGGTATGCCATAATGAGGTATACTGCTCTCATTGCGCAGAAAAGGGTCATTCCTTTGATAAATGCCCGAACAAAAATAATCAGAAAAAGTGTATTAATTGTGTAAAGGCCAAGAAAAAGGCTGAACACAACGTTCTGGACACAAAATGCCCATGTTATGTTAAGGCATTAGAGAGGCTTGTCAACAACACGGATTACGGAGAATAAGAACAGTAGGTTATTCGTAGCTCAACTTAATGCCAGGCGATCGAGAAGGGTAGTACCCGAGATCAGGCAAAAAGCGTATGAAAATGGCATACAAGCTTTAATGTTACAAGAGCCGTATACAAGATCGAATAAAGTGATGGATTACGGAATGGGAATAAGAATTGTCTCTAGAAAGGAAAACCCATGGGCTGCTATAGCTATAACAGACCCGAACGCAGTAGTTTTGCAAATATCAAATCTCTGCACGACACACTTTGCGGTTGCAGAAGTCTCGATACCATATAAGGTATATCTTATAAGTGGATACTTCCAACTAAAGGATGATATCGAAGTGCATCTTAACACGCTGCAAACAATTATTAACGCACTGGAAGGAAAGAACTTTATTATTGGTATCGATTCTAATGCCCGATCAGCCTTATGGGGTCCAGTAGACACAGACGCAAAAGGAGAAAAGCTAGAGGAGTTCGTTATCCAGAATAACCTGTGTGTGATAAATGACCCGAATAGCATAGCAACGGTCGCAAGCGAAGTTGGAGAAGGACACGTAGATGTAACAATAGCCTCACCTAATATGATCGAGAGAATACATAACTGGAAAGTTCAGAAGAACTGGACTTCCAGCGATCATAGGACTATAACGTCCGAGATAGGAGAAATGGCTGTAAACGGGAGATACAGAAACAGCGAAAATATGAGGCGTTACATGACTAGCAAGGCTAATTGGGGTTTATTTGTACACACTCTAAGAGAAAACTGGAAACCAATTCCGAACTATCACGATACGGGCTCAACGATCGCCGGCTTGAGAAACATAACCAAAGGCATAAGGATGGCATGTGACAAAGCCATACCAACAAAGAACAAATCAAATAGGAAAGTCCCATGGTGGAACGAAGAACTGACTCAAGCCAAAAAATACACGAACAAACTGAGACGGCAATTTCAAAAGGAAAGAAACCCAGAACAGAGAGAGTATAAGAAAAGGGTTTATAAGATGGCCAAGAGACAGTATACAAGGCAAATTGACTCGACAAAGACCCATAAATGGCAAGAGTTCGTAACTAGACAAGGCAATGACAATCCATGGAGCTTACCGTACAAACTGGCCGCCAAAAAGGCAAGGATTAGAGACATCGCAAGTAACATTCTAACAGATAGTGGATACACGATGACTTGGGAAGAAACAGCAAAACAGATTCTAGACCGACTGTTTCCCGACGATGAAATATACTCAGAGACACAAGAGCAAGCGAATATAAGGCTGCAGAACAACAGATATACAGACGAATACAGAGAAACGGAGGAGTTTACAATAACAGAGATGGTACAAGTGGTAAAGAAAATGAAGCCAGGTAAAGCTCCAGGAACAGACTGTTTCGATCTGATAATAATTAAAAGTGCTCTAGAGGTAGTCGGCGAAGATCTGTTAAAGTTATACAATAGCTGTTTAAAGTATGGCATCTTTCCGAACATGTGGAAAGTTGGAAAGGTCATAACTATTAAAAAAGGAATCGATAAAGATCCAAGTCTCCTAAGCTCGTATAGACCAATATGCCTTTTATCTATACTAGGCAAAATACTGGAAGGATGATAATCAGAAAACTGGAGAAAGTAGTGGAACGAAGAACTGACTCAGGCCAAAAAATACACGAACAAACTGAGACGGCAATTTCAAAAGGAAAGAAACCCAGAACAGAGAGAGTATAAGAAAAGGGTTTATAAGATGGCCAAGAGACAGTATACAAGGCAAATTGACTCGACAAAGACCCATAAATGGCAAGAGTTCGTAACTAGACAAGGCAATGACAATCCATGGAGCTTACCGTACAAACTGGCCGCCAAAAAGGCAAGGATTAGAGACATCGCAAGTAACATTCTAACAGATAGTGGATACACGATGACTTGGGAAGAAACAGCAAAACAGATTCTAGACCGACTGTTTCCCGACGATGAAATATACTCAGAGACACAAGAGCAAGCGAATATAAGGCTGCAGAACAACAGATACACAGACGAATACAGAGAAACGGAGGAGTTTACAATAACAGAGATGGCACAAGTGGTAAAGAAAATGAAGCCAGGTAAAGCTCCAGGAACAGACTGTTTCGATCTGATAATAATTAAAAGTGCTCTAGAGGTAGTCGGCGAAGATCTGTTAAAGTTATACAATAGCTGTTTAAAGTATGGCATCTTTCCGAACATGTGGAAAGTTGGAAAGGTCATAACTATTAAAAAGGAATCGATAAAGATCCAAGTCTCCTAAGCTCGTATAGACCAATATGCCTTTTATCTATACTAGGCAAAATACTGGAAGGATTGATAATCAGAAAACTGGAGAAAGTAGTGGAACCCAGTCTTTCAGATAAACAATACGGCTTCAGGAAGAATAGATCCACAGAAGATGCGATAGTCTATGTAGTTAATAAAGTGAAGCAATCCAACAAGAAGTACGTAATCATAATGTTTCTTGACATTAAGGGAGCATTTGATAACGTATGGTGGCCAGGAGTACTGGAAAAGCTAAGACACATGAGATGCCCCTGGAGACTGTATGAAATAATTAGGGATTACCTCTGTAATAGGAAAGTAATTATTTCCGAAGGTGGCAACTCTGCGAGCAAAGATGTGACAAAAGGTTGTCCCCAGGGCTCACTACTGGGGCCAATACTATGGAACGTAGTGTTCGACGAAATACTTCACGCATTAGAAAGAGAAGGACATGAGACGATAGCCTATGCTGACGATCAGGCAGTGATAGTAGAAGGAGACTCCAGGAGAGAACTAGAAATAAGAGGACACGCTGCAATTGACATGATAGAGAGATGGAGCAAAAAGGTCAAAATGAAACATGCACCAGATAAATGCGGCATGCTCTTAGCCAAGGGAACATTCCATGAAAAATGTTACCCAGTAATTAAAATAAATGGCAAGAGAATTAAAAGACAGGAACCAGTAAAATATCTGGGAGTTTCATTTGGCAAAGGCTTAAGTGTGCAGCATCATGTCACGGAGATCTCAATGAAAACCAGAGGAATCTTCCAAAGGTTAGCAAGATTAGCTAGAGATGAGTGGGGCTTGGGCTATCGTTCTCTAGAAATAATATACAAAGGGGTATACATACCAATCATAACGTACGCAGCAGCAGGATGGTTTAAACTCGCAAATAATGTCCAAAAGAAAAAGCTCATAATGTCACAAAGATTTGCTCTAATGAAGACAACGGGAGCATATAGAACCACTTCGGCTGAGTCCATCACAATGATAACGGGTCACTTGCCGATAGATCTGGAATGTGAGGAAAGAATAGGAATGTATTACATAACGAAAGAACAAGGCATTCAAATACATGGAATTCACATACCAGACGGTGGAGAATCCTCTACCAGGCAATGAATGGAAAAGAAAATACAATGCAAAGTGTGAATTGGACAAGGAATTGAGGAAAGTGTGGCAGTCGAGGTGGGATAACTCTATAAAGGGCAGACATACATATGAGATAATGCCAAACGTGGAAGAAAGAAGGAAAAAGACGTGGCTTAAACCGAGCAAATACCTAATGCAAATACTCAGTGGACATGGAAGTTTTCAAACTTTCAGAATGCGATTTAACTTTGTAGAATCAGACCTGTGTAGCTGCGGAGAGACAGACTCCCCGGAACATGTTATATGGAAATGCGTGAAGTACGAACAAATAAGACTAAAGCACATGCAGGAGACAGAGGCAGGAATGAGAGACACAAAAGCCTTATTGGAAACAAAGGAAGGGACCGAGAGGCTGACAAGGATGACAAAAGAAATCTTGCTCGCAAAGGATGCTACGGAAATTCTAGAAAGAGATTTAGTCGTAGAAATAGTGGAAACTGAGGAAGCAGAAGAGTTAAGGGAAGAGAATGAGTGAGTAGCTTAGGGATAGACAATATTCCAGAAAGTAGATAGATAAGAGAAAAAGGAGAGAGAAAAAGGAAAAGCATAAGTGAGAAGGGAATGAAAGTGGCTAAGTTAGAAAGAATTCCATTGTAACTAACAAATGGAAGAATAGGAAAGGAAATAGATACAGAGGTAATCGAGATAGCTTATCATACTAGACAATAGGTAAACTAACATTTTCTATTAGATAGAATATAACTGACGAGAATGAATGACGATGAAAGAGGAAAAATGGCAATAGAGAGAAAGTAGAAAGAATGAAGATGAAAGATTAAGTCTGAAAGATAGTATGAAAGAGTATGAAAGTTAGGGAGAATGAACGGACGCTAGGTAGGAACTCCTTCTTTTATAAAAGTAGATGAGAAATGAAAGTAGGGAAGAAAGAAGAGAGAAGAGGAAGAGAGAAGATATTAGGAAGAAAGAAGAATAGAGTAGGAAGAGAAGGAAGAGAGAAGAAAGACGTAGCAAAAATAGAAAGTCCTAGTCCCTAGTTCCCCAAAAGTAGAAAGAATAAATAAAGTAAAAAGGAATAAAAATAAAAAACAAAACCGAAGCACAAGAGAGAACATAGAAAGAGTTGAATCGCAAGAAAAGGAAAAGACAAATGCGAACTCTGGAAAGTTCCGTAGTCCAAATACCGTCACAGTCTAAGATAAGGAAGACAAGCAGATAGCAAAAGAGACGTGACAAGGACGACCGCCGGTATGCCAGAGGCGAGGTACGGCGGCAATGATCGATGCGTTAGGCATCGATCTAGCTCGGTTTTTTTTTTTTTTTTTTTTTTTTTTTTTTTTTTGTGTACCGAGAAAATAATATGCTCCTTCATTAGCTAATATCACTTCATCATTTCGTAGATTTATAAAATGTTCTCTCATACTACTGAAGTTCCACACATGTCTGTCATTATTGCTGCCCGGACAAATAGTAATACTTCTAATAATGTAATCTGAATCTGCAACCTGCACGTATTATTATTCTGTTAATATTAATAAAAAACCATACAATAATTAATCTCTAAAATAATACAAAAGAAGACATCTTACTACTTGCACATTCATTGCTTAATCAACTTTATAATTAACCTTTTGGCTGCGGGAAAATTTTAGTACTAAACGACCTTTTATAAAATGCAAAATGTATACATGACATCATTGGATATTTCAGGTAGAGTCCCCACCCTGACTGCTGGTCGATAAATCGACCACCCCCGCAGGCAACGTAAAGTACAATGTAAAATTTCTTTCTCATTTTCCAGGAAAACTCGAGAGGATATTTTTATGTAATTTCTCGCGCTGAACATGAAAAAATAGTTAAAAAATCCTAGATACTCTTGACCTTGAAAATCTATTTTTCAAGGTCAAATTTTTTTTCTAGCATAGATAGAATTTTTTCAAGATTTTCGTACATAGTGTCATGACTGAATAAAAAAAAGAATTCTGAAAAAAATAGCTGAGGTATCATTGATCTTAAAAATTTACATTCAAAGTCGCATTCACTTCTAAAACAAGTGCAACAAAAATCTGCTACATTTGTCAAGATGTGAAGAAATATTCTGACACTCGCTCTTAGCATAACCCAGGATCAACGGCGTGAACGTGGCGAAAAGGTAATCCCATTGGGGTGCTTGATTTTCGTGAGTCCCCTTGCCTCTCACGTTTCGGGGTGCTTGATTTCCGTGAGTCCCGTTGCCTCTCACGTAGGAATGATTGGCTCTACGGTAATGTCTCTTTTGTGTGGTACGCTTCAAAGCATGGTGCTGCGCATAGAGGAATTTCACAACTAGGGAAAATGTATGTCGTTCTACGTGGAGTCTTACGCAAAGAGCACAAGTGGCATCTTCGACTTGTACCTTGCCTCGGGAAATGGCGGCCAACTAATCGAATGGGAGAGTCATTGTAAAGAGAGATGCTTGCAGAAGGATCAAGTTTCAGTAATGATCTAGCAACCTGTAATCTAAATGAAGGAAATGATATAGCTTTCACGTTTCTCATTTTATATAACGCATGAGCATTGGATAGACAAAGATCAATAAGATGCAAAAAAAGCTTCCGATACCATTTCATTGTTTTTCGCACTGTTTCTGTTATAGATAATTGTCTATCAACATTATCAATACCACCCATATTTTGATTATAATCGTGGACACACCTTGGCTTTATAATATCTTTATTTGTTAGGTAACATTTTTTTCCAGTTGCACAGAATTCAAGTTCGTGCACAGTTGTAAGTATACGAACGCTACGTTTATCTTCCCACCTCTGACTTGTTTCCAAGCTTTGGCATTCCCTTTCTATTTGCTTTCACTGTACCACACATACCTGTATCACGATCGTGTAAAAATTCTGCCAAAGTGGGAGATGTATACCAATTGTCTATGTATACAACATGACCCTTATAAAAATAAGATTGTAAAAAGTGAGCTACAATATCGCCAGTAACACCCAAATCAAACTTTTGATAATCAGTGTTGGCACCAGTATAAATAATAAAACCCAACACGAATACCGTCTCGCAGTCTAGAATCATGAATAGCTTGATGTCAAAGCGATTTCTCGTCAAAGGAATGTACTGCTTGAATCGAAGCCTACCTTTCCATAATAATAGACTTATATCTATGCACAGATTTTTTCCTGGAGTAAGAACTGCTGAAAATTTGCTTTGCACGTGTTCTATTACTGGCTTTATTTTCACTGAAGGATGATTTTCGATCTCTTCATTATTATGAAAATGTAAACATCGTAGGATGTGATTATATCTATCGCGAGGCATTATTTGGCCAAAAATTGGAGTGTGTAGCAAAAGATCTGTGGACCAATAGCTTTCTAAATCGCCTTTACAGACATGGCCCATTAGAATGGAAAGGCCTAGAAAAGTTTCCAATTCTGTTTTTGTGACAGGGGACCAAGCTTTCATGTGGGAAAAACGAGTTATGGGATTTTGAGTTGCGTAACGATTGGTTTCCTCTACAATTTTTTTGAGTAAAGAAGAATCACAAAAGTAATTGAAATAATCAATTAATGTATTTCCTGAAAAAGAGATATTCGAATTTATTTCGGAGCTACCTTGAAAATCTTTGATTGATGGATAAAAATACGCGTCCTCAGACAATTTAGTTTCCTTATAAGAAAAGTCTTCCAAATTGACTTCTCCGATGTCTTCATTTTCTGCTCCATTGTCTAAAACCTCGTTTTCTAATACTTCATTTTCTGGTTCGGACTCGCCACTACTCCAAGCTTCATGTTCAGCCATTTTATAGAAGAGAGAATATTAGACTATTCAATCGTGTAATATTCAAAAAGTGAAAATAGTAAAAATTATATACTGTGCAAATCCTGGAGACTAATAAGTTATGCATGAGAAGTACCAGTCTGCATCGTATTATAAATTTATAAATAAGAATGAATAAAAAATAAATTAATTTTTTGAGATTAAAATATTTTTGAACATTAGACGAGTTTCTGCAATAAGTGATGACATTTATTTCGTACCTAGTTGACGAACAACAAAGATATACCAACTCCCAGACCGAAATAGTAAAAAACAGATTTTGTGTTTACGTCATTGATTTTAGATCACGCTGAAATGAATGCCGCAGTATTTTATGTAACCTTCAAAAATAAGGTTGAAGCTCGATATTTTGTTTTGGAAACTAAAATTTCATCGCGAAATAGACATTTTCATGAACAAAGATAATTTTATGATTTTTTTACTTTTTTTCCCGTTTTGACCTGATCAATACCGCTAAAAAGCTACATCAAACTTTCGCTTATGCAAATAAAATACAATATGACCTTGACTGTAAATTTACAAGATTAAGGATACCGCAGTGATTTTTTAAAGTATTTTTTATAAGCAGAATATAAAATTACGAAAGAAATCACTCTAAAATTCTCGCTTCTACTAGGGATGAAATTTGATCTTGAAATGCCTATTTTCAAGGTGAATAATATTTTGAGGAATTGTAAAACTATTTTATATACATACAAAACATCAAAATTAATCTAAAAACATTAAAAGTTAAAAAATGCCTCTTCATTTTCTAATGGTCGAACACAAGTGACAAGAAAACAATCGATCAGTCCAATGATACCTGGAATTCTGTTATATCTACGAAATCTGCAAAATTAATTAAAGCTATCAATTTCATCAACTAATTGATAATTATTACTTTCAAATTTTATTTTATTTTTCTTCATAATTTATAAAAAAATAATTAAATATAAATTAAAGGAAAAAGCCTGAGATAAGTCCAAAAAATAAAAAAAAAATTTGTTTATCAAATTGAACAAATTAAATTGAAAAAAATCACTCGATTTTTTTGTTTTCACGAGTACTAAAACTTAAGTGATTTTTCTGACAATTTTTCATTAATTTGTGGTAACATATATTGCTGAAAATATGCCCGAGTGCCTGAAAAACAGGGTCTTATCATAAATTCATTCTTTTGTTTAAAGAAAAAATAAATTTTTTAAACTTACTTATTTGAAACAGTTTGCCTCTCGTCTCTCATACTGCTTCTAATTTTGATGAATTAATTAATATTTAAAAAATATATTGTCTAATTTTAGTCATGGAATTATTTACGATTGAAGTGTAAAAAGAAAGTTGCGACATACCGCAAATTGCTGTCGAAAACGGGAAATGAAACGCCTTCAGTGGAAGTTTCTGCGTTGGATGAAAGAGTAGTCAATATTTTTGGTAAATATGGAATTGGCTTACCTCTACACGAAGTAGGTGTTCCAACTGCTACTTATTTTGAAGCAATTTTGGAATGGTAAAGATACCTTAATTTATTGTATACTTAAAATTATGTGACTTAAAATCGTTCAAGGCACTAACTAAAGTGTCTTATAGACATTAAACTTAATTGTTTAATGTAATTACATTAACATTAAAGCAATTGGAATAAGTATAATGTCAAAAATTGATTCTGTCGAGTTTTACATGATCGGCGTTTTTTTGGGTGGGTCATAATTTTTTAACTTCTAGTGCACATAGAGATCTAAAATTTTGCAAAAAACTTACAATGTGAAAAATAAGTAAGAAAAAAATTAAATAAAAATTATTGAATGCTAATTTTTCAAAAACTGTTGGTAAAAGTTGTTGAAAAATGTAAAACCTTGCAGAAACACACAAAATTCAATTAAATACTTATTGTTAAGTGTTTATAATCAAAAGGCGCGATAGCGCCTGACGCAAGTAAAGGCGCGAGAGCCATTATATACAGCTAACTAGCCCCCCAGATTTTTACTTTTCTAACCGCTGCATTATTACATTATGTATTTGTGCTATTGACCACGCATTACGTTCCTTATTTATTAATCTTTACTGTACAACAAGTTTTACACGAATTCATTTACGCACAATCAAGAAAATCAATGCCAAAGATATTGCTTGCTGATTTCCTTTCCTCAATTTTCGTCTTTTCCCTTTTGATATATATAGTCAACTTCAAACAAAATGAGATAGAGATAGTATAGGAAAGGCATGAGATAGAAAGAGAAACAATGCTTTCCAGCCCGTGAGAGAGTGCGTACAGAAGTAAAAACTTATAGAAGAAGTTCAAACGTGGCCACGAGAGGGAGCTAGTTTCAGGTGAATACTTTTGTCACAGCTGAATCATCTGGCTGATTTTGTGTGAAAAGTTATGAATTAAAATTATTTATTTACGTAATTATTTCCAATACCTCACATTATTCCGTTTCGGTATTTTTTATTGTAGTGCAATGCAGATACTATTGCAAGGTGAAGATTTCATATTCGCTCATATCCTATACTAGCATGTCGACCTTTGACATCTCGACAAGAGAGAGAGTGAGAGAGAGAGAGAGAGAGAGAGAGAGAGAGAGAGAGAGAGAGAAAGACAAACATTGATAAAATTCTAACCATGAAAACAATGTTTTCATTTCCATGCAAGTGATGGTATAACTTTTCTAAATCTTAAAGTATAATATTAATAAGAATTGCACAAAAAATAAATGTATATTATTATATTATTTTAATTATATTTATTATATTATTAATTCATTTTATTTATATAATTTGATGTGTTTGCTTTAAGTTTATATTATTTGAAGGGACTTATGCTTGTATTTTTATAATGAATCCCTCATGATATCTCAATGTTTTCCACATTGACCAAAATAATTTAAAAAACAATAGATTATAATTAAGTGGATGCTGTATCGTTCTCTATACTAATTAAAATTACTGAATAATCATTTTATTTTCTATATAAAGCCAATATATGTGTTCGATACTTTGCCAAGTACATAATATTTAATAATTATATGGACTATAACAAATGTGATATTCTTTCCAACGTTAAGTGAAATGATTGCTTAATAGTTATATGTACTGAAAAAATTTAAAAGAATGTTGATAAGTTATTGTTCTCTTTACATATATTTATTGAATACCTTTTTTAATATTTAAATAAAATCAATGTGTCAGTTGTTTGGTAAGTGTAAAAGGCATTTAATAATTTTGTAACTTTCACATGCCTATAAAATGTTTGATAGTGACACTAACTAACATATATAGTTAAGTAATTAAATAGAATTTCTTGTGTTGTACTAAAATTATAATATTAAATTGTACTGTTGTCATTAATTATTATAGTAACCCAATAATATAGAATTTAATTTGTTACAAATAAATTTAGCTTAATTAAAACTATACATGTATCATATTAAAATCACTGAATAAGAAAGGGTTATTTTTAAAGTATATTAATTTTAAGCAAATAACGTCTCTGAAATGAAAAATTATTGGTACAAAGTAAAATTAAAGCAAATTTGCTGTGAGGAACATTTTACCTTGTAAATATTATCATAAATCACTAAAGATGCAGCAAAACAAATTTAAATTTAAGTGACGAGAGGTTACCTAAAAAGTGCACTATTATGAGTATGTAAATATATATATATGGGGTATTCCACGTGAAGTGGTCCGATCAAAATTTTAAAATGCCCCAAATTTTGGGTACACATTGCAAATGTTTTTCAGAATACAGAAAAAAATTTTTAGGTACTGGAATTTATTAGTTCAAAAGTTATTCTAACCTCAAAAAGTGAACTTTTTCCAGTTTTTTTCAACACCAGCTGGGTTCATCGCTATTTAACTCAAAATCTATCAACTTTTACTATAGAACATTATATGTAACATTCGTTGCTAATTATGTCTAGAATTTATCCTTCTGGGTTAGAATTTCTAATTTCAAGGTAAATGTTAGATAAACTACATGTCAACATTCAACTTAAAAAAAAACTAACTTCGCCACAATTGATTTTTTTATCCAAAAGTCCAAAAGAAAGCTTGGAGCAATACCTTTCAAATGATCTGTAGCATTTTTATGGCCTTCAATTCTGCAAAAAGTTATGATAATTTAAAGAAAGACAAAAAATTCACAAAAATTAACATGGTATTTCCCATTTAAATTTTTTAAAAAATTTCGTCTTTCTTTAAATTATCATAACTTTTGACAGAATTGAAGGCCATAAAAATGCTACAGATCATTTGAAAGGTATTGCTCCAAGCTTTCTTTTGGACTTTTGGATAAAAAAATCAATTGTGGCGAAGTTAGTTTTTTTTAAGTTGAATATTGACATGTAGTTTATCTAACATTTACCTTGAAATTAGAAATTCTAACCCAGAAGGATAAATTCTAGACATAATAAGCAACGAATGTTACATATAATGTTCTATAGTAAAAGTTGATAGATTTTGAGTTAAATAGCGATGAACCCAGCTGGTGTTGAAAAAAACTGGAAAAAGTTCACTTTTTGAGGTTAGAATAACTTTTGAACTAATAAATTCCAGTACCTAAAAATTTTTTTCTGTATTCTGAAAAACATTTGCAATGTGTACCCAAAATTTGGGGCATTTTAAAATTTTGATCGGACCACTTCACGTGGAATACCCCATATATTTCACCGACACGGTGGCGGAGTGGCGGAGACGCACCTCGACCGGTCACGGAAGTTAAGCAGCACTGAGTGCGGTTCGCACTTGGATGGGTTTGGCTTTCGTGGCGGGTTAGGTGTTTTTTCACACTTCACAACGTGAGCGGGAGGTGTGAAACATTCGGTTTCGGTGTCAAGGCCTACGCAATGTGACTTTGACACCCAAAAAGAATGTTTCGAATACACCGGCCATCTCGGATGAGGTTTTCCCTGCTTCGCAGGTTTCCCTCATCCACGGGCATAACCCCGGGCGAATGCGAGATGGTGGGGTTTTAAGGGAGGGATAAAGCACCCACACATAGGTGGTAGGTGGACACCGTTAAAGTCCCCCAGGGGATAAACGGTAGGAAGTGCCAGGAAAAAGAGAGCACAAATCAAGAATAAAAATATATATATATATATATATATATATATATATATATTTCATAGGATTTTTCTTATTTGTTTAATGGTATTCATTCGCTGGAGTTGTTCATTTGACTCTGATTAATTACTTGTATTTGTATAAGTGCAGCTTATACATGATTCAAAAACAATATGTACTGAGAGCTGCATTGATATAAGAATTGAAAGAATTGAAAGTGCCAACATAGGATAATTCTGTAATTGAGTCATTGATATAATTAATGAAACAAATTTTGTGTAAGTAAATAATTGTGGTTCTGACTTAAGTCTAACTATAAACTGAAATATATACAGTCCCACATATAGCATAAACAACTGTGTTATAATATAATAATGGGCAAATTTTAGTCGCTTCAAGAAGAAACTTTCTATTACATGTGCCAGTCCAGTTGTAATCTAAACTATATAGTATATATTTAGATTTACATAATTATATTTAAGGAATAAATCGATGATCCTTTATTCTAGGCAAGTTTAATTGTGACTTGTCAAGAAGAGAAAAAAATAGATTGTACATATTATCTAATGGATATGTGGTATGGTGGCGTAATTCACTGTTAACCGTAGTTGTATTTTTCTTTCAATAAATGATTATTAGATATGTCATAATACACAAACTTGTTTGTAAAATAAATACAATGCAACTAGGAAATGTTTCATTATACTGTTTTGTAATAAATAACCATTTTTTAACGCATAAATGAAATGATAATTAAATATTTTTATTTTATTTTTCTTTTTTATTAATTTATTAAAATTATACACTGATGTATTAATAAAAACACCTTCTACGAAAATGTCAACATTTGCAAGTATGGTTTCCAATTACACTTTGAAAAATGTTATCTGATAAAAAAATCTTTAATTATTACTCTCATCCTATTTCTACTTATATTTTGCTTAAACTCCATAAAAAAATGCAATAGAAAGTACTGAAATCAAATATTGACAAGTAATTTTAATTGAATATTTATATATTTTTTTTGCTTAAACTCCAAAAAGTTTCTGCAACAGAAAGTACTGAAATCAAAGCGGAATAATCGACAAGTATTTTTTACCATACCATACACTGAAATTTTTTTAATTAAACTTTTATATATTTTGCTTAAACTCTATAAAAAGTTCTAATTAATTTCCACAAAACTGATAAAAAGGAAACTTCTTTTTTTTTTAATTTTCTTTAAATAAACAATGCCTATCCTTCCAGTGCTTTACATCAGTAGATAAACAATTTTATAGAATAATAACCTTTTTTATATGTAACTTATATTCCATAATAGTTTTCTGTAATTGAAAGTACTGAAATCAAAAACACTTTCCAAGAAGGTGTCAAAACCCGCAAGTATTGTTATTCTAATCAAACTTTGAAAATTGTTATCTGATAAATAAATTCTGCAATTGAATCTGACATTGTTATCTGATAAATAAATAATTTTAATTCTAACTCCCTTATTTTATCTATTTCTTTGAATTTTAATTAAACATTTTTCTTAATCTTACAAAAATTACATATAAAAAATTTCTGCAATTGAAAGAACTGAAATCAAACTGAAATCGACAAGTATTTTAAATCGTACCATAAATATATATTTTAAATAAACATTTATATATATATATTACTTAAACTTCGAAAAAGTTTCTGCAATTGAAAGCACTGAAATCAAACTGTAATCGACAAGTATTTTGAATCATGCAAAAATGTCTACCAATCTGAATACAGATTTTTTTTTATTAAAAGTATCTTATACTTTTACTTTTCATTTCTGGCCCTGCCATGTCTTACAGTAATAAATAAATAATATTCTAATGATGTTAATTTGTGGAAAATTAATTTCTGCAAAACTAATAAAATGGACATTTCTTCTTTTTTATTCTCGTAAATAAAATACTACTTGCACCACCGTTGGTTAATAGGTGTTACCTTTTCATATAGGTGTTAATTCTGACTATATTAACTGATGTTACATTTTATGAATCATTACATGCATCTTAGCTATTATCTTATTTTAAAATTTAAGGGGCCTAATATATTATGCAAAGCGACTTGTGGCATATTATTAAATAGTGTAAAGACCCATCCACGCGTGGAAACAAGACTGTATACTATAAACCAATAATTTATTATTGATAAAATAATTTGTGGTGCAAGTATTATTTTATTTAAAAGAATAAAAAAGAAGAAATGTCCATTTTATTAGTTTTGCAGAAATTAGTTTTGCACAAATTAACATCATTAGAATATTATTTATTTATTACTGTAAGACATGGCAGGGCCAGAAATGAAAAGTAAAAGTATAAGATACTTTTAATAAAAAAAATCTGTATTCAGATTGGTAGACATTTTTGCATGATTCAAAATACTTGTCGATTACAATTTGATTTCAGTGATTTCAATTGCAGAAACTTTTTCGAAGTTTAAGTAATATATATGTAAGGAATATCCTTAGTCTATTTGAATTGCGCGCGTGTAGGTCGGTAAATCAAATCTTTTAATATACCGACAGGTAAAATTTGCAGATAAGAATTGGCACGTGTCAATTAGTGCGGTTAATAAAGATATACCGAAAACAATGAATAAAACTTTATAAAAGTAATCTAAAGACAACCTTGTGAATAATAACATTGAATGTTGTTTCTTTGTTATTTACAGGTAAATAAACATTATTTATTAAGTATGTAATTATATTTTGTATAAAATAATAAAATTCTTTGTTATTTACAGAGAAACAATTCATGTATTATTCTAACCTATAACCTATGAACATTATATATATATATATTTATGGTACGATTTAAAATACTTGTTGATTTCAGTTTGATTTCAGTTCTTTTAATTGCAGAAATTTTTTATATGTAATTTTTGTAAGATTAAGAAAAATGTTTAATTAAAATTCAAAGAAATAGATAAAATAAGGGAGTTAGAATTAAAATTATTTATTTATCAGATAACAATGTCAGATTCAATTGCAGAATTTATTTATCAGATAACAATTTTCAAAGTTTGATTAGAATAACAATACTTGCGGGTTTTGACACCTTCTTGGAATATATATTACGTTAAACTTAATTGTTTAATGTAATTAAATTAACATTGAAACAATTAGAATAAGTATAATGTCAAAATTGAATCTGTCGATTTTACAAGTGTCGATGAATTTTCAAATCCTTGTATACTTATAGATCTACCATTTATACAAAACTTTAAATGTATAAAATAAATAAGAAAAATACTTAATTAAAATTTTTTGATTGCTTTTACTCCAAAACAGTTGGTAAAAATGTTGAAAAAATGAAAAATATTGTAAACACCACAAAATTGATTTAAACACTATTATAGTTTAATATTAAATGTATTTACAATTTATATATTTATTAGAGTTTCACTTTCAGTAATTTAATTATTCATTATTAAATATTCCACATAGAATTTGTGCCTCTAGACAGTTTTTTATATAAAACACCTTCCGAAGGTGTCAACATTCGCAAGTATGGTTTCCAATCACACTTTTAAAAATGTTATCTGATAAAAAAATCTTTAATTCTTACTCCCATCCTATTTCTACTGATATTTTGCTTAAACTTCATAGAGTTTCTGCAATAGAAAATACTGAAATCAAATCGACATAAGCAACAAGTATCTTTAATTAAATATTTATATATTTTTTTTTTGTTTAAACTCCATAAAAAGTTTCTGAAATAGAAAGTACTGAAATCAAAGCGGAATAATCGACAAGTATTTTTTACGATACCATACATTGTATTTTAATTAAAATTTATATATTTTGCTTATACTCCATAAAAAGTTTCTGCAATAGAAAGTACTGAAATCAAAGCGGAATAATCGAAAAGTATTTTTTACCATTTAATACATTGTATTTTTTTTAATTAAACTTTTATATATTTTGCTTAATCTCCATTCAAAATTTTTATTAATTTCCAGAAAACTGATAAAAAGGAAACTTCTTTTTTTATTCTCTTTAAATAAACAATGTCTATCCTTTCCGTGCTTTACATCAGTAGATAAAAAATTTTATAGAATAATAATAATTCATTTGTGCAAAATTAATTTCTGCATAACTAATAAAAAAGTAATTTCTCTCTTTTTTATGCAGCGTGACGCGTTCTCTCACGGACTGGAAAGCATTGTATCTCTTTCTATCTTATGGATTTTACATACTATTGCTATCTCTTTTTCTTTATCGCGACTTTTCTTAATGATACGTGAATGAATTCGGACAAAATTGGATGTAAACAGAAGATAAATAAATAGGCAAAGTAATGTTTCATAGATTTCATGAAAATAAATAGTATATAATAAACGGTTATGAAATGAAAAATATGAGGACTGACAAGGAGAGGTCACACCCTCTGGAAAACGGATCCTTACCAAACTCTAGGATATAATTTCTACTATAAAATCATGCAGAAAGCCGGAGTTTTAGTGTCCAATGGCCATTTTTACGATAGATATAAGCAAATAATGAAAAATCTCGCCGAAAAATCCGTTGAGTTTGAACGCTTATAACTCAGAAAAAATTAAAGATGTACGTATAAACTAAATTTTGAAAGAAAGCTGAGATTAAGTAGATACGTTTTAAAAAAAGGGAAGCTCAAATATTTTAATATGGTCAAAAGTTATGGGAGAAATAAGAATTAGACGAAATTTTGGGCTAAAAAAATCATTAAATTGTAACTTTAAATTTTCGATAAAATTTTGGCTAATTCTTATTTCTCCCATAACTTTTGACCATATTAAAATATTTGAGCTTCCTTTTTTCCAAAACGCATCTACTCGTCCTCAGCTTTCTTTTAAAATTTAGTTTATACGTACATCTTTAATTGTTTCTGAGTTATAAGCGTTCAACTCTGGTTTTTTCGGGGAGATTTTTCATTATTTGCTTATATCTATCGTAAAAATGGCCATTGGACACTAAAACTCCGGCTTTCTGCATGATTTTATAGTAGAAATTATATCCTAGAGTTTGGTAAGGATCCGTTTTCCAGAGGGTGTGACCTCTCCTTGTGAGTTAGCTGTATATATGGCTTACGCGCCCATACTTGCGTCGGGCGCTATCGCGCCCTTTGATATAGTCATTAATTGATCAATGTATACAATGTGACAGTATACCTAATACTGCTCAAATTGCTTTCATCGATCACTCTTGAAATTACCTTGCGTGAGTGAATAGTGCATAAATTTCTTGTATATCGGAGGAATTTTACTATGTAATATTTTAATTTTTTATTGTATAACTTATGGTTTAAAAAGTTAAAGTATTCAATCAAACGAAATGTAATCTTATCACAGGTCGAGTAGAAAGAGAGGATCTAGTTCTCAAATGGACGCGCTTTTTACATTTATGGAACACAACGTCAGCTTCGCACGGAATCAATTAAGCACAAACGCCGTGAATTTAATGTGGGAGGCATTAAAGAAGCACTTCGACGACGTGGAAGGTGAGGAAATTAGAAGTGTTGACGCTTGGAAAAAGGTAAAAAAATAACAGATGCTATGTATGAAAAACATTTTGAATTAATTAATTTAACAGATTAAATTCAATAATCAAAAAAATTTAATTTTTATTCATCGAAAGCTAATTTAACATGTACTTGTTTATAAGACATTTTGAGAATAGCAATTTTATAAGGGGAGCAGCTTCTGCTTTTCATTCGATGTTTTAGCTAAAAAAATTTGAACAGAAAATTAATTAATTTATTTTTAAGCACAGAATCACACACATACACACACACTATATAACCTAACGTATAATCTATATAATTTAATATGAGAATTAGCACCCTTCATTTTTTTAATTTGATATATTTTTCGATCTTGAGGGTCAATGCAGGTGTTTAGGTTTTTAAATAAATAAAAACACTTATATAATGCTAATAAGCAACGTTTCGTCCGCTTAGGTTTGCGGACCTCATCAGGCAATGCTATTTATTCAACACAGAAAATAAATTTTACATTTTTAAACATATTAGATTTAAAAAGAACAACAAAATTATAACTTTAAATTACCATGCGAATAAATAGCATTGCCTGATGAGGTCCGCAAACCTAAGCGGACGAAACGTTGCTTATTAGCATTATATAAGTGTTTTTATTTATTTAAAAACCTAAACACCTGCATTGACCCTTAAGATCGAAAAATATATCAAACTATATAATTTAACGTGTACATATAACCGAGAAAGAGCGAGAGACAAGCATATGTGCATACAAATTATATGTTGATTCTCATAAAAAAATTGGAAGTATAAAATACAATATAAAGTTTTAATTATTAGAGATAGATAGATAGAGACACAGACAGTCAGACAGACAGACAGACAAAGACAAAGACAGAGACATTTATTGGAGGCTAATCTAACATGCACTTAATAAGAAATTTTAAGTAACGCGATTTTATAAGCACGGGGAGCAGCTTCTTCTTTTAATTCAATTTATCCATAGTATAATCTTAACTAGTAATCTAACAGAAATTTTCTAACAGAAAATAAATCAATTAATTATCAAGCAGTATTATCATTGTTCTGAATATTTACATTTGCTAGCAATTAATAAACGTTTACGATTCGAAACTGTATATACTGATTAAGCATATTTGTCGTACCATTTCTCGCGCGTGGCCCTCATGATTACATGAACACAAGTACACACACATACATACACGAACCGATCCAAGAGACGTTCGACATAAACATCTAGCCGGTGCGCGCGTGCCAAAACTTTCGTGCGGCACTTTGCTTTCGCGCATACTGCCCATGCGCGCACGCAAACACATACACACACGTGCTCACACATATATATTTATCGCATCTACTCTACGTAGATATATGTTTTAGATGTATGTTTCTTTTAATATTGGTATTTCACTTTTAACTTAGAGATTTACTAGGATAATGCCGCTTTATACAGATGATATTTATGATTTCATATTGCTTCTGTACTATTTTAATCTCTCCCGTATTTGGTATAGCGTGATAATCGTAAACAATATAACTATACATTTTTTTAGTCTATACGTAAATACATAAAATACAATATAAATTTTTAATTAAGGACATGTTAATGACCTTTCAAAAAATTTCTCTGATACGCTCTTGTACTTGCTTGTAATAGTAAGTGTGAATTTTTTCGAAATTTTGTTATCAGTAAATGATCGATGGTTTTTATGTAGCTGCAAAGATCATTTTTCTACCTGATCATTACCGACGAAAAGTGAATATTAATTTTTAATTAATTTTAAATTATTTATTTCAGAAAAATCGCTCTGTAAGCTTTTTCTATATCATTGAAGCATCACGTATGAATTTTTTTTTAGATTTTGAGTTCCATAATTGTTAAAAACTTTTAGGTAACAAAAGGTAGATCCCTGTAGTTTGGCTCCCACATCTCCTTAAGGGTACAAGCCTGGGTTAAAATTTAGAAAAAATAATTATTATTAATAATTAATAATTTATTATGTGATAAGTTAAAATATTTCTTAATTTTTTTAACATATTAAATTATTATTAACTTTTATTAAAAATTTTTTAGCTAACTTATTAGCCACATAAATGTGTGAATCAATTTATGGCTCTGCGTA
This sequence comes from Theocolax elegans, assembly GCA_026168455.1. Classification (NCBI taxonomy): domain Eukaryota; kingdom Metazoa; phylum Arthropoda; class Insecta; order Hymenoptera; family Cerocephalidae; genus Theocolax; species Theocolax elegans. The sequence goes on along the minus strand of CM047427.1, from coordinate 28,701,295 downwards.
CTATGATTTTTTACTATTACCCTAGTGGAAATATAAATTGTACATTCTAGTACATATATGTACTTTTTCTATACAATACCGTACATATCCGTATATTTTTTATACATTTCTGTACATTTCTGTACGTTTCTGTACATTTCTGTACATTTCTGTACATTTTTGGTACATTATTGGTACTTATTAGACTTTTGTACAGAATTGTACAAAAATGTACAATAATGTTAGGAAATATACGAAAATATATGGAAATGTAGAGAAATGTGCAGAAATATACGGAAATGTTATAAAGATACATAGAAAAGTACAATAATAAAAAGATTCAATGGTAGTGAATAAAGTTATGCTTCAAGTGTAAATATGTTAATTTATTTGATATAAATTAATTATTAATTTGAATAAATATATACATTATATTTTATTACATTATTATTATTATTATTATTATTATTATTATTATTATTTTTTTTTTTTTTTTTTTTTTTTTTTCGTGGGAAACTGGAGAAATCTTACATAAGACGACGACGAGGGTCCGCACTCGTCGCCAGTGCCGGATTCTTACCGGCTAAAACTCCAAACCCAACGCTTTCACCTGCCCAGCCCGGAACTGTTTTTCACATTACTTCAAGCTGGGAGACGTGTCTTGTGACATGCGTCAATTCGGTCGGTCCTGTTTCTTCTTTCCTCCCTCGATGAGACTGCCACTTATCGCGAAGCGGCCTTTCTGGCGGTATCGAGCGCGCGCCTAAAGGTGGCACAGACTCCGGACCCCGCCATGTGAGACACTTCCTCAGCATCCTTTGATGCAGAGTTGAGCATTATTCGAATTAAAAATTATCTATTTATTCATCTAAATAAAATTTTATTCTTATTCGTATTATTCGTTATTTGCGTTATTGGTATTTAATAGAAACCGTTATTCGTTTTTCTTTCTATTCGTTATTCGGGATATTCGTTATTCATGATATCTACTATCAGCAATATTCGTTATTCGTCATATTATATAGATGATTGTTCAAAATTCAAACAAATATTAAATAGGTGTATAAGAATAAGCGCCCATAATAGTCGTTTTCGATACAAGTGTGAAAGCGTTGGTTTTCAAACGAGTGCGAGTTTATCAGAACAGGGGTACGTAGATAACACACGCATGAGTCAAGTACCAGCTTTCACACTTGTAATAACAATATTTTTTGATACCATGGATGAAAATACAATCTTGAGGGAGTGTCGGACTCAAAAAACGGCCACTTTTTATATTTTTTTATAAACAAAAGAATAAATTTTTTAAAAAATCCTGAATGCCATCCCTTTTGTTTATAATTTAATTATGATATTTACGTTGAAAATTTATGCCTTTTTTGACTAATAATTACCAACCAAAAATTGCTTATTTAATTATTATTGAAAAAAAATCTTTTTTTAATCGAAACGCTATGCCCTTGCTTTTGTTTTAAGCTGCCCTTATGAATGTTTTCAGATTTTTAATTTAATATTTTCAGATTATTTGCAGATTGCACTCGAGGCGAAAAACTCCATTTTACGCACTAACGAAATGTACTATTATTATCTAAGTATTTAAGTAAAATAAGTAAATAAAATATCTAAATAAAATTCTGATACAAAAAGATAAATATCTATTTTAGAAACGAATATTTGAATATCAAATATAGAATTACGAATAAATGAATAATCGAATAGCCGAATTACAAATAAATAGATGTAAATAACGAATAACTATTCGAATAAGATTTTAGTTGAATAAATTTATTCGTAGAATATATTTAGATAATTATTCGTTTCATTTTATTCGTTATTCGTATTCGAATAATTTTTGCTCAACTCTGCTTTGATGGACAAAGAAAGCATTTGGGAGCGCTCTTGCAATTCTTAAGGATGTGTCCAGGCTCGCCGCACTTGTAGCACGACGAGGACCGGTCCGCTCCCTCACACCTCCTTTTCGTGTGGCCGAAGTCTAGGCGCCGATAGCACCTCTCGACCAAGACTCGATCCCGAACGCGACAGCTTACGAAGCCGACGCAGAGATGCCGCAACGACTTCAGCTTGCCAGCGCTCTCGTGATCCAGCTTCACGATGGCTGTCTTCTGTTGACTGCGGTTTAGGCCCAAAAGCGTCACCTCTCGGCCCTCAGGCGAAGAAGTAAGCACTTCATTTAGGGCTGCCACCACTTCGTCCCTCGTTGCGAGAGCGTCCAGGTCTCTCATCTCAAGGGTAACCCTTCGATCTCGGACTCGAACTTCTCCCATTCCTTGGGTAGCAGTACGCATTTTCTCCGCGGATACTGCCGCATCGGTTTTTTTGCCTAGCCGAAGCAGGACGTCCCCACGCCCTGTAGGCCGCACACTCAGAACCTGGACGCCACTGTCGTCCGGATTCACTTCCTTTCGGAGCTTCCCCAGAACTTCAGCAAACGTTCGGTCCCTCGCGATGGTGACCACCAGGGTGGATACCGGCGCCTTCTGGCGCTTTCTCCTGTCAAGAGGCGCCTGTCCCGAATTAACCGTCGGCTTCTTCTTTTCCACCACAGGCTTGGACTTGGATTGCTCCTTGACCTTACCAGGTGGTGGCACCTCCTTGCGAGGTTTCTTCTTCTTACGGCTTTTAGAGGCCTCGGGTGGGCTTTGAGGGCCCTCCCTACTCCTCTTTTGAGCCTGTATCTTAGCTGTAGCCGCGATGACGGCTTTAGCAATGATGCCTCTTTTCTTAGGCCGCCGACGATTCTCGTGGCCAGCTCGATAATCCTCGACTTGGCACTTGTAATCATCGACTGCTAAAGACATCTTCTTGGTTTTCCCGTAGAGTCTACGGTTTTCAGCCCTGTTTTGACGACCATGGAAATGTTAGGCTGCTTTGCACTAGCTGCCAACATTGCCTGAAGTTCTTTTTTCAGATGGTCGTAAGTGGAGTTGATCTCCTCCTGCGCCTTCTCCACCTTCTTGTATTCCTTACGGAACACTACTATCTCCTCTTGAGATTCTCTGCTATAGGCAGAGATGCCGCTGATGGCGCTACCAATACTGGTAACGCTGCCGCTTCGTAACCTGCTTGCAGAAGCAAGACTCAGCATCTGGGATAGTGGCTGCTGTTGGGGGTTTTCTTTTGAGGACCCCGCCTCTGACGTGATGTTAGAACTAAGCGGTTTGTGGCCTCCCCCAAAATCCATGAGGCCAGCGCCGGCCACCAGGGTTTTCACCCGATCGGAACCGACGACGGGATTCACTCCTAGTTTGGAGTTGCCCGCTTGGGGTAGTATGTTTTCATCTCGCTTGCTCATACTTCTGGTTGTACTGTTTGGTCCACGGAGATTATTTTATTTCACCTCTACCCTTCACGCTAGAGTGATTATTATTATTATTATTATTATTATTATTATTATTATTATTATTATTATTATTATTATTATTACTATTATTATTATATTACTTGTTGTGCCTTGTAATATTTCGGTGATCAATGACACACTTCTTTTATAAATAAGAAAAATAAAAATAATTATAATGTAGAATTGTAGCAACATGTGCTTGACAAATAGATTTAATGTAGTTTAAATGTTGATTTTCTTATTCTCTTAGTGGAGCTGGGGAAGGGGATGCGTACAATGAAAGTCACTTATATGCACAAGCACTTTGTTTTAATTAATATAAATTTATTAAGTATTCCCATTTACAAAGATGTTAAACACCGAACAATACGAACTAAAATCGGCTAACGCGTCCGGTCGACATGAACGATCTTGAAAGAATGCCGAACAAGACAGAAGAGCGCCACAAGCGCCAACCACGCTCTGCTGGAGAGTTCGCCATCTATATGCTACTATAAATGTGCTAAGTGTGAATTTTTAACATTAAATTTAACTACCGAAATATTTATTTTGTATTTTCTGTTTGAAACTATGAAAAGCGTGAATTCAAATAAAAGTATTTGTTAATAATATTACTGTCTTAGTATTGTTTCCTTTATATTTAATTTCTTTTATAAACAATTATATGATAATTTATATGACTTATTTGTCAGTGTACAACGTAAGTCAATATAGACGAATTTGATTAAAAATCAAACATTCCTCTTGATGTTAAAATAAAAAAGTATGATCATCTAACGATAAGTATTATTTGATCAGCAAAAACAAACTACAATTATGAAATTATAACAAATGTCTATCAAAACGAAGTATGCTAATTACTACTAATATTTAGTTGTTTTTTGCTCAAAGCAAACCTCAAACAATCATTACTACAAAATTTGAATGCATTTAATATTAATTATAAAATCATATAGTACATTTTAGTACATCTCTGTACATTTCCGTACATTTCCGAATATTCTCGTACATTTTTGTACACTTCTGTACATTTCTGTACATTTCTATACATTTCTGTACAAAAGTCTAATAAGTACCAATAATGTACCAAAAATGTACAGAAATGTACAGAAATGTACAGCAATATGCAAAATTGTACGATAATGTATAAATTATACTTTCACCAGGGTATGCACTTACGCCAAGATATCTCAGAAACTTTTTCATCCAATAGGCTGAAATTTTAACAGTAACAATTAAACAGCATTCTAGTCCACTTGAATGGAATAGAATTACTAAAGGCATTCAAAATTGTTATTTAAAAAAATAATTTATCTGATTTTTAAATAATTTTTCAATTTTTTGCAATAATTTTGCAAATTAATTTTTTTAAATACAAAATTTAAATTTCTATTCCATTCAAGTGGATTAGAATAATATTTAATAGTTACTGTTAAAATTTCAGCCTATTTGATGAAAAATGTTCCTGGGATATCCTGCGGTAAGTGCATAGGAGTAAAATTACAGTACGCAGAGCCATAAATTGATTCACACAGTTATGTAGCTAAATAATTTTTGTTAAATGTTAATAATAATATAATTTGTTTAAAAAATTTGTAAAAATTTTAACTTGTTTTATTATAAATTATGAATTATTGATAATAAACTATATTTTTTCAATTTTAACCCAGGCTTGTCCCCTTAAAAGAGTTAAATTTATGTAACTATATGTATCGATTTTTTAAAAGTAATATATAATTTTCTAATATTTTTTTTAAATAATATTTTATTAATTTTTTGTAGTCTTGGCGGGAGCTTAAGCTGCGTACAATTAAACGTGCAAAGGAAAATCCGAATAGCAATAAAAAATCATCCAGAATAATGCAGATATTAAATTTAAATAACACGGAATCAGTGGATTAAATTGGAGCAACCATCAACTTCTGGGAATGGACTATCCATTAGAGAAATGGGATTTTTTTTAACCTTTGGACTGTCGGCATTTTTGCTTTATAAATTGATATTTTTGATGTGCAAAATTTATATATAAAAACATCTCATATCTCTGGAGTAGTTGTCAAGGTCACAGGTGGCTTATATATGAGCCAGTCTGGCAGTCTAAAGGTTAAGTATAAAGCCAGAATTGACTTCAAGTGATGAGCCAAACGAACTTATTAGTTTGAGTTCTGATACGGATGAGGAAAAACCATTACGTAACACGGCTTTGAAAAGACGTAAGCATAATAGGTTACATTATATTAAGGTCGAAAAGTTTAAATATTTAAAAAAAAATTTAATGTATAAAATTTGCTGCAGAGAACGAAGATTATCACGTGCCTTCAAACAAACTGCGTAAGGGAGGTGTGTATCATTTTTATTTATATATTGGATAGATTTTTAGCTTTCGTGGATTATCTTGTTTTTAAAAAAATATCTTTGTAACGCTTGTTTACTTCCTTTTTGTTTATTATAATTCTAGGATATGTATTGTAATATAAATATATAAAAATACGAAGAATGCCAAATTTTTGAATTCTATCTCTGAAAATGTTTAATATCAAAATTAAATTAAATTAAAAATCACGTACGTTGAGATTTTAAATTCCACAATTGCTTATACTATTTGAGTCTCTAATATTAATAAACGATTTATATGTAATAAAGCAATAATTTTTCAGATGTAGCAGGAATGGTGGATAAATTGGACAAAACATTTATCGAACAAAAAGCGTGTACCGAAAAATTAAGTATTATAGGGAATGCAATAGAAAAAATTTCGAAACAAATTAGTCTTATGTCGTCAGACATAGTCCAAGCTATTAAAAATTCCGTAAATAATCAATTTTGTGCATCGTGCATTGAAAAGGTGCCTATTATCACGGATCTCTTTTCTCCAGAAGAAGATTACATTTTAAAAGAATTAAGTGCTTTATTACACTCGTTACATTGTTTAAAAATCTATTATTTCGTTTGTATTTTAATTTACTGTATTTATTTATTGCTATTTATAATTTGTAATATATTTTATGTAAATAATTATCTATTGCAATAGCCTACATAATTATGTAGTAATTGTCACGACTATTATTGTAACAATTGCATGTATAATTACTAGTAAACACTAGCAGTATTAGGTTATTGTACAGTGCGATATAAAAAATAAAAAGCATTTTATAATAAAAAATACATTTTCGTATATACAAATTAATAAAAACAACTTACATTTAAGGTGTCGTTATCGATATTCGAAATATCGATTAATTCAATCGATTAACGCTAACGACATTTCAAATATCGATAACGACACCTTAAAGTTAGTGAATAAGGCCCCCGATCATCTACGAGCTTTTCCGATCGTCACTCACGCTCGTTATAAGGTATAGCTTCATACGCTTAAGAGTATGTAGCTTATCTTTACAATATATAATTTTGGTGATGTAATGGATTTAAATTCAGATACCTTATTAGAAATCCGGGGAAATGTCAACTGCTAATATCCTGATTTTTCTTTTACTTTCTTTTGTGATTTGTTAATATATTTGCATGATTTTTTTTCTGTTTTACTTTATTGCTCAATATGCCATTCCGATAATCGGCACTATTTATGCAAGTTCTTGTAAGAATTCGCGTCGAAATCGGCACCTATGAGACTCCAATATTCTCGGAGTCTCCACGCTTCAAAGACGAAGTGTAGCGCTCCCAGTAGCGCCCCTCAAAACCTCCGAGTTTTACGGCGTCGTGTTGATTCCGCTTTGGAGCTCTCAGACTTCCAAATCTGCGGGATCTCGGATGCGCTTATACGAACGATCGAGTTGAGTGTTTACATTTACATTATATATTTGTGTAGTGGTATTAAAATAATTTATATAGAAATAAAAATAATAGCTGTTTATTTTGCGAGCTCGAAAATAATAAGAATTTTTACATTAAAGCGACTAATTCTAAGAAGCGCTATAAGTCAAAAAACGCTTCACGTGCTCGACCCGACAAGATACCACGTTTGGAGGTCTGAGAGCTCCAACGGACGGAGCTCACTACGCAGCGAAATCTCGGATACCCAGCCCTTCCAGTATGACTGCTCCTACTGAAATGCATGATTTTAATTTGCTATACTTTCTTATGGGATATTTTAGATTGGTATTCTGCATGAGAGTATAAAGAGATGTCGAACCCAAATTACAGGGATCGACACCTAAAAATGCATCTCAAATAATTATTAAAAAATCGTTACATTGAAAATAACTGATGGTTTTATTTAAAAAAAAAAATTTTTTTTATAATAATTAAACGGACCAGTTTAATTTGTAGTTATTAGTCAATGTGAATACATTGTTGAAAATATGCCTGAGGGCGTGACAGCATTATTATTACAAAACTTTATTGTTTTGTTTGAATTCATAATGTAAAATAGTTTATGTGTGCTTTGCTAATATCATTGCATGATTTTCTTTTGCTTTAATTTCGTAGTTACATCCGTCAGCAAAAAACGTCTCAAAGACGTTTCTAGACGTTTTTAAAACGCTTAAAACGCTTAATAACGTTTTAGAAACGTCACCGAGACGGACAGTGCTACCTGGGAGGGATCTACCCTGTCAAAAATATACAGCTGTAAAAATAACTGGAAATACAGGTGTAAATCCATGTAATAATACAGCTGTATTGGAGTGGATTTGCCTGGATTTATTATCTGGATTTACAGGTGTAAATCCATGTAATATTAAATGGATTTACAGGTGTAAATCATGTAATATTAAATGGATTTTTTAATTTTACAAATGTTTTTTTATTTAGATTAACATACAATTTTCTATATTATTTTTAAATAAATAGTTTGAATTTAAAAATTAGTATTACTTATTTATTTATTTTTAAATAAATTTATATTAGAAGAATGCCCTTTTACACATAGTAGCAAAATAATATATTATGTTTTAGGGTATAAATAAGTATTATAAAAGTATTCATATGCTTTTAAGAAATTATAATAATATAGAAAAAAGGAAGAAGATATCTCTTTGGTAGACATCGGTAAGACCATCATTAGTATATAGATCAAAGAATAAATAACAATTATTAAGATATTAATACAGGGATGATCTGTATATACAAGTTCCAAACATTTGCATATGTAAGCGTTGCGTTAGCTTAGTGGATAGAGCGTTTGCGTTTGGTGCGTGCGTTGCGGGGTTCGATTCCCGGTTAGGGCAAAAGTTTTTTCAGCGTTTTTCTGCGTCAAATATATGTAATTAGTGTAAATATATAAACTAAAACAATATAAAAATAAATATAAGTTAATTAAAAATAATAATAAGGTTTCGAAAGAGAAATTCTTTTCAAATTTTTTTTGAGTTATGTATATATAAATACTTTTTAATTTCTGCATTATTTTTGTATTCTTTAAAAATGCTTTAAAAATCCTGATTGCTCAATTTATGAGATAGGTAAACTATTGTATATTAATAAAATATTGTTTCTGACTATAACGTAATAACGTTTAAGTAATTTATAAGCCTGAAAAATATAAGATCAAACTTATAACTACTTTATAGGTAGAAAATGCCGAATCCCAATAGACCATATTTAATGTTATATTTAGGGACCAAAAAACGTTACACATATAGGAATAAAATAGATATTTTTTATACCTAGAATATTGGTAGTACAGTATAAAAAATTCCTATTTTATCGGTAAAAAATTGTTCGTATTTCCACCAGGGTTGTATGTTAATCTAAATAAAAAAACATTTGTAAAATTAAAAAATCCATTTAATATTACATGATTTACACCTGTAAATCCATTTATTATTACATGGATTTACACCTGTAAATCCAGTTAATAAATTCAGGCAAATCCACTCCAATACAGCTGTATTATTACATGGATTTACACCTGTATTTCCAGTTATTTTTACAGCTGTATATTTTTGACAGGGTACACCAAAAATTGTATCTAAAATATTAATTAAAAAATCGTTACAAAATGAAATTATCCGATAGTTTGGTTTATAAAGAAAAATTTTTTTAATAATAATTAAACGAACCAGTTCAATTTGTAGTTATTAATCAATGTGGATACATTGTTGAAAATATGCCTGAGGGCGTGACAGCATAATTACTTCAAAACTTTATTGTTTTGTTTAAAATAATAATGTAAAATATTTTATGTGTGCTTTGCTAATATCTTTGCACGATTTTCTTTTGCTTTACTTTCATATGGGATATTTTAGATTGGTGTAGAAAGAGATGTCGAACCCAAGTTACAGGGATCTACACCAAAAAATGTGATATAAATGATACAAATGACTTAAAACATGAGAAGGTCTCTGATGGTTCGAATGTTCAATGAAAAATTGTTTTTATAATAGTAATTGAGCAAACCACTATTGGTTTGTCATTATTAATCAAAAAGAACATAACCATCACACCTAAACGTCGTAGTAAAAGATCGATTTTAATATCTGGTAAAATGTGGATACATTGTTGAAAACACGCCTGATGACCTGAAGGACATCATTGGTATTTCAAAATCTCATTGCTTTGTTTATAAAAACAATGTAAAAAATAATCATTTTTTGAATAGGTTATAATTCTAAATAATTTTATTGGCATTGCCACGGTTGTTGCTTTTTACATATTACAAAAATATTATTCATCTAGTGCCATCCACTGGTATATCTATCGATCGCATAAACTCAGTAGTAGTACTAATTAAACCGGATTATCGACTGGCCGAAAGATTTTTTTTCCTTATTACGGCGCCTTAAATATTTGTAATGAAATGATACAGCGAGCGATATCTATGTGAGAAAACATCACTGCACGACCGCGTGACGTAATTCGTACAGTAATGGCGGACTGCAGAGTGCAAAAGAAGTCGTTTCTCGTCTGCCAAATCGTACTTATCACTTTTCGAATATTAATTTTTGAGACGAAAACCGGCCTATAAATATTTCTGGTATGAGTGGCAATTCCGCTCAACTCTCTATTTGCCTTCATTTTTTTTAATTAACAATTATTCTGGACATGTTTCGACTGACCTCAGCGCCAATAATCGAGGTGACGATTTTCGTTAAATTATCTCATTGCCACTATACATTTGATAGACACAGAAGAGAACGCGTATGCCATCTACGTCGTAAATATAGAATTAAATTTAACAATCTATATTACCGACCTTTGTAACATCACTTTCGACCATCCGACATCCCCTTAATAAAAAAATGTAATGTATATACTCCGTTCCATATCACACCTGTAAATGCACTATTTTTATTAATGAATGTAAAAATGTATCAAGCGATATTGTAGTTACTGACGTAAATCGACTTAAACATTTCTGTTGTCATGTTGAAATTAAGAATTCAAATGTTCATTTTACAATAAATCCTGTAAATATGTTAGAATTCAAATAAATTATGTATATAAATTATATTTCATTTAAAATAAAATTACATCAGTTTGATGTATTTTTTGGTTAGTTATTTAAAAGTATTTATTATACATTTAATTAAACAAACACAAACACACACACACACACACACACACACACACACACACACACACACCACACACATATATATATAAAGCAAAATAAATATATTATGGTGTAAAAAAATTTCAAATTACCAAACTGTTGCCAACATGTTGTCCAATCATTGCATACATATTTCCTATATATTTGCAAACGCGTTGGCAAAATGTTTACAAAAGTATTGGTAAGGTTTTGGATCGTGTGCCTTAGCGCTATTAATACAACGTATTGGAACTTGTTGTTTCAATACTTCATCGATATTTTGGATGTATCTGTATCCAAAATGTTGGCAAAACATTACCCATAGTTATGATTTTTACGCGGGATGCTATTCTGTAAAAAAATGTAATACTTAACAGTTGTGTATATCGTTGAATCTAGTGACATTGTACATTGTTTATGGTAGCTCGGCAGCAGCAGCTTTTCAAGTTTCAACTGAGATACGCGACGCAGTCTCGACACTTCTTGGGGATTCTCCGTTTAAAATTCAAAATATATAGAAGAGCATTTGAACTCACTAGGAGGATCTTAACCAAACTCTAGGATATGTTTTCTAACATAAAAATATGAGGAAAGCCAGATTTTTAGACCCTACTGCGTTAATTTACCCAAGTTATGACTAACTAAAACCCATTTTGTAAAAAATTGCTTCTACTTTAATCGCTTATAACTAGGAAACAAATAAATATAGATATTCAATCCCAAATTTACAAGAAAGCTGAGATTAAATACATATGATTTAATAAAAAAGAAGCTAAGAGTGGGAAACATACACACATTCTCTCGCACTCTCATCCCTACGTATTGTCGCGCGCGTAATTGTACATTCGAGTTAACGTAAACAAGTGTCGTCGGTTGGCCTTGACATAACAAATTTCGAGGATTTACAATTAGTAGACTTTAAAACGGATTCATCGCCGCGAAATTTTTGTGTGACGATTCCGTAAATTATGTCAGAAATGTACAGCGACGGTATTATGTAGAAAACCACTGCACATAAAAATTCGTACAGTAATATACTGCAGAGTGCAAAAGAAATTTATTGAAATCGTAAAATCATAACGAAATAATTTTTAGAGGCCTATAAATATTTTTCGGTATGAGTGGCAATTCCGCTCAACTCTCTATTTGCTTCATTTTTTTTAATTAACAATTATTCCTGGACATGTTTACGAACTGACCTCAGGCGGCCTAAATAATCGAGGTGACGATTTCGTTAAAATTATACTCATTGCCACTATAGCATTGATAGACACAGAAGAGAACGCGTTATAGCCATCTACGTCGTAAATATAGAATTAAATTTAACAATCTATATTACCGACCTTTGTAACATCACTTTCGACCATCCGACATCCCCTTAATAAAAAAATGTAATGTATATACTCCGTTCCATATCACACCTGTAAATGCACTATTTTTATTAATGAATGTAAAAATGTATCAAGCGATATTGTAGTTACTGACGTAAATCGACTTAAACATTTCTGTTGTCATGTTGAAATTAAGAATTCAAATGTTCATTTTACAATAAATCCTGTAAATATGTTAGAATTCAAATAAATTATGTATATAAATTATATTTCATTTAAAATAAAATTACATCAGTTTGATGTATTTTTTGGTTAGTTATTTAAAGTATTTATTATACATTTAATTAAACAACACAAACACACAACACACACACACACACACACACACACACACACACACACACACACACACACACACACACACACACACACACACACACACACACCACACACATATATATATAAAGCAAAATAAATATATTATGGTGTAAAAAATTTCAAATTACCAAACTGTTGCCAACATGTTGTCCAATCATTGCATACATATTTCCTATATATTTGCAAACGCGTTGGCAAAATGTTTACAAAAGTATTGGTAAGGTTTTGGATCGTGTGCCTTAGCGCTATTAATACAACGTATTGGAACTTGTTGTTTCAATACTTCATCGATATTTTGGATGTATCTGTATCCAAAATGTTGGCAAAACATTACCCATAGTTATGATTTTTACGCGGGATGCTATTCTGTAAAAAAATGTAATACTCAACAGTTGTGTATATCGTTGAATCTAGTGACATTGTACATTGTTTATGGTAGCTCGGCAGCAGCAGCTTTTCAAGTTTCAACTGAGATACGCGACGCAGTCTCGACACTTCTTGGGGATTCTCCGTTTAAAATTCAAAATATATAGAAGAGCATTTGAACTCACTAGGAGGATCTTAACCAAACTCTAGGATATGTTTTCTAACATAAAAATATGAGGAAAGCCAGATTTTTAGACCCTACTGCGTTAATTTACCCAAGTTATGACTAACTAAAACCCATTTTGTAAAAAATTGCTTCTACTTTAATCGCTTATAACTAGGAAACAAATAAATATAGATATTCAATCCCAAATTTACAAGAAAGCTGAGATTAAATACATATGATTTAATAAAAAAGAAGCTAAGAGTGGGAAACATACACACATTCTCTCGCACTCTCATCCCTACGTATTGTCGCGCGCGTAATTGTACATTCGAGTTAACGTAAACAAGTGTCGTCGGTTGGCCTTGACATAACAAAGGCTCCGAGGACTTACAATTATTATGACTTTAAATAATTCATTCGCCGCGAATAGGTTGTGTGACGATTTCCGTCACAATCTATGCTCAGATATTCCAGACGACGGTAATTATTTATTTTACTCATTAATAAAAGTATGTAATGTAAATATATTCGCTGTAGAATTACGGAAAAATTTATTGAAGCCGGATAAAATTAATAACTGTAATAATCCTCTAGAGGTAACAAAAATATTAACATCACAATATGAATTCGGCAATACCTGTGTTCATTTCGAACTACCTGATGACAAAATAATTTATTGCTAATTTGTATTTGACGAAAATATAGAGTTTATTCATTTATACTTGATTAGCAATCATTTTTTTCCTTATCATGAAAATAAAAAGCATACAAATAAAGCTAGTACAGATATAAATAATAAACATGGACCTAACGACGATTTAAATTCAACTCGAAATAAGACTGAGATAGATGACAATTGCAAGGAAACGCCGATAAATAACAGGTCGACATGCGACCAATTTAATGAACTTGAAACTGACTTGTCAAATTCCATAAACGAAACAGCACGGAACCGTGCACACAATGACACGTTAGAGTGATGTCTCATAGCTAAACCAAGGCCCCCGTGAGAAAAGCCGCCTTGCGGGCACTTTTAAAAAAATGAAGAGCCTTCTCCTTTTTTATGTTTGAAAATATTGAAGGATCACATATTTAGATACAAAGAAAATTTTTTTTTTATGACAATTGATTCCTTTTTAAATACAGAAATAATTGAAGTCCTCATTGAACGTAGATATATTAACCCAGAATAATTATTAAGTAAAGAAAATTCATTTAACGAAATAAATTTGTCTTTAATTAAGGATATCTCGATTTTATGTATATTAATAAAAAAACCATATCGATGATAAGCCTATGAAAACCAATATTGTAAAAATAATAAAAACTTTTCGAAACTTAGTTATTAATAAAAACATCAAACCTTTGGGAATAGTACCTGAATTAGCCATACTGAGCCTCTCATAATGGACTTATTTCATCGAAAAATTTAACGAAATATTTTCTGAATTACCCGTAACAGCAGTATTTTACCAAAATAATTTACTGGTACCACCAACGGAAAGTAGGTATAAACTTTTCAAGAATATCACGAATCCGCTATAAGAGGACACCGAGGAATTAATAAAACACTCAGCAAAATCGCCAGCGACTATTATTAGAGGTATATGAGGGCAGACGTGCGACAATTTGTGTTGCATAGGTTGTCAAACAATAAAATTAATTTAGGGTTAAAACAAGACTACCCCTAGTTATAACAGACACACCGGAATTCGCATTCGAAAAATGTTCTATGGATTTTTTCGGGTCTTTGCAAGAAACAGAAGAAGGTAATAACTATATTTTGTCAATTCAAGATTGGCTAACAAAATATATTATTTTAATTTCAGTAAAATTTGCGAATACACAGGAAGTTGCGAAAGCTTTGACAGAAAAAGTAATTTGTTATTTTAGTCCGACAGTAGCTTTGCTATCAGTTCAAGGTACACATTTCCAAAATAACCTGCTAAGGGAATTCGCAAAAAATTTTAAAATCGACAAATACTGCTCAACTGCTTTTCACCCGCAAAGTTGTGGCAGCATAGAGAGAGCCAATTATGTAATCTCCGAATATATTAAACAATATGTCGATAACAAAACAGAATGGGACAGATATATATTTGCCCTTTGCCAACACGCTTATAATTGCACTGAGCACGAGGCTACAGGATACACACCGGATGAACTAGTTTTTGGCAAGAAAGCTTGAACTCCATCAAGCTTTCCAAGTCGCGAAAACTAACTTACGGAGAATATTTCAATGATTTATCTGAAAATTTGAGTCAATTACAGACTTTAGCTACGATGAACTTAAAGCAGGCTAAGTATCGTTCAAAATACTATTATGATCGACGTTTAAACACGAAACATTTTCGTGAAGGAGAAATGGTTTACGTACTAAAAAATCCGCATAAAGGTAAATTTGACGTTGAATATGAGGGTGAATATGAAATTACCAGAATTAACTATAAAAATCATAATGTATAAATCCAACGTGGTGACAAAATAAAAATTGTACATAGGAATGAAATTAAAAGAGCCTGCTAGCTTAAAGCACCACCTCGACCCATTATAGAATAACTAAAGTTAATAATAAATTAATTATAATTACCTAATAAATTTCCGTTTTTTAAAAAAATTTTTTTCACGGCATTCGGACGTAGCCGAAAAGCCGAAATATAATAATGAAAAAACAATACTGAGTTAATAATAATATAATAATAAACATAAGTACTAACAAGTTATATAAAATTTAAACTGAATAAAAAAAATAAATACTTATGTTTTAGGGCCCTAGGATCATTGGAAAATGACAAACAACATATAAATATAATAGATCATAATCCCGGTTTATTGATTAAAGAAATATCTACAACGTCAAGTGTAAACAGGAAAAATATTCAAAAATTAGACTTGAAACCTTATTTTGAAAGAGAGGAAATACTTTATTGATCTTGGAACGAATTAACAAAAATTTGTAAATGTTTAATAAATTGTACTACCTACTTACAATTAAAAAATATATATAAACAAGAAGCAGAAATAAAACTAGAATCAACTCAAGCTATAGAGTTGCTAACAGGACAACAACAAAAATTCATCCGGCACAAGCGATCAAAAAATTGAAAAATGACTTAATTTGTAGAGAAACTGGACCTATAAGGGAAATAACCCAACATACTAGTTGCGAAATAAAGTTTATTATAAATCAAATTGACGAGAATTTAACAGATTACAATTTAAAAATCATTCGTTTATACGATACATTTTGGTTAAAACTGCACGAGTTAAAAACTCATGGTTATTTTCCACCATACAAAAAGAAAAGACTTTTATCTATTGCCGAAATGCGGATCAAAATTCATTTTATCTGAAAGGAACGGGTATACTGCGATTAGAACCCGGATGTTCAGCTCAAACAAGTAATGCTCATATTTTTGCCACACGTGAACTTACAATTAATTCTACAGATACATTATTTTTAGAACCAGATTTAAATATTACGCACACATTAAATAATTATAATGAATATAGCGTAATAAATATGACCGAATACGTTACATCGGTTCTAGAGCAAGAGCTTTTATACAAAATGAAAATTCAAAATAACGATCAACTAGATTCCTTATATCATAAATGCGCCCTTATATTAAGTTAACAAGAAATTAATTTACCGTATATCCACCAAATGCAGATACCGTCTTATAATTATTTAACATTAATGCCGAAAAATATTCAATATGCGGCTCCACCAAGAAATTCACAGATTCTACGTTAAGAAATAATAGTTATATTAAGTAAAAAATAAATTATAATACATAACAAACCATTCTAAATGTGAACAAACAAAATTTTTGTAATTCCATATACTAGATATAAGTATACATGACACATTAATAAAATAAAGAAAGAATTTTAATAGCAAATAGCAATCGCTAATTAACTAAAGTCTAAACTAAACTAAAGTAAAAAGTAAAAAAAAAAATCAATAAAAAAAAAATAAAATAAAAATTTTCGTAAAAAAAATTTTTAATTAAAAATATCGTAAAATTCTTTGTTTATATTATAGTCATAGAATATTTAAAAGAAATATTGTAGATCAATAAAAAGAAAAATTACTTGTAATGAAAAAATAATAATAATAAGTTTTACATATGTGAATAATTCAAGAATAATTTGCGAAATTTAATGTAATTACTTCCGTTATAAAAATCTACACACACTACAAGCGGAAAATAAACTGAAATAAAAGAAAAAAAATATATTAAGAAAAGGGAAGGATATATACAAGTACAAATTTACCCGAAATATATGCAAATAGTATTAAATACAAATGGGTTTAGTTATTTTAATCTAATACATATATATATATATATATATATATATATATATTGTAACGGTATTAATTATTAAAAGACGTTTTGAATTAAATTAATATCGTTTAGTAAACGCGAGTATTCGATATAATAACTTTTCTCGGAAACGGCGCGGCGAACGAACAACGATCCGTGCGTAAGGGAGGGAGAGAGGACCTCTAGATGGCCCACGGAAAATTTAGTACGGCGAAGGACAGTCAACGCTACGGTTTAGCTGGCCGTGCTACGAGCGAACAACCGACACGTGTGAGGAAATTCTACCGCGACGCAGACGAGCGATCGAGAATCGGTATACGTTTCCCGGGGTACGTGTGCTATCGCCGTTGACGAGAGGAAACGCAGCGAGCCCAAGGAAGCGGGGTTCGACGTAGTGGTTCGTGTGGGAATCGTGCCACGAAAGAGCCTGTGCGCGACGTGCTCCGCCGTCTCTCCTTCTGTGTTTTTCCTCGGTCCTTGCCTCGACGAGAAGGCTTCCTGCCCGATAGACGGCTAGGAGGCATAAGGCGTAGTTGGCGTCCGGGACATTGTAAGGACGCCACATCAAGCGTAAGTCGGGATAAAATCCCTTACTTCAATACAGCGTAATCGCGAGCGGATCATCGTTGCAAGCGGGCAACGCGTTCAAAAATCGAGAGCGAGAGAGAAGGGACGACTCGGCTGGCGACTTCCGTCTCTCTCACTCTAATGCTTAGAAGTGAACCTCGTTAAGCTTTCCTCGTGATTTAGCTTAGGACGATCCCACCGAGGGATCGACGCGACTTCATACGAGACACTATTCGGAACTTCGCGTAACGTATATACGACACAACCGCACACCTCATTATATTCCATTATAACCTTCTTTAGTTGCAACTTTGATTTTATTTAATAAATTGAACGTAATTAATTCAACTTGAAGTTATTTACTTTTGCATGTATATGTCGTGTTGTCGATTGAATCCGGAATATCCCAAAACCACTTTGTAGAGGCGAGACTCACGCCGGGTAATGAGCCCGTATATATATATAAATATATATATATATATATGGGTGGTTCTCTGTGACATCGAAGATGAAAAAAATAAATATTGCTATAACTGTGGGAATATGTTTTAGAGGTATCTAATAGTTCTCCTGAATTTTTTCAGATTTTTTCTGGGCCATTATTTTAAGTTACAGAGAGTCAAAGTTGACATTTTAGCACTTTTTTGCATTATATGCCCATTTTCATGAATTTTTAGCTCCCAGGGGATGCATTTTTCACTAAAAACATAAGTATGACTTTTTTTGTAAAATTTTCCGAACTTTTCACTAAAAATACTTTTAAAGACATAAATGTATGCTGTCACACTCTTGTAAGCCATTTAAACCTTAAATAGTGAAAATCAGCAATTCTGCTCCAGACTCTGGTAACCTAATACTGTCTAAAAGATGTCTTTTTATAGTCTGAAACTGCCTATAAATTTCCAGAGTGGGTCTAAATCATTAAGATCACTTATGGTCAAAATATCCGGGAAAAGTGCCCGAAATATTAATAGAAATGTATATTTGTTGCCTTATAACGATGAATCTATTAGCATGATCATTGCAAAAAAATTTGTGCACTTACCTTGGAGTGGTAGAAAAGTATCTTCACTTGTTTCAGTATCCATCTAATCCTCTGTAAGCTACTAAAAATACAAATATTATTATACAAATGTAAAAAATTAATTTTTAAACATTTATAATGCTGAATTTTTAGTTTTACATCCCTTACAAGAATTATACTACTAATCTGAAGGATTACTATAAAAGTATCAACATTATTATTATTATTATTCAGCAATACATTGTTTAGATTTCACAAATTTGTCACTGTCACGTTATCATATTATTCATTATAATTATATATCCGATTTATTTATATATATTTTGTATTAAATACGTATATTCAGTTATTGTAATAATGATGTTTATATATTTATAGTAATCCTTCAGATTAGTATTATAATTCTTGTAAGGGATGTAAAACTAAAAATTCAGCATTATAAATGTTTAAAAATTAATTTTTTACATTTGTATAATAATATTTGTATTTTTAGCAGCTTACAGAGGATTAGATGGATACTGAAACAAGTGAAGATACTTTTCTACCACTCCAAGGTAAGTGCACAAATTTTTTTGCAATGATCATGCTAATAGATTCATCGTTATAAGGCAACAAATATACATTTCTAATAATATTTCGGGCACTTTTCCCGGATATTTTGACCATAAGTGATCTTAATGATTTAGACCCACTCTGGAAATTTATAGGCAGTTTCAGACTATAAAAAGACATCTTTTAGACAGTATTAGGTTACCAGAGTCCGGAGCAGAATTGCTGATTTTCACTATTTAAGGTTTAAATGGCTTACAAGAGTGTGACAGCATACATTTATGTCTTTAAAAGTATTTTTAGTGAAAAGTTCGGAAAATTTTACAAAAAAAGTCATACTTATGTTTTTAGTGAAAGATGCATCCCCTGGGAGCTAAAAATTCATGAAAATGGGCATATAATGCAAAAAAGTGCTAAAATGTCAACTTTGACTCTCTGTAACTTACAATAATGGCCCAGAAAAAATCTGAAAAAATTCAGGAGAACTACTGGATACCTCTAAAACATATTCCCACAGTTATAGCAATATTTATTTTTTTCATCTTCGATGTCACAGTGAACCACCCATATATATATAAAATGCTAAAATTATGCTACTTAATATGGGATTCAAAACTATTAACTTAAATGGTTACGAAAAGTTATACAGAAACCCTTTCTTGTTAAGAAAATCTCACTGACGTTACAAGCCATGTGAGTGGTCACTCAAAAAAAAAAGAAATAGAGAAATAATACGCATGAAATGCATATATCTTTCTCAAAATAACGAACCCAAACATTAAAAACATAATAATTTGGAAAAGAAAACAATATGTAAAACTAACAATGCTATTAACAATGCATTGGCATATCCTTACAAATAAGGAAACAAAAAAGAGATTTATAAAAAATCAAGGAGAGGAAAAATTAGTCAAATGTAGTTGACTTACGTATACAGTAACAGAGTTGAATAATGATGTTGAATCCTATGTATTTTTTTTTTAACAAAAAATGAAAAAAGCTCATGTAAATATGTGCAAATTCTGAACGTTGAAGCTTAGTGTGGGTTGTTTAAACTTGTATTTGCTGGCTTATAGCTTGTAGTTCGCGAAAAATCGAGTAAGTACGAGTGGACGCGCGACTGTCTTTCTTTACATTTTGCGCATTTCGATCGTTTACTGCAACGTGTAAATACCGTTGTAATTTGTAAAAATGTCTAAAAGATTTGAAAGAGGTACTAAAAAAAGGAAAAAAGCAAAAGAAATAGAACTTTTTAAAAGTAAATTACCGAAATTAACAAATTATTTTTCTGTTGACAAAATTATAAGTGATAATATAGTAACATTGAGGGTATTATTAATAATGATAACATAAAAAATGTAAATGAATTTGATAATTCACAAGACAAAAAAAAACGGCTGCGAATCGTTCAAGTACATTTAATAGCAATGAAACTACAACAATAGCTAACTAAATAACATTTTGTATTTAGGATTTTGACATTATTAATGAGATTATATAATAATAATGAATATTGTTTCAGCTAATTATTTTTTCTTATCTTACATTAAATTTAGTACTTATTTTTAGTACTTAGCATTTTAAATTATTGGTAAGCTGTTGAATATACCAATAGCTTTGATATAACTGTCTTTACTACCAACAGTTTTATTTCGTCTTGGAATAATTATACTTTTATTTCTTGCTTGACTATTGGAAGGTAAATACAATGACTTCAATTTTTCATAATGATACAATAAAGATTCTAACGCATTTAATTATCCCAAGTTTAATAAATTATTGTTTGCAAAAAAATTATTCTTACTTATAACTTTAATAATTTTCTTCTGTAAATTGTATAATAAATTTCGACTATTTGTATATACACCTCCCCAAGCAATAATTCCGTAATTTATAATACTGTTAAATAGTGCATAATATATCATTTTAAGAGTTTCGAAATTCATAATTTTTGATAATTTATAAAAAACAAAAATTAAATATTTAGTTTTATTAACAATATATTCTACATGCTGAGTCCATTTCATTCTATAATCAATATTTATGTCTAGATATTTAGTACTTTTAACTCTTTTCAGATTAATATCACTAATGTGAATATTAAAGTTAGAATTATTATTATTTGGTACACTGTAACAATTATTTCCAAAAGTTATATATGTAGATTTTTCTATATTTAACGATAATTTATTTAAGTTTAGCCATAATTAGATATATTTTATTAGATTAGATTAGATTTTTCCAAGTGTCTCCAGTAATGATAATCGCTGTATCATCAGCATACGATATTATATTTTCTTTTAGCAAATCATTAACATAAACTATAAATAATAGAGGTCCTAGTATAGTTCCTTGCGGTACACCAGTTGTCACATAATTATTATCACTTGAACAATCATTAATTTTAACTTTTTGTTGCCTATTATTTAGATAACTTTTCTAGAGTTTATGCGCATTACCTCTAATACCATAATTAAACAATTTATTTAGTAGAATGGCATGATCTATAGTATCGAAGGCTTTGGTTAAGTCTAAGAATGCAATAGCAATTGGCTTATTATTGTCTAGACTGTTGTAAATTATATTTTTCAACATTCAAGAACAAATAATTAATAAAAGCGGTTAAGATGCGTAATCGCTACATTATAAAAAATTATTGTAAATATATATTGTATTTATTGTAAATAATCTGGCGTAATAAAAACATGTTTAATAAACGCACAAGTGCGCACACACACGAACATACCTATACCTGTCATGCGCCCTGGTGAGAGAAACATAGTACAAACCAAGTGCAAACAAAGGCATCAAAGCGGGAATAGTTCCCCACTACCATGTGACTCTAAGAAAACAAGTTGTCGCCGTCTTCCAGCTAGCACTCTCTCAACTGCTCCAGGAACGGCGGACTCTATATATCGTATCTATATAGGGAGTTGGAACTGTAATTCGTGCTTGCTCACCGCTTTCGCGCGTGAGATTTAAATCTTCAAATAAACATTTCTGAGCAACGTTAAATACAATAGTAATTTATTATAATAAAATTTGTTATTTAAAATTTGTTTTTGATTATATGATTGATTTTCATGAATTATTATTAAACAATTAATAATCGATTGCTCATATCGTGAGATGTGATAGAAGGTGTCGTACCTTCCAGAACTTCTTCACGGAGTAATTGATTATTACAACTTAAATAGTGCATTACGATACGACTGCGCGAAACAGGCGATTCACGCACGAGACAACCGAAGCGAGAATGGCAAAAAGTCGAGTGCTTGAGTCACCTGAGCACATGAGTATCGTATACTATTTTTTTAAACGCGCGTGAGAAATTCGACGTAAGTAGGTATAATAATGTAGCAGTGAAAGGAGTAGGTAGTAAATAAAGAGGTGTGGAAAGGAGGAGATAGGAAAGGGAGGGGAGGGATCCTGCGGAGCCCTGCCCCATAAAATATGATATTAAAAGGACGCCGAACCAATATGTTTACCAACATTTACGAATTCAAACTTTAATAAGAGAATTTATAAATTTTTAAAATTTTATGTGTTATCCCGCTATCTTTTATCAAAACCTAGGGGGGATAACTCATTCATTGTAAAAAAGTATATATTCCCAGCTAAAAAAGATCGATTGAAATGGATTAAAATTTATTAAATATGAATGAAAATGAATTAATTCCAATAAACTCAATTGATTTACGAATTTAGTTAATTGAATAGTCAATATATTTCAATCAATTTTAATCTTAATCATTCTTAATAAGAAATATTTATATTCAATTTAATTATTTCTAATTAAAATAAATACTTGTAAGATGATAAAATGTATGTAATATGTTTCAATTAGATTTTTTATAATACAATTGAATCAATTTTAATCTAATTCAATGAATATAATATTAAATGAAGATTAATACGCGTAGTCGTGATTGGCGATAAATTGATTTAAATTTATTCGAATTAAGTCATCCTTCAATCGATTTGAATTTAATTATTTTGAATTGATATGAATACATAGAAATGCCTGATTTAATGGAATACGTCCCAATTACATTATTTATAATGCAATTGAATCAATTTTAATCTAATTCAATGGAGATAATATTAAATGAAGATTAATACGCGTAGTCGTGATTGGCGATAAATTGATTTAAATTTATTCGAATTAAGTCATCCTTTAATCGATTTGAATTTAATTATTTTGAATTGGTATGAATACATAGAAATACCTGATTTTATGGATTACGTCTCAATTACATTATTTATAATGCAATTGAATTAAACCTAATCTGCTTTAATAAAAGTATGAATATATCAACATCATTGTGAATTGACTTGAATTGATTTCATATATTTGTCAAGAGAATGAATTTAATGCGTATTAATATCCTATATTTTAATGGTCTTGTATCTGTACAACTAACTTTTAATGTACAAAATAAATATTAAATGATAAATTATTTTAATTTACCTAATTTAATTAATATATGAATTGATTTTAATGAACGAAATGAGTAGTCTTAAATCATAATTTTAACTTATTTCAATCAGTATAAAATTATATTACTTTTAATTGATATTTTCAAATTCTTTGCGAATTATCTTGAATGATCTTTATTAATTTAATTTATTTTAAGCAGCCTTAATGCGTCGGTATGCAGTTTAGTTAATTTTATAAATAATAAGCAAATATTAATTTATTTTAATTGCTTTGAATTAATACATGACTTAATTGCCAACTTAATAATTGAATAATCGTTATTATGAGTTAAATAATATTATCCTTTAGCCTGTCGGAAAATCTTAATGTAGATTTTCCGACATGTTACTGACTACTATATTTAGATTTTCTGATAATGTAAAGGTTTAATAATAAAAAATCAATTTTAATTAAATTACACATATAAGCACCAATTATCTTTGATACATATAATGGTCATTGTCAGAACTAAGGAAGTTCTTAAGCTGAGGGGGTGTATATTTGGTTAAAATGAAAGTGCATATACTTAAATATTGAATGGACTTCAATGGTTATAAAATTAAATGATTTTTAAATAGGTAAGTAAATTAAATTTTATTGTATTTCAATGTTATTAGGAAATGTACATAAATAGCGGGCGTTTCTTACATTAATTAATAATACTTTACATTGTACATTGTGTATTGGCGTATTATAAAAGTTTTTTCTGTTTCTTCAAAATTCACTAATTTTATATGTGATACTCCTTCGAATGGATTATACGGAAAAATTTCGATCAATGACATATTTAAGTAACAGTGATTATTTACATTAACAATGTTAATAATACGTCCATAAGATCCTGAAACTAGCTTTACTGCAGTAACATCTGTTTTTGTAGTACGGCTATAATTAATACTATGGTATACAGACTCTTTGTATATACATTTTGTGTATGCTAAGCAATCACCAAAACTATCAATTTCTATTATACTACACGGAGAGAAATATTTAGAAAATATTACAAAGGAGTTTGGTAAAAATTCCCAAACTCCCAAGTAATGTGGTAACAGACCGAAAAAACCGAAAAAATTACCAAACTGCTAAGTAAAATTTACAGTAAATGTAGTAAAATTTACTCTAAATGTAGTAAAATTTGTGGAGTTAGCGTACTAAATTTTACAATTAAGCTTGTAAATTTTATTAACTCTGATTTTTTCCTATACTGTTTACGAAATTCTATAAACAACAGTACAGCACGAGATACCGAAAAGAAGCGATAAATAAAATTTTTATTGGAATCGCGTCGTTCGTTTGTTTACTTTAAAAGGACGATTCGATGAAACACATGCAAGTGACGCGGTGGCGCAATGGTAAGGACTTGGATTCTCAACCCAAACTTCGCAGGTTCGATCCCGATGACATCCAGAATTTTTTTCACTAATTAAATTTCATTTAAATATTTAAAATTTCCATAACACTCGAATAATATACATAAACTCAAAAATAAATAATATGGGAGGAATAAAATTTTTTTTCTGATGTTAAAAAAAAAATTAAAATCACAATTTAGTTTGGTAAAAATTACGAGATTCGCAGTTTGTTACCACATTACTTGAGAGTTTAGGAATTTTTACCAAACTGCTTTGTAATATTTACAAATTATTTCTCTCCGTGTACCTTTTCCAATATATACAACATCTTCAGATTCATTATTATAAAACTTTTTTAATTTGTTATGAGTAAATAAACTCGTACAATAATCTTTTATTTTTTCTGATGGAACTATATTTTTCGGAATTCCACTTTTGAAAAATAATAATTGAAGATGCTTTCTAGCCATTTGTCTATCCATGCCCTTCGGACCATTCACAAAAGTTTTCAAAGTGTATATATTGCTTTCGAATGGAAACGCAGAATTGAAACATAAAGGTCCAGTATTCCTTACTGATTGCACAACATGTAATAATGAGTGAACATTGAAAGTCATACTCTTTTCGCCATAATGCATTTCGAAGTAGCAGACAAATTCCACAAGATCTTTTTCACATTCGATCAATTCTTCTTCTGTAATGTTATTTTTGAGAAGAGTATATGCACTTTTAACTAAAATAGCATAATGCTGTAGTGCTTGCTCATGTAAAATTCCCTTGAGGCATGGTAAGCTATAATACAAGAGCCAAAACTTCAGCTCTGAAGCTTTTGCTTTTGCTGATCCTGTAAGAATATCACTGCGTGGACGTCTATGAATATCTTGAGTCGGTGTAATCGATAAAAATCGATTTTCTATCAATGCCACGTTCTTTTTATCTATTTGGAATGTAGAATGTGGCTTTTTTCATTCATTCCAAAGTTGATGAGTCACTCCAAGAAGAAGACCGTACATATATTCGTACGGGAATAACCATATCATGTCGAAGTCATAAAGTTGATCCATAAGACAAGAACCTTTACATCCTCTTGTTATGTTTCCACTTTCAGCAAACTTTACATCTTCATTATGACTTTCATTTGTTCTAGGAACACTGACTTGATATACCTTATTCCATGTGCAATTTGATCGTATTTTCCCAATTGATAACACCAACTGCATCCTGAGTAACCATTATACTGAAGTCTACATTGAATTATAGGACGGCAAACCGATTCTACATTGCAACCTAAAATACGAAATTTGAAAAAAAAATTTTTACCATCTTTATGAAGCATTAAATGTTCATCGTTTAACATTTCCACTTCTTCAAGAAGCACTTTTGAAATGTATAAATTTAGAATATCGCTCTTTGGCTCCTTTTGCACTATTAAGACTCCATTTAATAAGACAAACTGAAATCTTAATTTCGGCGACAAATCATTTAAAACAGTCTGTAGAGGCCAAAAATTTCGTTTACCACTTTTAGTAAGTGGTGCACCATCCGTGTTAAAATTTAATGTTAAGATGCAATGAAATTCATCAGTATTATTTGATTGCATAATTTTCTTGTGTATAAGGCCGTCATTAACATCTTTAATCAAATTTGTCACATCACCTGATCTATTATTTTGAGAATTCAAATTTTTCAAAATGTCATTTGAAACATCTTCATTTGAAAATAATTTTTTAATTTGATATGTCATGTTAATAGATATGCAATAATTTGGAGAATGTGCTGTAATATAATTATTTTGTTCACACTTATTACATCTAACAATTTTTTTTTTACATTTATTACTGCACTTGTCGAATACAATATTGCTTGTAAACATTTGTCGCAATAATAGTGGTAAGTTATGTTCTCATTTTGTGAAGAAAAACATTTAGCGATTGTATGTTTTGATAAATTAAGATTACTAGACTTTGGACCAGCACATAATTTTATCATATTGACCAATTCTAATCGTGCTTCATCAGAAAGGTGAAATCGAAGCGCAAATGCAGTCGTTAACATGATAATACACGTACGGAAAATTGTGATGACTCAAACATTGTCCTACTAAATAAGAAATCATCAGCTGGATTATCTTTATCGTTTTCAACTTCGCTATCATCATGTTGATCATAAGATTCATTACTGTGTCCATTACTTTTATCAAAAGTATTAACATTTTCATTGTAGCTGTTAAAATCTTCAATGTTATTCATATTGCCACAACTATTAGTTATATTTACACGATCGTTCATACTTTGATATTCATTATTTACAAATTTAGGATAGTTTATAGTATCTTCATCCATATTTCGTTCATTATTATTACAGTTGGTATTATAATTCATGTAGCTATCCTTATTTAGCTTAATTTGATTACTATTTTGTGTATTTTGGGTACAGGTCATATCATTAACAATATTTTCTTCTGCAAAAACATGTTCTTAATTAATATTAAAAAATGAAATGCATATAATGAGTAAATATGTGAGTATTGTTTGAAACCATTTGAGCGATAAGAAATTAATTTATTGATCATTTTGAGCACAATTGCATATTAAAATTAAAAACTTAAATTTGTATTATAATAAATTAAAATATGTGCTATTGAAATCAATGAATGTTAATGTAAGATACAAATAAATATATTTTCTTACCATAAATACACTCATTGGATACATATTCTTTTTCTTTATTTGCATCTTCATTAGTATGCGCAGAACTATTTTCTGAGTTAAAAGATTCTCTTTTCATATATTCAAAATCTGGGCAAATTACCTCCAAGGTAGTAGATATATTCTCAACTAAAAAGATATAATTACGCTTGAATATTTATCATAATAATAATTTACAAAATATTATATCGCCTAGCATAAATCATTATTACAATTGTGAAGGAATTATAATTTTAGAAGATTAATTGTAATTATAAAGTTCAACTAAATTAATTTGTTTTAAACAACTGCATGCACACAATGAATACTTCTAAAACCAATATGCCTCTTTGCTACCATAAATTTTGAACTAAACACCTTTGCCGCAGGATATTAAAAAAATCACTTGATTGAATATACTCAAATTTTAACACTAATTTTGTATTAGCAATTTTGTCTACCTATTCACAGCAGAATTACAACTATTTAGAACTGATTTTAAAAAATATTTCATTTTTTTGTGTATATAACAACAAATAAATTTAATTACAATAAATTTTCAACAATATTACCTATAAATCTTTTATTACATTTTTTATGACAAAACACTAGGTAGTTCTGTCAATAAAAGCTAGAAGTAAATTATATAATTCTACTTACATTTCAATTTTTTGACTTTTGATGCTGTAACCTGTTTGTATCTTTTTAATGTTTGACTAGATACTTTATGTGGATCAAAGCCAGGATCTAAAAATCTTCTGTTACTTTTCCTTTTATAACCAGATTGATCCAACAATAACTGATTGTCGCTATTACTAGTACCATCTGATGTAGATCTACTATTATTTTTATTGCTATGAACATCACTGATACTACTTGTAGATATACAGTCGTCATTATTATCTTTGTTTATGCTCATTTTTTACATATAAATCTGAAAAATAATAAAATTACAATCATTATAATGTGCTAAGTTAAAAATAAACATAATATCTATTATGTACTTACTTTATGTGCTCATTCTCATTAAATAGTGTGAAAAATATCGAATATTTACGTGATACGATGCAGAAAGTTTATATATATATATATATATATATTATATATAAGATGTGTGTGTATAAACCGAAAACTGATTATAAAGAAAAGGTAACTTTATGAAGGTCTTAGTGCGCCGTTGTATACGTCCGTGTTTACGTTGAGGTAGTATAGCTCACTCTTCATGCTTTTGTTTTACAATTGTAGGCACAAGCCATCAATATATATGTATGAAGGATCGATGAGGTGAAAGAAATATCGACACTGGAGTTTTATCTGTAACAATTAATTTATTCGGTGGTTAATATAAAGTATGTTGCCTTGTCAGTCGTTAACCGTGTTCTGATATTCAAAAGCTGCGTCTCTAGTCGAGAGACAAAATGTTACCCCCACTCCGTATATCTGGAGGGGGAACGCTGAATATCGCTATACACTCCCCCCCCGAGTGTATTGTACATCTTTTAGTTTTACAAAAATATTTACAAGGATAAATAGTCGCAAATACAATAAAAACGCAATATTATTTTACATTAGTAGTTTCGTCGAATCTTACTTTCTTTTTCGCTGTATAAGTTCTAAGAGTTGGTCGCTCGGTTAAAATCGGTTTAATCGGTACGTTACTTGTCGATACGATCTCGAGATCTTCCGGAATATAATGTGCAGGTTTTAAATTCTCGGTTGATACACTTTTCGGGGTTCCGTTTACGCTAATTTTATATACATAGTCGGATATGCGTTCTAAAACCTTATGAGGTCCGGTGTATGGCCGCTCGAGAGATCGTTTGGCTCCTACGCGTTGGAAGACATGTGTACATGTGTGCAATTCTTTAAAAAAGAACGCTCGCTTTTTACCCTTATGTGCGACCGGTACAGGTTTTACAGCACGCATGTGTTCTCTGAATTCCTCAACAAAAAATCGCGGATTCGGCGTAAAATCATCTGGTAAGAGGAACTCTCCAGGTACTCGCAGCACCGTTCCGTACAAAAACTCTGCTGGAGAAGCATCCGTATCCAAACGTACATGAGTTCGAAGACCCATAAGCACCGTTGATAAAACTCGCGTCCAACATTGATTTGAGTGGCACATAATTGCCGCTTTTAAATTTCGGTGCCAACGCTCTATCAGACCGTTCGCGGCCGGATGGTACGCGGTGGTACGAATTCGATGACAGCCTATCAGCGATAACAATGAAGAAAACAGCTGAGATTCGAATTGCGAACCCTGGTCTGTCGTCAGTACTTCCGGGGCACCGTAGCGTGATACCCAACCGTCATAAAACGCTCGAGAAACGGTTTGCGCTGAAATGACTCTAAGAGGCACGGCCTCCGCCCAGCGAGTAAACCTATCGATCATGGTTAAACAATAAGTATAACCTTCACTAATCGGCAGTGGTCCTACTATATCCATGTGAATTTGTTGAAATCGTCCGTCGGGCGCGGTAAACTGTGCAGGTTGCAATTTTACATGACGAGTAATTTTTGATTTTTGACACTCCAAACAATGCTTCGCCCAGTTCGCAATATCGCGGTGCATGTCTGGCCACGCATAACGCTGACGTATGATTTTGTCACTCACTCTACCGCTCGGATGCGCCGGATTATGAAAGAGATTAAAAACTCGTTTACGCAATGCTTTAGGGACGTAAGGACGAAGCGATGCGCCCGTGAGATCGCAATAAACGCGTCGATGATCGGTTCCCCATTCAATGCATTTAAGTTTCATTGAACAATCGGGCGATTCACGAAGACGAGTAAGTTCATCATCTGAAGCTTGTACGTCGGCGAGCTCGTTTAAATCAAATTCGAGTGGAAGTCGGATTGTTTCAATACGAGATAAAGCATCAGCTGCCGCGTTATCCATGCCTGGCAAATAAGTAATTTCCGTTGTAAATTGCGATATGTAAGACAATTGTCTGACTTGACGCGGAGACGCTTTATCAGACTTTTGTAAGAACGCAAACTGGAGAGGCTTATGATCAGTCGCGATTGAAAAGTCGCGACCTTCCAAAAAATGCTTGAAATATTTAATCGCTTCATAGATAGCAGTAAGCTCTCTGTCATAAACGCTATAATTACGTTGTGCGTTGTTAAACTTGCGCGAAAAGAAAGCGAGGGGTTTCCACGTATTATCCAAAAATTGTTCAAGGGTCGCCCCCATCGCAAAATCGGACGCGTCGGTACTTAAACGAGTTTCAGCCGTGTCCGACGGGTGATTTAAAAGTACACATTTCGGTCCAAATAATTTCGCGAGAATCATTCTTGTATGAATTACATAAATAAGTATTTAGTGTCTCCTGAACATGAGCAGCATGATGTAGACATCGACGATAAAAATTTACTAACCCTAAGAAACGTTTAAGTTCGACTACAGTTTTAGGTTTTGGAAACGAGTTAATTGCGGCAATCTTATCTTCCGTGGGTTTACAACCGCTACCGTTAACTACGTGACTGAGAAAAATTAACTCTTCCTTGCCGAACTCGCATTTACTGACGTTGAGGGCCAATGAAAATTCGCTCAAACGCTTGAAAACAATTCGCAAATGTCTCTCATGTTCTTCCACTGATTCCGACGCTACAAGAATATCATCAAGATACGCAAATAAAAAATCTAAATCTCCGAGTGCCCTGAAAATGTACCGCTGGAACGACTGACCAGCGTTTCGCAATCCAAAAGTCATAGCTGTATACTCAAAAAGCCCGAAGGGTGTGATGACAGCTGTCTTAGGTACATCCTCCGGAGCTATTGGTATTTGGTAGTAAGCTTTTTGCAAATCCAACTTACTAAAATTTTTTCCCGCGAAGGTTTACCGAGAAATCATGAAGATGCGGAATGGGATAGCGATCCGGGATAGTAACCGCGTTTAATCGCCTATAATCACCACAAATACGCCAGTCACCGTCTTTCTTACGCACCATATGCAAAGGACTAGCCCAGGGGCTGCTAGAAGGTCTGCAAATCCCCATTTTAACTAAACGTTCAAATTCGGCTTTTGCAGTGCGAAGTTTGTCGAGATGTAGGCGACGCGCGCGTTCCGCGACCGGAGGTCCTTTGGTACTGATATGGTGATGCACATCGTGAGATTTGTTCGGTGAAAACGCACTTAATGAAGTTATTCCAGGAAATTCCGAGAGTAATCTAGCGAATGAGCAAGTAGGATTTATAGTACTTACTCCGGTTATGGGAGTATCCGCGAGTGTACCTAAAGCACATAATTTAGAACGAATATCCATAAGTCTGGATCCGCGTAAATCCACTAACAGTCCAAAATTTCTTAAAAAATCAGCGCCAATAATTGCGTCGGGCACGTCGGCTATATAAAAATTCCAGGCGAAATCGCGTTTTAGACGAAAATCCAAAACTAATCGTTTGGTACCGTAAATATTAATTTGTGTACTGTTAGCCGCAAACAATTTAAACGCAGTAGGTTGCCTGTTTTTGCTATGCTTCGCCGGAATCAACGAGACCTCGGCGCCGGAGTCAACCAAAAAACACAGACGTGTATTACGATCGAAAAGAAAGAGACGCTTTGAACCTGAAGAGCTCTCCTCCACCGTCTCCACGCGGAAGAGTTCGCCTAGTTTTCCGAAACGTCTGGGTTTACCCACGAGCAAGGCTTTTTACACGTACGCGCTAAATTTCCGAATTTTTTATGCGCCCAGCATACTTTACTCGTTGATTTTGTGTTAGTCGGAGGATCCCGAGACCTACCGCGCGAACGCGAACGACTTCCTGCGTTACGTCGTAATTGCGCTACTAAATCGGCTACTTTCTTACTTAACAAATCTATTTTCTTTTCAAGGCTTGAAGTTTCAATTTTCGCATCTACGCTCGAAATAATGGTTTTATTCGTATCACCTCGGTATACTTATCAGCCATCTCGGCTAAGTCCTGTAAATCGCTTATGTTAGTAATGGATAAAACTGCACGGCACTGAGCCGGAAGTTGTTCTAAAAATATTGATTTTAATATATCATCATTACAGCCAGTGTTTAACGCGCGAAGACGATTCAAAATCAGCGAGGGTTTACCATCCGTTAATACTTCACCCTTTAAAAGCTGTCGTAACCGAGATTCTGCTGACGCGGCGTACGTAGATATAAGCCTAGTTTTAATTCTAGTAAAAATATCCTCGTGAGGGGGGTCAGAGGTAATTAAATCCTGAATACTGGATAACGCATCGTAATCTAATTTTTCGATTAAGAAATCCGCTTTAGTTCTCTCAACTGTAATACCCGCGTTTCGTAAAGTCGTATCTACCTGAATGAACCATAACGCCGGATTTTCGCGACAAAAATTAGGTATTTTTGGATTCCGATATATTGCCATGACGCGATCATTTTGCAAAGTTTGAATTTGAGCTCTCGCCGCTTCTAATTGCTGTTCGGTAGTGAGGTTATTATCCATAACGTTAATAATAGCTTACAGATACTTTTCGATGCTCGCACGCAGGCGAATCACAATATACGCACACGCCTAACGAAAATTTGAAGGACGCATAAAATCTAAATAATCGCGAAGAGCTCGTTCTAAACCTTAAACTACTATATATATACACTATTTACAAAACAAAGGTACGTATTCCAAAGCTATACGTATGTGTACGTGTTTACGAAAATTAGTTTATTTACTAAAATTTACCAAGGTCGAATTTGAAAAGATCGCGTGATTTTCGAACGAAAAAAGGACGCTACGTAATCTCGAAAATTCCTATAGCCGCGAATTCTTGACTGATTTTCTTCGATGCTTATTTTCGCACGCACTCAAAAATACCTTGCAGTTCGTTGATTCATGTAGATACGTGGACCCGATGATGATGACGTTGTGTTCAGGATGCGATGACAACGTTGCTAATGGTGAAATTCCTGCAGAAAGTAGGAATATGCAACAAGTTGACATCCACGGCAACTTACAGCGTGGCTATGTAGATAACACGGTGATGAAGCTGATGCTATGTGTGATGTCCGCTGCATGGAACTGCTTTTCGTAGTTGTAAAAGCTCGATCAGCTCGGCCACGTGTAGATGTTACGACGAACTCCAAGTCGTGCAGCTTTTCTTTACCTCCAATTCCTCCAACCAGAAAAACCGTACTCGTCGGGGTCACCAAATGTAGGCACAAGCCATCAATATATATATATATATATATAAATATATATGTATGAAGGATCGATGAGGTGAAAGAAATATCGACACTGGAGTTTTATCTGTAACAATTAATTTATTCGGTGGTTAATATAAAGTATGTTGCCTTGTCAGTCGTTAACCGTGTTCTGATATTCAAAAGCTGCGTCTCTAGTCGAGAGACAAAATGTTACCCCCACTCCGTATATCTGGAGGGGGAACGCTGAATATCCCTATACAATGCCAGTAATTAGTGCCATCTAAGTGATAGGTTGTAACTTAACAGTATAGCCACCTTATGTTTTTTATATTAACTTTTGTAAACCGTCGTTATCGTGGTTCAATCCTTCAAGCACTTTTTTCTTTCAACAAATAAACTGTTTTTTTACAAACTCTATATTTTCTTTTTAGTTTTAAACGATAAATTAAAATAAAACTAAATTTCAAAAAAGAGTGATTTAGACAAGTGTATGGTTTATATATTGAAACATGAAGTGTGCATATGTGAAATTTGTCGAACCACCTTACATGGATTTAAAAGTTCGTGTCAAAATTTCAAGTATAAAATATAATTTCAAAAAGGGAACAACATTCCAAAAAAACAAAAAATATCCTGTTCAACATAAGGATGGCAATATATATAAAGCAGCTATAATGTATATTGCAGGTATTGTTATCTATTTTATAGTACGTTAACCTCAAAATGCCAATTTTAAGGTTATTGTGCTATAAAATATCATATGAGACTGTTCATACACAACAGTGTCATAATATACTATTAATTTCAGTTTCCATCTTAGAAGTATATACACTCAAATATTTTTCTTATTTCTAGATTCTGATGATGAGCTAACTACTTTATTTGAAAGCAAAAAAAGAGCAGCTGTGCCACCGTTAGCTAAAATGCAAACAGCAACCAGTGAATCGGATGTGGAGGATCAGTTGCACTTAAAAATAAAACGTGCTAAGTCAATATTGCATAATAAACTTTCTGCGGCTGATAATGAAAATGTATTTGGATATAGAAATTTGCACAACTTCATTACATGTAGAATAGAAGTCATTATTCTTAATAATTAATTTTTTCAACATTCTTATTATAAATATTTTATAATGAATATTCAGTATTATTAGAGAATTATAATATTAGCTAATTGCAAATTAACATTAATTTTAATTTTGTTTATATAAAATATTTATATAAAATCTTTATTTTAATTGAATTTCAGGAAAAAAACTAGCAAAGTATGCTTCTTTAGTACATGTGAAACTAGATTCCTTCAAAGAAATGTTAAACAATGATAAAACCTTAGAAGAGAAGGAAGAATTTAATTGCGAAGCTACGAAGGTTTAATATGTATTCATTTGTATTATTTGTACTATAATTGGGCTCTTACTTCTCAATTAAGGGTTTAAAATTTTTTCTTTTTGACAGTGTTAAAAAATAGATATTCAATTTGAATTTAATTTATAAACATTGAATACAAATTATTTATGTTAATTCATATATTTTTAATGTAAGACTTTTAGTATAATATTTAGTTGAAATAGGTATAAGAACCCAATTATTAATTGTATTATGTATAAAATCAACAATGCTATATTTAATTTATAATAATATGTTTTTAAAAAGAATATAGTAAGTATGACTGAAGACTCGAGCCATGATAGTATTTCTAAAATTAATGATGATGAGTAGTAAGGGTACCTTATAGCGCGCCGACATGGGCGTGGCCTAACAACAATGGTGTCTGGCGCGAACAATGGGAACAATGGGAACAATGGGAACAACGGGAACAATGAGAACAATGGGGAACAATGGGGTTGTCTAGCACGTACAATGGGGTTGTCTAGCGTGGACAATGTGGTGTCTACCCCGGTGGTGACGTCACGGTGGGGGCCCGCGCGTGCCAGAGAGGGAGTGAGAGGGAAAGAGGGAGAGGTAGAGAGAGAGAGCGAAGCTCTCTCTCTCTCTTTCTCGTCCTTATGTATAGGTAGGGTGGAACGGACTCTGTGACGTCACAGCGGGCCCCGTCGGAGTACATGGATGCGAGAGAGAGAGGTAGAGGGAGTGCGCGCGCAGTGCGTCTCTCTCGTGCTGAGGTTGCTCCGGCGTCATAGACGCCCCGATGCAGTGCGTGGGTGTGAGAGAGAGAGGTAGAGGGAGTGCGCGCGCAGTGCGTCTCTCTCTCTCGTACTGAGAGTGTTCTGACGTTACAGTGGGGCCGGAGGCCCGCGCGTGTATGTGTGAGAGAGAGAGAGCAAGAGGGGTTGCGCGCGCAGTGCGTCTCTTGCAGTAAGAAGAGTGACGCATGTAAGAGAGAGAGCACTACTGCGCGTACCCACGCTCTCTTCCTCTACCTCTCTCTCTCGCACTCACGCAGATATACTGATGATGCGCTAGGGTATTCTGACGCCGTGTTATAATAGCTGACCCAGAGCGTCTATGTTGGTGTGTGTGTGTGAGAGAGTATGCATTTGTAAGAGAGAGAGAGGAAATGATAGGTGACAATTTTAGATATTGAACGAATATGTTATTTACGTTTATTATTGGTGGCCCTAAAAAGGGCCGTTTATTATTATTTATTAAATATAAATTTACAATTTTTTGTAACCGTCTTTCTGTGGCAATGATTTATTATTTATTGAAACTTTTTCCGTATATTTTTTCCATTGCGACGACATTGAATGATGATTACTGTTATCCTTAGTATTGGATTTTTTATCGATGAGAGGAACTCGATCTGAACTTTGGTTTGGACCCATCGTGTTTGAATAATCAAACGGAAATGAAATAAAATTTGAACGTAAGCTTATATTATAAAATATAAATGTCGTAGGTGTATTCAAAAATGTTAAAAGTCGACTCGTCGTGAGAAAAGGTCGTATACCCAAAAGTGCAGGTGTGCAGACAATAGAGGCGAGGGTGACCGGAGGATTTTGGTTTACCGGGAAGCTATTTATCTTAATAGGTAAAGTAAGTATTGCGGTTAGTACGAAAGAGAAGCAATAAATTATCGTAAGGTGAGCGTATTTAAGAAAATAGAATAAACGCGTGAGAAGATTTTCTTTTTATTTTCATGTTGTAGCAGGAAGGAAAAATGTTAGGTAAGTAAATACGAAATTCAAAATTATGTACGAGGTAAGTGCCGATTTATTTAAATATTTTACGAGATATTACAGGCAATATATATTATACATTGTAATACATACGTATTATTTCATCACAAATATAATTAGAATGAAAGCATGTTAACTCCAAGTATACAATATCAAAGTAATATTCTAAGAAAAATTTAGACTCTTCGTAATTAAATCGATCTTTTACTCTCGATTTTATGTCATAATTACCGATCACAAAACTTTTAAAGAAATTTCGTCCTTCGCGTGAATTTAAATTATAATCGGTAACTTTTTCTTTCACAATATCGCAAATAAAATTTTTACATTTTTCAATATCGTTGATATAGCGTTCGAGTCGACGATATCGTTCTTCTACACAAAAAATACTATCCTTTAGTCCTTCGAAAGTTGATTTTTGCATAACTATAGCTGGTTGAAAACATTTTCTCTTCTTTTCTGTTTTGTTTCCGTTGGATAATTTTGACGTTTTATTCAAAATAATAGATTTTCCTCCATACGAAGTAGCAAAAATTATTTCCAAATCGTTGATGTAGATTCTTGTTCGACTTTTATAAGATAAGTCATTGTCGTTATTAAAATATTCCGATATTTCGTCGAGTTTGTTTTGTAGTTCTACCCAAGTATCCGAATCGATTACTAGTCCTGTCGAGTGAGTTTGATTTAACAATTGAATAACGGGTTCCATTTTTTGATTATGAAAAACTTGTACACTGTCATTTATTATTTTTGTAGCCGATTTATTTAGCGAGTACGAAGTTCGAGTAAATTTCGATGCAGCGTATGTCTTTTATCTTCTAAATTCACAGACACTTTTTTCTCACTATCCATTTGTTTGAAGGTTTCGTCTTCGGTAAAAATAAAATCAGTTTCTAACAATGCTTGAGTCATCTTTGTAATACTTTATGTCGCACAGGTCTCGACGAGTTTACCGATTATAGGAAAACTAGTTTACAGAAAAGATGCTGTAATACTGCATTCAGGGTGAACGGTGTGTCCCTTTTAAACCCTGGCCAGTCCCGCGCAAAGGTCGCTCGTAAAATAGGAGGGGGTCTATTTAGAGGGTTACGGATTTGTACAAGTAACTTCAAAGTCACATGTATTAAGAAAGAGGTTCTTTTACATATTTTAGAAGAGAAGGAAAACGCGTAAAGATACTTGTTCCGAGCGAAAATGCATAAGGCAAAAGACGACGATGTCTCGAAAGAAAATTTTTGTTCGTACAAATTTCAAAAGAAAACCCTGATCGTAAAATTCTGCCAATTATTGAAAATTTGTAAGGCGTTAGTAAAGTAACGCGAAACGCAAAAAATTTATGTTTCCTTCTTTTTCAATCAATCGTAGGTAACGTTTTTCGAAAGATTTTTCTAAACGTCTTTGAGGTTTTTCGTTGTGTCTAGAAATTTACAAAAAAAAAGTAAGAGTGGGGTTGTCATAGAAAAAGTTAATTTGCTAGGAAAAATGGAGATCGTAGTTAGTTCAAATCTTGCTTTCGACGCGAAAGAACCTTAACGCGTACATAAAAATATAATTTCGTGTTCGAGTTCTATTATAAAAACTATATATTATAAAACTGTGAAAGTGTATTTGTGAATGTACTGAAAAAAGTGACACTGAATAAAAAAGTACACACATTCGCAAATTAACGCAGGAAAAATTTTAAACTGCAAAAAACGAACGTTTAAAATAATTATTAAAAATAGAAATCGCGCAACGATAAATAAAACAAGTGTTCGCAATGGAAGGAAAAATTTATAATAAGTTTATATTAATTTTATCTCGCATTATTGGATTTTTAACGGTTTTTATACCGTCATTAACGGAAACGTTCGATCGCGATTTTTTTATTTTCTTAGGGAGCAACATGACGTTAAATCAGGCTCGCGATTGTATGATCGAAATTATCCGAATTTTAAGTGTAGAACAGTTTATTTTAATTTATAAAATGTTTTTACATGACGAAGAGTTTGCAACGTTGATCGCGGGTGATATATTAATTTCTCGCGGTCTTAGAAACCATATGTTATTGGACGAATTTTTTAAACATTACGAAAGATTAGGTAGTTATTTCGGTTTTAAAAATATAAATACAAATAATAATTATACAATTTTTTAATTATTTATCTTAAATAAATTTTAGAAATTATAACGGATACGGAGGACAGCTGTATTCCTCGATTACGTCGGCAGTTAGGCGACATAGCGGTTCAGAGAGAAATACCCGAACCAACCATTCGTCAAGCAGAACGTATCGCGGAGATACGTAGTCGAGGGCAGAGGACGCTAAGTGAACTCGAGCGCGAGGCTGCTTGCATCGACAAAAAGCTTGCGCGAAATTCCAAACAAGCTATCGAGAGGATGGAAATTCAAATGTCCAGCCGAAATGAAAATCTCTCGAACGATGAAGATGACGACTATGTTGTCCAAGCAGCCCCAAATTGTAGTCGTAAAAGGAGGATACCGGGTCGCGACGAGAGGCCACTTGGATCTGGATGGATATGTTGCAAAACTCCTAAAGTATCAGAATATGCGTTAAATGATTACGCATTAGGTCAGATATCGCAAATCGGTGAGTAACACTTTATTACTTTTTACAATAGATATAGAAATATTTTAACACTTTTTGTTCAATACAACACTACAATAATCTGTATTGAAAATTAAAAATTAAAATAATGAAAATAATAAAACGTGTTAAAATAATTCTATAATTGTAAACATATATAGGTTTAAAAGTAATATTAATTTAATAATATATATTTAAGCTCGAAGACGATTGTTTTTCGACAATCGAGAATATCTGTCGACGGCTTGGCGAGTCGGGGTATGGATAAGCGAGGAGTACGAGCTGTCCCCTCACTTATATCCGCCAACAGCCGAATCAATTTTACGAGCGTTCGATTCTTTACGGCATCGCGTTGAAAAATAATTAAAATAATAACTTTTAAATTTTTATAAAATTAGTAAGCGAATTATATAGTAATAATAATATTATATTTTTATTTAGCGTCTTCGTGTGAAAAACAAATAGGTGGAGGCCGTACAGCTGAATTTCAACGTGTACATCTTCAGGCAAATAGCGAACGATACGTGCCCCGTTTTCGTACATTAGGTCGCGAGATAAAATTTAAGATTACAGATTATGCAGGAAACGAAAATCCTGTTAAATATGTCGAAGACGCGTTTCATGAAATAACTCGTTATATATTAAAAGATCGCTCGAACAGTGATATGATCGGAATAACTTTAAGTTCCGACAAATTTGCGTTAGGAAGTGCCGGGTCGCGTTTTACACGCGTACAAGATTTTCAATCAAAAGAAATATGGGAATTGTTTGGCAAGGTCTGTCAAAGCAATACCGATTTTTCAATTGATGAATCGTTGAATATCAGTGTTGTTTACGTTGAAATGCCCGTCGGAAAGGGAAATTCGGGTGTTGAGAACAAAGAGGTTGATTTTCATAAAAAATCAATTCTCAGAATAAAAAATAAAGATAATTTATGTCTACCCCGCGCTCTTGCTTGCGGTGAAGTCTACTCGAGGAAAGTAGACACTCCCGAATGGCGAAGCGAATGGAAGGCTATTTCTCACCACATGCGTTTTCGACAAACAGAGTGTGCACGAAACTTGTGCACTCTTGCGAAAATAAAAGTTCCAGAAAACGGATGTGGTCCTGATGAATTTAGGTTATTTCAAAATTATTTTCTTGAAAAAAATATAAAATTAATAATTTTTGAAGAAAATAATTTTGGAAAAGGCGCAAAACCGATTTTTGACGGAACATCGTATTTTTCTGACGAAAGTATAAATATTAAAACAATTTATTTATTGTATAATTTTAATAATAAACATTTTGATTTAATCTTAAATATATTAGGTATCGTGTCAAAATTTCGATATTGCATAAATTGCAATGTAGCATACAAAAACGTTCTGTCTCACAAGTGTACGAAACAATGCACTCAATGTTTAAATGATTCAAATTGTGAAAAATTAAACGAAATTTCGTGCATTGATTGTAAGCGCGTATTTTATAATGACGCGTGTTTTCAAATGCACAAGCGACCCGGCTCGATAAGCTGCAAAGCATCAAAAAAAACTGTAAAAAGCGTATGCGATAGTTTAAAATATTGTTCTACATGTAACCTTATTGTAGATTTAAGAAAAGAATTACACATTTGCGGTGAAAAATATTGTAGTAGATGTCGTTCGAGACATTCTATAAATAAATTATGTAATATTGAACCAATTCAAGAAACGCGTGTAAGGAGGAAAAATAATTATCATCCGACTACTCAATTTATTTTTTATGATTTTGAGACCCGTCAAGATGAAATTTACGGAGAAAAATCTTTGAAACATAGTGTTAATTTATGTGTCGCACAATTATGTTGCGATGATTGTAAAAAAACCGATTTGAAAAATTTGTGTTCGTTTTGCGGTGTTCGTCAACACGTATTCGAAGGTGATAATTCGATACGTGATTTCTTAAATTTAGTCATTCGAAGAAAAACGAATTTTAATGATATTATTTGTATTGCGCATAACGAACGGGCTTTCGACTCTCAATTTATTTTAAAATATTTAATCGATTTTTCTAAAATTTATTTAATGAAAATGTTTCGCCAACCGTTATTATGAACGGTCGAAATATTATAAAATTGCAATTAAAAAATACAAAATTTATTGATAGTATCAATTACATGCCAATGAAATTGGCAAATTTACCCAAAGCATTTGGGCTTTCAGTTGATGTAAAGAAAGGCTACTTTCCACATCTTTTTAATACAAAAGAAAATATAAATTATGTAGGCTCGATTCCGGATGATAAATATTTTTCCCCCGAAACGATGTCGAACGAAGATCGACAAACCTTCTATAATTGGTACAATAGTATTGACAAAAATAATGTATATAATTTACGCAACGAAATAATAAAATATTGTATAGACGATGTAAATATATTGCGAGAGGCGTGTATACATTTTCGCGAAATATTTAAAAAATATAACGTTTGCCCATTTGAAGAAGCTGTAACGATAGCTTCAGCCTGTTCGATATTATACCGTAAAAATTTTTTAAAAAAAGATACAATAGGTATAATACCGTCAACTGTCTATGCGCAAACGGGACAAAATTCACAAGAAGCTATTTCGTGGCTTCTGTGCGAAGAAAAAAAAATCGGTCGCGAAATTATACATGCCGCACGCGCTCGAGAATATATTTTAACCGAAGGTTTCCGAGTTGATGGTTTTTTACCAAGCGTAAACCATAAGGGTACCGTTTATGAATATCACGGTTGTTTTTAGCACGGGTGTCCTCGCTGTTTTTCGTCGAGTCGTGATAAAATTTTAACAAACGGTTCGACTTTTAACAGTCGTTACGAAAAAACTGTTTTAAAAACTAAAAACATTGAAAGCTTCGGATATATTGTAATAGAAATGTGGGGGTGTGATTTCAAAGAATATTTATCAGATAATACCGATTTAAATAACTTTTTAAAATCACATCCTCTTTTAAAAGGGATTAAAATAGAACCGAGGGATGCGTTTTACGGTGGTCGTACAGGTAATACCGTAATTATGTACGAGACGAAAGACAGCGAAAAAATTAAATATTTAGATGTATGTTCGCTGTATCCGTACATTAACAAGTACGGAAAATACCCGCTAGGTCATCCAAAAATTTATATTGGTCAAAATTGTAACGAATTAGCAGGTACCGATTTTAAAAATTTCAATAATGTCTAAGGTTTAGTAAAATGCGACATTTTACCTCCGCGAAATTTATTTCATCCCGTGTTACCGGTAAAAATGCACGAAAGATTACTTTTTCCATTGTGTCGTACGTGTACAGAAATGCTAAATGAGCAAGAGTGTACGCACGACCGGGAAGAAGAACGTATTTTTACCGGTACATGGGTGTCTGATGAAATAAAAAAAAGCTTAGAACGCGGCTATAAATTAATAAAAATTCACGCGATTTGGCAGTATAGTGTTTGTCAATATACAGCCAATACAGACGGTCTTTTTAACGAATATATTAATACTTTTTTAAAATTAAAGCAAGAGGCCAGTGGGTATCCCAGTGAATGTACAGACGACATAAAAGAAAAACAATTTATAGAAGAGTATAAAAATAAAGAGGGTATTAATTTAGATCCTAAATTAATTAAAAAAAACCCTGGTTTACGCTCGGTAGCTAAATTATGTTTAAATTCGTTCTGGGGAAAGTTTGGGCAACGCGATAATCTGACGAGAACGGAAATCGTCAAAGATTATCAAAGCTTGCTCAAACTTTTTTCAGACCCCGAGATAAATGTGAAACAAATCGTTATAGCGAACGACGAGGTACTCTATGTCTCTATAGAATACATTAAAGAAACAGAAACTGAGGCGGGGGGTAGTAACGTAGCGATCGCCGCCTACACTACAGCACAGGCTCGTTTGCTATTGTACTCGTATTTAGAAAAACTAGATAGACGCGTACTTTACTACGACATCGACTCAATTATTTTTACAAGTAAACCGAGTGATACGTACGAACCAAAGGTAGGGTCCATGCTAGGCGAATTAACCTGCGAATTGGAAATTTACGGTAAAGGTTCATATATTGAAAAATTTGTTTCAGGAGGTCCAAAATTTTATGCTTTTAAGGTAAGAAATAGTATGATTAACATATAAATGAAACATTTGAAATTTGTAAAATTAAAGGAATAAAATTAAATTATGAAAATTCAAAAAAGATTAATTTTGACAGTATCGTAAATCTTATT
Source organism: Theocolax elegans (assembly GCA_026168455.1). Taxonomy (NCBI): domain Eukaryota; kingdom Metazoa; phylum Arthropoda; class Insecta; order Hymenoptera; family Cerocephalidae; genus Theocolax; species Theocolax elegans. The sequence continues at coordinate 28,657,158 of CM047427.1, read as the reverse complement.
AATAATAGAAACGATGACGATAAAAATAAAATACAATTGCAGTTCAATTCGATTGCAAGGACCCGATTCCACGAAGTTATCACTCGCGAAGAAACAAAAACTTGTAGCGTCGTTTTGAAAAAACGAAGATTTGTTTCAAATACTTTGTCTCTTCCGTTCGGTCATATATAATTGTCCTGCGTTCAATTATAACTCTATGTATATATGTATATAAATATAACGTTAATGATAATTAAATATTTATTTTAAAAATTAAACATTTGCAATTTACTTTTTTTCCCCTATTCTGTTTCTTATCCTTTTATTTTTATTTTTATTTTCAGGTATTTAAATAAACGTACAATCAATTATATTTCAAACATATATTTATTATCAAATTTTAAATTCTAATAACAATAATATAACATTTCCAAGGTAAGAGTTTTATTTTTAATATTAACAAGGTGTATCGGTTGGCCAGAGTGGATGATGAATTCCGCTTGCATCGAATATCGCTAAATCTAACGCTACGAGTAACCAGCCTAAATGTATCTCGGTATTATCGTTATCTTGACACGTTAAGCAAGTATACGCAGAGTCGTGAAATAGTCCTTTATGCTGAAAAATTGCGGTTAACTTTCGATCAGTCATTACGTCCTTCATAATTTTACAAGCTTTGACGGTCCATCGATGCGGTTTATCAGTTTTTGGTAATATGTTTGAAAGTCCGCATAGTATGACTCTGGAGTGTAGCAGCATGAAACGATCGTCCAAGTCATAGATCCCATTTTCTATTACGTCTTGGGTAAGCTCGATACTATCTCCAGTGTCTACCGATCTGCAGCGTTCGATGACGTCATCCGTGATATATCGTCCCCATTCACCGTTTACCTTTATAGCTATAAACTAACTTGGCTGAAAAAATAATATTAATAAATTATTTAATTATTAAATTAATTTTCATTGTCATTGTTTAAATTTCTTTGTATACTTACATAAAGATCTGCATAATTTAATTTACTAGTCACAGGTACAATGACTACTCTTTCTTGATTATTTTCAGACACCATTTTTCGGTGTGAATGTATTTCGGTACTACTTCGTAATACTCGTTGATTTCCTTCTGTTGAGCACTGTACGCTTCGTCTTCGTCGATTATTTGTACGTAGAAAGACGAAGGGGTATGAAACGTTGACACTCTTACACTTTGTTTCGAATTAATTATTCTTCTCATGTCGCGATGTTTTAAATCTCTCAAAACGTGTATCCTACAGTTACTCGACATTTTGCCAAAATTCTATTTTAGCTGTAGTTTTAAAAAATGACTGACTCTCCCTACACAAAGTTTCGATATTTAAGTCGACGACGAGTAGAGGTGGAAAAATTAGCAGAGGAAGTAAAATAAAATGGGAACAACGGGAACAATGGATAACAATGGGGAACAATGGGGTTGTCTAGCACGTACAATGGGGTTGTCTAGCGTGGACAATGTGGTGTCTACCCCGGTGGTGACGTCACGGTGGGGGCCGCGCGTGCCAGAGAGGGAGTGAGAGGGAAAGAGGGAGAGGTAGAGAGAGAGAGCGAAGCTCTCTCTCTCTCTTTCTCGTCCTTATGTATAGGTAGGGTGGAACGGACTCTGTGACGTCACAGCGGGCCCCGTCGGAGTACATGGATGCGAGAGAGAGAGGTAGAGGGAGTGCGCGCGCAGTGCGTCTCTCTCGTGCTGAGGTTGCTCCGGCGTCATAGACGCCCCGATGCAGTGCGTGGGTGTGAGAGAGAGAGGTAGAGGGAGTGCGCGCGCAGTGCGTCTCTCTCTCTCGTACTGAGAGTGTTCTGACGTTACAGTGGGGCCGGAGGCCCGCGCGTGTATGTGTGAGAGAGAGAGAGAGCAAGAGGGGTTGCGCGCGCAGTGCGTCTCTTGCAGTAAGAAGAGTGACGCATGTAAGAGAGAGAGCACTACTGCGCGTACCCACGCTCTCTTCCTCTACCTCTCTCTCTCGCACTCACGCAGAGATACTGATGATGCGCTAGGGTATTCTGACGCCGTGTTATAATAGCTGACCCAGAGCGTCTATGTTGGTGTGTGTGTGTGAGAGAGTATGCATTTGTAAGAGAGAGAGGAAATGATAGGTGACAATTTTAGATATTGAACGAATATGTTATTTACGTTTATTATTGGTGGCCCTAAAAAGGGCCGTTTATTATTATTTATTAAATATAAATTTACAATTTTTTGTAACCGTCTTTCTGTGGCAATGATTTATTATTTATTGAAACTTTTTCCGTATATTTTTTCCATTGCGACGACATTGAATGATGATTACTGTTATCCTTAGTATTGGATTTTTTATCGATGAGAGGAACTCGATCTGAACTTTGGTTTGGACCCATCGTGTTTGAATAATCAAACGGAAATGAAATAAAATTTGAACGTAAGCTTATTTATAAAATATAAATGTCGTAGGTGTATTCAAAAAGGTTAAAAGTCGACTCGTCGTGAGAAAAGGTCGTATACCCAAAAGTGCAGGTGTGCAGACAATAGAGGCGAGGGTGACCGGAGGATTTTGGTTTACCGGGAAGCTATTTATCTTAATAGGTAAAGTAAGTATTGCGGTTAGTACGAAAGAGAAGCAATAAATTATCGTAAGGTGAGCGTATTTAAGAAAATAGAATAAACGCGTGAGAAGATTTTCTTTTTATTTTCATGTTGTAGCAGGAAGGAAAAATGTTAGGTAAGTAAATACGAAATACAAAATTATGTACGAGGTAAGTGCCGATTTATTTAAATATTTTACGAGATATTACAGGCAATATATATTATACATTGTAATACATACGTATTATTTCATCACAAATATAATTAGAATGAAAGCATGTTAACTCCAAGTATACAATATCAAAGTAATATTCTAAGAAAAATTTAGACTCTTCGTAATTAAATCGATCTTTTACTCTCGATTTTATGTCATAATTACCGATCACAAAACTTTTAAAGAAATTTCGTCCTTCGCGTGAATTTAAATTATAATCGGTAACTTTTTCTTTCACAATATCGCAAATAAAATTTTTACATTTTTCAATATCGTTGATATAGCGTTCGAGTCGACGATATCGTTCTTCTACACAAAAAATACTATCCTTTAGTCCTTCGAAAGTTGATTTTTGCATAACTATAGCTGGTTGAAAACATTTTCTCTTCTTTTCTGTTTTGTTTCCGTTGGATAATTTTGACGTTTTATTCAAAATAATAGATTTTCCTCCATACGAAGTAGCAAAAATTATTTCCAAATCGTTGATGTAGATTCTTGTTCGACTTTTATAAGATAAGTCATTGTCGTTATTAAAATATTCCGATATTTCGTCGAGTTTATTTTGTAGTTCTACCCAAGTATCCGAATCGATTACTAGTCCTGTCGAGTGAGTTTGATTTAACAATTGAATAACGGGTTCCATTTTTTGATTATGAAAAACTTGTACACTGATCATTTATTATTTTTGTAGCCGATTTATTTAGCGAGTACGAAGTTCGAGTAAATTTCGATGCAGCGTATGTCTTTTATCTTCTAAATTCACAGACACTTTTTTCTCACTATCCATTTGTTTGAAGGTTTCGTCTTCGGTAAAAATAAAATCAGTTTCTAACAATGCTTGAGTCATCTTTGTAATACTTTATGTCGCACAGGTCTCGACGAGTTTACCGATTATAGGAAAACTAGTTTACAGAAAAGATGCTGTAATACTGCATTCAGGGTGAACGGTGTGTCCCTTTTAAACCCTGGCCGGTCCCGCGCAAAGGTCGCTCGTAAAATAGGAGGGGGTCTATTTAGAGGGTTACGGGTTTGTACAAGTAACTTCAAAGTCACATGTATTAAGAAAGAGGTTCTTTTACATATTTTAGAAGAGAAGGAAAACGCGTAAAGATACTTGTTTCGAACGAAAATGCATAAGGCAAAAGACGACGATGTCTCGAAAGAAAATTTTTGTTCGTACAAATTTCAAAAGAAAACCCTGATCGTAAAATTCTGCCAATTATTGAAAATTTGTAAGGCGTTGGTAAAGTAACGCGAAACGCAAAAAATTTATGTTTCCTTCTTTTTCAATCAATCGTAGGTAACGTTTTTCGAAAGATTTTTCTAAACGTCTTTGAGGTTTTTCGTTGTGTCTAGAAATTTACAAAAAAAAAGTAAGAGTGGGGTTGTCATAGAAAAAGTTAATTTGCTAGGAAAAATGGAGATCGTAGTTAGTTCAAATCTTGCTTTCGACGCGAAAGAACCTTAACGCGTACATAAAAATATAATTTCGTGTTCGAGTTCTATTATAAAAACTATATATTATAAAACTGTGAAAGTGTATTTGTGAATGTACTGAAAAAAGTGACACTGAATAAAAAAGTACACACATTCGCAAATTAACGCAGGAAAAATTTTAAACTGCAAAAAACGAACGTTTAAAATAATTATTAAAAATAGAAATCGCGCAACGATAAATAAAACAAGTGTTCGCAATGGAAGGAAAAATTTATAATAAGTTTATATTAATTTTATCTCGCATTATTGGATTTTTATCGGTTTTTATACCGTCATTAACGGAAACGTTCGATCGCGATTTTTTTATTTTCTTAGGGAGCAACATGACGTTAAATCAGGCTCGCGATTGTATGATCGAAATTATCCGAATTTTAAGTGTAGAACAGTTTATTTTAATTTATAAAATGTTTTTACATGACGAAGAGTTTGCAACGTTGATCGCGGGTGATATATTAATTTCTCGCGGTCTTAGAAACCATATGTTATTGGACGAATTTTTTAAACATTACGAAAGATTAGGTAGTTATTTCGGTTTTAAAAATATAAATACAAATAATAATTATACAATTTTTTAATTATTTATCTTAAATAAATTTTAGAAATTATAACGGATACGGAGGACAGCTGTATTCCTCGATTACGTCGGCAGTTAGGCGACATAGCGGTTCAGAGAGAAATACCCGAACCAACCATTCGTCAAGCAGAACGTATCGCGGAGATACGTAGTCGAGGGCAGAGGACGCTAAGTGAACTCGAGCGCGAGGCTGCTTGCATCGACAAAAAGCTTGCGCGAAATTCCAAACAAGCTATCGAGAGGATGGAAATTCAAATGTCCAGCCGAAATGAAAATCTCTCGGACGATGAAGATGACGACTATGTTGTCCAAGCAGCCCCAAATTGTAGTCGTAAAAGGAGGATACCGGGTCGCGACGAGAGGCCACTTGGATCTGGATGGATATGTTGCAAAACTCCTAAAGTATCAGAATATGCGTTAAATGATTACGCATTAGGTCAGATATCGCAAATCGGTGAGTAACACTTTATTACTTTTTACAATAGATATAGAAATATTTTAACACTTTTTGTTCAATACAACACTACAATAATCTGTATTGAAAATTAAAAATTAAAATAATGAAAATAATAAAACGTGTTAAAATAATTCTATAATTGTAAACATATATAGGTTTAAAAGTAATATTAATTTAATAATATATATTTAAGCTCGAAGACGATTGTTTTTCGACAATCGAGAATATCTGTCGACGGCTTGGCGAGTCGGGGTATGGATAAGCGAGGAGTACGAGCTGTCCCCTCACTTATATCCGCCAACAGCCGATTCAATTTTACGAGCGTTCGATTCTTTACGGCATCGCGTTGAAAAATAATTAAAATAATAACTTTTAAATTTTTATAAAATTAGTAAGCGAATTATATAGTAATAATAATATTATATTTTTATTTAGCGTCTTCGTGTGAAAAACAAATAGGTGGAGGCCGTACAGCTGAATTTCAACGTGTACATCTTCAGGCAAATAGCGAACGATACGTGCCCCGTTTTCGTACATTAGGTCGCGAGATAAAATTTAAGATTACAGATTATGCAGGAAACGAAAATCCTGTTAAATATGTCGAAGACGCGTTTCATGAAATAACTCGTTATATATTAAAAGATCGCTCGAACAGTGATATGATCGGAATAACTTTAAGTTCCGACAAATTTGCGTTAGGAAGTGCCGGGTCGCGTTTTACACGCGTACAAGATTTTCAATCAAAAGAAATATGGGAATTGTTTGGCAAGGTCTGTCAAAGCAATACCGATTTTTCAATTGATGAATCGTTGAATATCAGTGTTGTTTACGTTGAAATGCCCGTCGGAAAGGGAAATTCGGGTGTTGAGAACAAAGAGGTTGATTTTCATAAAAAATCAATTCTCAGAATAAAAAATAAAGATAATTTATGTCTACCCCGCGCTCTTGCTTGCGGTGAAGTCTACTCGAGGAAAGTAGACACTCCCGAATGGCGAAGCGAATGGAAGGCTATTTCTCACCACATGCGTTTTCGACAAACAGAGTGTGCACGAAACTTGTGCACTCTTGCGAAAATAAAAGTTCCAGAAAACGGATGTGGTCCTGATGAATTTAGGTTATTTCAAAATTATTTTCTTGAAAAAAATATAAAATTAATAATTTTTGAAGAAAATAATTTTGGAAAAGGCGCAAAACCGATTTTTGACGGAACATCGTATTTTTCTGACGAAAGTATAAATATTAAAACAATTTATTTATTGTATAATTTTAATAATAAACATTTTGATTTAATCTTAAATATATTAGGTATCGTGTCAAAATTTCGATATTGCATAAATTGCAATGTAGCATACAAAAACGTTCTGTCTCACAAGTGTACGAAACAATGCACTCAATGTTTAAATGATTCAAATTGTGAAAAATTAAACGAAATTTCGTGCATTGATTGTAAGCGCGTATTTTATAATGACGCGTGTTTTCAAATGCACAAGCGACCCGGCTCGATAAGCTGCAAAGCATCAAAAAAAACTGTAAAAAGCGTATGCGATAGTTTAAAATATTGTTCTACATGTAACCTTATTGTAGATTTAAGAAAAGAATTACACATTTGCGGTGAAAAATATTGTAGTAGATGTCGTTCGAGACATTCTATAAATAAATTATGTAATATTGAACCAATTCAAGAAACGCGTGTAAGGAGGAAAAATAATTATCATCCGACTACTCAATTTATTTTTTATGATTTTGAGACCCGTCAAGATGAAATTTACGGAGAAAAATCTTTGAAACATAGTGTTAATTTATGTGTCGCACAATTATGTTGCGATGATTGTAAAAAAACCGATTTGAAAAATTTGTGTTCGTTTTGCGGTGTTCGTCAACACGTATTCGAAGGTGATAATTCGATACGTGATTTCTTAAATTTAGTCATTCGAAGAAAAACGAATTTTAATGATATTATTTGTATTGCGCATAACGAACGGGCTTTCGACTCTCAATTTATTTTAAAATATTTAATCGATTTTTCTAAAATTTATTTTAATGAAAATGTTTCGCCAACCGTTATTATGAACGGTCGAAATATTATAAAATTGCAATTAAAAAATACAAAATTTATTGATAGTATCAATTACATGCCAATGAAATTGGCAAATTTACCCAAAGCATTTGGGCTTTCAGTTGATGTAAAGAAAGGCTACTTTCCACATCTTTTTAATACAAAAGAAAATATAAATTATGTAGGCTCGATTCCGGATGATAAATATTTTTCCCCCGAAACGATGTCGAACGAAGATCGACAAACCTTCTATAATTGGTACAATAGTATTGACAAAAATAATGTATATAATTTACGCAACGAAATAATAAAATATTGTATAGACGATGTAAATATATTGCGAGAGGCGTGTATACATTTTCGCGAAATATTTAAAAAATATAACGTTTGCCCATTTGAAGAAGCTGTAACGATAGCTTCAGCCTGTTCGATATTATACCGTAAAAATTTTTTAAAAAAAGATACAATAGGTATAATACCGTCAACTGTCTATGCGCAAACGGGACAAAATTCACAAGAAGCTATTTCGTGGCTTCTGTGCGAAGAAAAAAAAATCGGTCGCGAAATTATACATGCCGCACGCGCTCGAGAATATATTTTAACCGAAGGTTTCCGAGTTGATGGTTTTTTACCAAGCGTAAACCATAAGGGTACCGTTTATGAATATCACGGTTGTTTTTAGCACGGGTGTCCTCGCTGTTTTTCGTCGAGTCGTGATAAAATTTTAACAAACGGTTCGACTTTTAACAGTCGTTACGAAAAAACCTGTTTTAAAAACTAAAAACATTGAAAGCTTCGGATATATTGTAATAGAAATGTGGGGGTGTGATTTCAAAGAATATTTATCAGATAATACCGATTTAAATAACTTTTTAAAATCACATCCTCTTTTAAAAGGGATTAAAATAGAACCGAGGGATGCGTTTTACGGTGGTCGTACAGGTAATACCGTAATTATGTACGAGACGAAAGACAGCGAAAAAATTAAATATTTAGATGTATGTTCGCTGTATCCGTACATTAACAAGTACGGAAAATACCCGCTAGGTCATCCAAAAATTTATATTGGTCAAAATTGTAACGAATTAGCAGGTACCGATTTTAAAAATTTCAATAATGTCTAAGGTTTAGTAAAATGCGACATTTTACCTCCGCGAAATTTATTTCATCCCGTGTTACCGGTAAAAATGCACGAAAGATTACTTTTTCCATTGTGTCGTACGTGTACAGAAATGCTAAATGAGCAAGAGTGTACGCACGACCGGGAAGAAGAACGTATTTTTACCGGTACATGGGTGTCTGATGAAATAAAAAAAAGCTTAGAACGCGGCTATAAATTAATAAAAATTCACGCGATTTGGCAGTATAGTGTTTGTCAATATACAGCCAATACAGACGGTCTTTTTAACGAATATATTAATACTTTTTTAAAATTAAAGCAAGAGGCCAGTGGGTATCCCAGTGAATGTACAGACGACATAAAAGAAAAACAATTTATAGAAGAGTATAAAAATAAAGAGGGTATTAATTTAGATCCTAAATTAATTAAAAAAAACCCTGGTTTACGCTCGGTAGCTAAATTATGTTTAAATTCGTTCTGGGGAAAGTTTGGGCAACGCGATAATCTGACGAGAACGGAAATCGTCAAAGATTATCAAAGCTTGCTCAAACTTTTTTCAGACCCCGAGATAAATGTGAAACAAATCGTTATAGCGAACGACGAGGTACTCTATGTCTCTATAGAATACATTAAAGAAACAGAAACTGAGTCGGGGGGTAGTAACGTAGCGATCGCCGCCTACACTACAGCACAGGCTCGTTTGCTATTGTACTCGTATTTAGAAAAACTAGATAGACGCGTACTTTACTACGACATCGACTCAATTATTTTTACAAGTAAACCGAGTGATACGTACGAACCAAAGGTAGGGTCCATGCTAGGCGAATTAACCTGCGAATTGGAAATTTACGGTAAAGGTTCATATATTGAAAAATTTGTTTCAGGAGGTCCAAAATTTTATGCTTTTAAGGTAAGAAATAGTATGATTAACATATAAATGAAACATTTGAAATTTGTAAAATTAAAGGAATAAAATTAAATTATGAAAATTCAAAAAAGATTAATTTTGACAGTATCGTAAATCTTATTAATAATAGAAACGATGACGATAAAAATAAAATACAATTGCAGTTCAATTCGATTGCAAGGACCCGATTCCACGAAGTTATCACTCGCGAAGAAACAAAAACTTGTAGCGTCGTTTTGAAAAAACGAAGATTTGTTTCAAATACTTTGTCTCTTCCGTTCGGTCATATATAATTGTCCTGCGTTCAATTATAACTCTATGTATATATGTATATAAATATAACGTTAATGATAATTAAATATTTATTTTAAAAATTAAACATTTGCAATTTACTTTTTTTCCCCTATTCTGTTTCTTATCCTTTTATTTTTATTTTTATTTTCAGGTATTTAAATAAACGTACAATCAATTATATTTCAAACATATATTTATTATCAAATTTTAAATTCTAATAACAATAATATAACATTTCCAAGGTAAGAGTTTTTATTTTTAATATTAACAAGGTGTATCGGTTGGCCAGAGTGGATGATGAATTCCGCTTGCATCGAATATCGCTAAATCTAACGCTACGAGTAACCAGCCTAAATGTATCTCGGTATTATCGTTATCTTGACACGTTAAGCAAGTATACGCAGAGTCGTGAAATAGTCCTTTATGCTGAAAAATTGCGGTTAACTTTCGATCAGTCATTACGTCCTTCATAATTTTACAAGCTTTGACGGTCCATCGATGCGGTTTATCAGTTTTTGGTAATATGTTTGAAAGTCCGCATAGTATGACTCTGGAGTGTAGCAGCATGAAACGATCGTCCAAGTCATAGATCCCATTTTCTATTACGTCTTGGGTAAGCTCGATACTATCTCCAGTGTCTACCGATCTGCAGCGTTCGATGACGTCATCCGTGATATATCGTCCCCATTCACCGTTTACCTTTATAGCTATAAACTAACTTGGCTGAAAAAATAATATTAATAAATTATTTAATTATTAAATTAATTTTCATTGTCATTGTTTAAATTTCTTTGTATACTTACATAAAGATCTGCATAATTTAATTTACTAGTCACAGGTACAATGACTACTCTTTCTTGATTATTTTCAGACACCATTTTTTCGGTGTGAATGTATTTCGGTACTACTTCGTAATACTCGTTGATTTCCTTCTGTTGAGCACTGTACGCTTCGTCTTCGTCGATTATTTGTACGTAGAAAGACGAGGGGTATGAAACGTTGACACTCTTACACTTTGTTTCGAATTAATTATTCTTCTCATGTCGCGATGTTTTAAATCTCTCAAAACGTGTATCCTACAGTTACTCGACATTTTGCCAAAATTCTATTTAGCTGTAGTTTAAAAAATGACTGACTCTCCCTACACAAAGTTTCGATATTTAAGTCGACGACGAGTAGAGGTGGAAAAATTAGCAGAGGAAGTAAAATAAAATAGGAAAAAATTTTGGCCAATGGTGAGGTTGCAGCGTTACTTAGGTACCACCTCCAAGGAAAATCGAGGGTAAGTTGTAAGGGAGGATATCGTGGGAAGGTGTGTATACGTAAAAATTATTTTTTCTCGCAATATCGCAAGAAAAGTTTGAATAGATTTTTATTCCGTGTACGTTTTTGTGTAGTTGACAAAGTAAGAAACGGATAAAACGTCATAAATTTAAAAATATACAATAAAAAGTCGTAAAGATTATTTATTTCTTACTATAAAGAAAGTTCACGCGTCTACGTTTGTCGGTAAATGAACAATACGCGTAATAAATAAAAACTTCTTTTGTAAATTTTTAAAATTTTAAGAATTACATAAATTTTTATAGAGTCGTGGAATAATTTTGAGAGTATAAAGAAAATTCTATAAATAATTCATTTAACGATAATCTTTGAACAGATGTCATTCTCTAAAAGTGTGGGAATATAACATTTCCAAGGTAAGAGTTTTTATTTTTAATATTAACAAGGTGTATCGGTTGGCCAGAGTGGATGATGAATTCCGCTTGCATCGAATATCGCTAAATCTAACGCTACGAGTAACCAACCTAAATGTATCTCGGTATTATCGTTATCTTGACACGTTAAGCAAGTATACGCAGAGTCGTGAAATAGTCCTTTATGTTGAAAAATTGCGGTTAACTTTCGATCAGTCATTACGTCCTTCATAATTTTACAAGCTTTGACGGTCCATCGATGCGGTTTATCAGTTTTTGGTAATATGTTTGAAAGTCCGCATAGTATGACTCTGGAGTGTAGCAGCATGAAACGATCGTCCAAGTCATAGATCCCATTTTCTATTACGTCTTGGGTAAGCTCGATACTATCTCCAGTGTCTACCGATCTGCAGCGTTCGATGACGTCATCCGTGATATATCGTCCCCATTCACCGTTTACCTTTATAGCTATAAACTAACTTGGCTGAAAAAATAATATTAATAAATTATTTAATTATTAAATTAATTTTCATTGTCATTGTTTAAATTTCTTTGTATACTTACATAAAGATCTGCATAATTTAATTTACTAGTCACAGGTACAATGACTACTCTTTCTTGATTATTTTCAGACACCATTTTTTCGGTGTGAATGTATTTCGGTACTACTTCGTAATACTCGTTGATTTCCTTCTGTTGAGCACTGTACGCTTCGTCTTCGTCGATTATTTGTACGTAGAAAGACGAAGGGGTATGAAACGTTGACACTCTTACACTTTGTTTCGAATTAATTATTCTTCTCATGTCGCGATGTTTTAAATCTCTCAAAACGTGTATCCTACAGTTACTCGACATTTTGCCAAAATTCTATTTTAGCTGTAGTTTTAAAAAATGACTGACTCTCCCTACACAAAGTTTCGATATTTAAGTCGACGACGAGTAGAGGTGGAAAAATTAGCAGAGGAAGTAAAATAAAATAGGAAAAAATTTTGGCCAATGGTGAGGTTGCAGCGTTACTTAGGTACCACCTCCAAGGAAAATCGAGGGTAAGTTGTAAGGGAGGATATCGTGGGAAGGTGTGTATACGTAAAAATTATTTTTTCTCGCAATATCGCAAGAAAAGTTTGAATAGATTTTTATTCCGTGTACGTTTTTGTGTAGTTGACAAAGTAAGAAACGGATGAAACGTCATAAATTTAAAAATATACAATAAAAAGTCGTAAAGATTATTTATTTCTTACTGTAAAGAAAGTTCACGCGTCTACGTTTGTCGGTAAATGAACAATACGCGTAATAAATAAAAACTTCTTTTGTAAATTTTTAAAATTTTAAGAATTACATAAATTTTTATAGAGTCGTGGAATAATTTTGAGAGTATAAAGAAAATTCTATAAATAATTCATTTAACGATAATCTTTGAACAGATGTCATTCTCTAAAAGTGTGGGAATCTAATATTTGAATATTGTTATTTAAAAAAAGTTTAACAATCGAATGCTCAAGCTTTTACTCAATCTCGTAAATTAAATTTTATACGTTACGTGTACTCAAAAGATTTTTTCATGTATTCTTCTTGGACACCTTGTCTTCACGGAATTCTATTTTTAAATATTTGAAAAACTAATACATTGACAAACTAATAAATTGACAAACAGATATAAATTTAGAAAACGTACAATAGAAAAGTAGTCAAAATTTTTTATTACATTTCTTTCTGTAAAAAAGGAAAAAGGACAACGCATCTTCCTATTAGATGACGTGTCGGATGGAAATCTGTCGTTCAAAGAATCGTTTAATAATCGTATGAACGAATCTGGTAAAAATTTGAAACGTAAAGCCGTAGACAAAATTAATAAAATGATGGAGGGGTCTGGATATAAAACATTCGACAAAAGGAGAGCTCTACAGTTTCCGTGGAACGGTGAAAGTGTACGTATCAAACAGCTTAAACCTCGTAAAAAGTACAAACGTCGTCAAAGTATAAAGAAAAGGAAACGTACAAAAAAAACCAAGTCTTTAAAACGGTTACAACCAAAAGTGAAGCGTAAGAAACAGAATAAAAAGAAGAAATCGAGGAAAATATCGAAAACAAAAAAGAAGACAAAGAATAATTTTGACGTTTTCAATTAAAAATGGCGTTTTTACATTCTCACAGCTCAGAGTGTCTCAAAAGTGAGTTGGATATATTTTCACTCCCTCAAACGCAAACCAGTATCGAATCGAGTTGTTGGACTACTTATAATCCAATTTCGTCGTTAAACGACGATTCGCCCATCGAATTTTGCGTTCAAAATCAAGGAGAAGATTACCTGGATCTTGCGCATACACTTCTCAAAGTTTGTGTAAAAATCAAGCCTTATTCGAAAGACGATGACAAACACGTAGGACCTGTAAATAATTTCTTACACTCGTTATTTAATCAAATCGATATTTATTTTAATCAGAAACCAATCACTCCTCCGAATAACGCTTATCCGTACAGAGCGTACATAGAAACACTCTTGAATTACGGCCCAGCAGCTAAAGAATCGCATCTATCGACGACTTTGTGGTACGCAGATACACCTAGACAGATGGACAGCACCCCTGACGAGGGTACAAACGCAGGACTTGCAAACAGACAAAATTTTACATCCGATGGCAAAACCGTCGATCTCATTGGACATTTGCATTGCGATATTTTTAATCAGGATAAATTACTCATCAATGGCGTCGAAATGAAAATACGTCTTGTACGTTCAAAGGACTCATTTTGTTTAATGGATTCGTCAGCCGCAGGCTCATACACCGTAAACATCACCGAAGCAAATTTACTCGTAAGACGCGTGAAAATAAGTCCTGGAATTCTATTGGCCCATGCAAAAACTCTCGCAACTACAACCGCTAAATATCCCATAACCAGAGTGGAAATCAAAACATTCACGATACATAGCGGTGTCTTGGGTGAAACACTCGACAACGTGATTTTAGGACAACTACCGAAACGAGTGATACTGGGATTTGTTGATAATAAGGCTTTCAATGGAAACAAAACTTTGAATCCTTTCAATTTTCAAAATTACGGTATAAATTACTTGTCTCTCTACGTAGATGGTGTACAAGTACCTTCGAAACCTTTACAACCTACGTTTTCGAATACAAGACCAATGTACGTTGACGCATATCACACCTTGTTCTCAGGTACTGGTATACATTTTCTTAACGAAGGAAATTCTATCAGTAGAGAGAATTACCCTAATGGTTATTGTCTATTCACTTTCGATCTTACACCAGATTTTTTGGCAAATAGTTTTTCTCATTGGAATTTAGTAAAATCTGGAAGTCTCAGAATCGAAGTTAAATTTCAAAGTGCATTGAATAAAATGATTAATTGTATCGTTTATGCCGAGTTTGACAACGTTCTTGAAATCGACTCTGCTAGACAGGTCGTAACAGATTTTCATTCTTAAACTCATTTTCATTCTTAAAGTAGGAGGAGTCAAAAAAAAATGGTAGGGATTTTCTTTGAAAACTTTTCTTTTCAATTCAGTGAGAAGAAGGAGGTCTTAAAGGTATTCTGCTGAGCCAAGGAAAAACATTTTGTCAGTTCAGCTTGTTACCTTGAGTGGTGTAGTACAAGTGACTCAAGTTCTCCGCAACTCAAACGGCATGGAGAAGCTCGATTATATAATCGATATTCAAGCGTTTCACGACAAGGAAGGTCTCTTTCTACCGAAAGAAATTGCTGTTCTCGGCGTAGATTGCAATTTCATAGCGCACTGGCTGATCAAGGCTCCATACGACTACACAGAACTGTCCAAGGGTATCGTAGCCACTAACAGTTACTTAACGTGCTATCACCATGGCATAGAATGGTTCGACGGTGAATCCAACAGTGTCGACGTGTACAACAGTCTACGAGAAGTTGCACGAAACGCTTTGAGGATCTACGTTAGGGGAATACCTAAAGTTTTATTCCTTCAAAACCTTCTCGCTAGATAAATAATCAATTTGGAGGAGTTCAACTGTCCGTCGTTTAGAAACCTTCTACGCGTTAACGACCACTTTTGTTTTTTACATGGACGGAAAAGGGAGTACATGAGTTGTGCATTGACATATGCATATAAACTACGTATTTGGCTGCATGAAACATTAGCCTATCGCCCTTCAACCAGCAAAGTCATCGATCTAAAAGAAAAAAAGAAGGAAACGGAAAAAGAGGACATCAACAAGGACAAAATACGACATACAATTATTGCGTCTACGAGACAAGGAACTCCGTCTGGGAAACCACGACAAAAAACGCCAACACCAACCAAATCAAGACAGAGCACTCCGATAACCGTAACTTGTACTGCATACTCAACTCCTATAGATGCTAGCAACACAAGTATTTCCACAATCTCCCAAGATACGATCGATGCCGATCATTTATACGACATAGTACGCGAGGAGGAGGAAGCCGCTGCAAAGCATGAACACGTTGCAAATACTCAACGCAATAAAAATTTTGCCTCTGCAGACAGTGGGAGTGTACCCTGCGGACAAGATTCCTCAGATTCTGACGAAGCCGACTGCAATTGTTGTTAACAATGAGGACCACCGAAAACCCGGTGAGCATTGGCTGGCCATCTACATCGATAAACGCGGAATCAGATACTTCTTTGACAGTTTCGGTCGACCACCCACCGTACCACAACATATTCAATGTCTCCGAAGAAACTGTAAGGTTTACACCTGGAGTCCTAAGCAGCTACAAGATTTCGCTTCTATCCTGTGTGGTCAGTATTGCGTTAATTTCATTCATCACATGTCTCACGGTCATTGCATGGACAGTTTTTGGAGATTGTTCACCGGCGATACTGCATACAACGATAAATTAAATTTAAAATTATTTTATAAGAATATCAACAATAATTTTCATTATAATAATAATTGTAAGAAGAATGTTCATTGTATAACTCATTTGCAAACATGTAAAAGAATACATAATAATAATAATAATAATAATTTTAATTATAATATATAAACAGGTACATTAGGTGTAAGTTTCTATTATTAACGTAATATATATTTAACCGAATGCAAAACACGTATAATTTTACTCTTATTTACTCTATATCTAAGTGTCTGAATTACTATAAGTTTTATCAGGTCAACCGGAATCACTGTCTATTTATAAGTTTCGTATAATAAAATGTGTGTGAGTGTCTTTGCGTCTATTCTTAAGCTACTCTTATACTTAATATTAACCGAGTGTCAAATCTAGTTTTAATTTTATGTATTGTATAATCATCTATATGTATATCTCTGCGTGCGTAATTATTCATTCTATGTCTCGTTCTCTCCTTTTATATTATAATACTTGAATAAACATCTGGGAATTTATCTACAAATTACGTACATTTAATTATTTAACCCTCTCACCTCCAATTCCCATTCGTACCATGCTAAATATAAGTCTATACGCATACTGTATACACACACACTCTCTCTCTCTCTCTCACACCAACATAGACGCTCTGGGTCAGCTATTATAACACGGCGTCAGAATACCCTAGCGCATCATCAGTATCTCTGCGTGAGTGCGAGAGAGAAAGGTAGAGGAAGAGAGCGTGGGTACGCGCAGTAGTGCTCTCTCTCTCTCTCTCTCTCTTACATGCGTCACTCTTCTTACTGCAAGAGACGCACTGCGCGCGCAACCCCTCTTGCTCTCTCTCTCACACATGCACGCGCGGGCCTCCGGCCCCGCTGTAACGTCAGAACACTCTCAGTACGAGAGAGAGACGCACTGCGCGCGCACTCCCTCTACCTCTCTCTCTCACACCCACGCACTGCATCGGGGCGTCTATGACGCCGGAGCAACCTCAGCGCGAGAGATGCGCACTGCGCGCGCACTCCCTCTACCTCTCTCTCTCGCACCCATGTACTCCGACGGGGCCCGCTGTGACGTCACAGAGTCCGTTCCACCCTACCTATACATAAGTACGAGAGAGAGAGAGAGAGAGCTTCGCTCTCTCTCTCTCTCCCTCTTTCCCTCTCACTCCCTCTCTGACACGCGCGGGCCCCCACCGTGACGTCACCACCGGGGTAGACACCCCATTGTCCACGCTAGACAACCCCATTGTACGTGCTAGACAACCCCATTGTTCCCCATTGTTCCCATTGTTCCCATTGTTCCCATTGTTCCCATTGTTCGCGCCAGACACCATTGTTGTTAGGCCACGCCCATGTCGGCGCGCTATAAGGTACCCTTACTACTATGATGGTATCGTAATTGAAGAAAAGGTATCATTAAACGTTAACTCTGGCAATTGCAAATTAAAGACTATGGACACGGCTATCATAACTGATCAGTTTGAGAAAATGGACTCTTTCGAAGTTATTAAAAATACTACTAGCTCTGTAATTAGTGTTCCAAGTACTTATGATGCTGATGTGAAAAAAATTGAGAATCAACAAAATGAAAAAATGGCTAAACCCTCATCCACAATACATGATGGTGCAGAACATGAAAAAGAGGCTAACGTTAGAAATAAAATAAAGGTAAATATTAGTAGTAACTATTCGTATTTGGTAATTACGTAATGAATATTGCTGATTTTAATGAAGAATAAATTGTTACTTTATTTTAATAAATTATTATAATACTCAGATGTTAGGAAAAGAAAAACTACTACAATTGAATTACAATTCTTTTTAAATAATTAAAACAAAATGTAAACAATTCAAAATAATTTTAAGTAAAAATTAATATATTATACTTCATTATTCAATTTTTTAGATTATTCAAAACACAAAAGTTCATTCTGAAGAAGATTGTAAAAGGGAGTTGCAAAAACTGAACAAAAGATTAAAAGACTTACAGAAGGAATCTGAGAAATCAAAAAGTAAAATGAAGAAACTAAAGAATGATTTGGAGGAGGCTACAACTAAGGTTCACAAACTGGAAAAGCGCAATGATGATTTACAGCAATTACTAATTGAAAGAGGAGTAAAAAAACAACGTATGCTACATATAACTATTATTTTAATTATATTATTTTAAAAATTCGTTTACTTTCTATATCGAAATTGTAATATGATAAAATAATTTTTGTGAGATTTATTTTTAAAAAATGTTTCAAATTATTTGTATTTTCTTTAGGTAAACATTTACTTATTTATTTATTTTTCTAAATTAAAGTCCTCTTAAATAAGATAGCAGACCCCATTATCGAATTTAAACTATTTTTATTTAAATTACTTACCCCATTTAAACTATTTTTTTCTTGATCATGTCGCACAAGATTGATTAAAAACTCGTTGATTATTACTCATTAAAACATTAATATGCATGACAATTAAATTTTTTTTAATATATTACTAGAATTAATAAAAAAAAGTGGTTATTCTATCAAAATTATCGATAATTGGTTCCTGATCGATAACTGGGTCCACTACATTATTCTTTATTGTAATGTTTCGAAACAATTTTTATGCTAATATCTTATTGTTTTCAATTTTACGTTGGTACCTTGAATTTAAGTCAGCTATGATATTATTTGATGGTTATTCATTCATTAAATACAGAAATATTGCATACACAAAGGTAGATTAAATATAAAATATATTTTTATAATATATTGTTTGTGTAGGTATTTTTTTATAATATATTACTTGCATGTATTTAGAATATATTTTTTGTGTATGTATGTTCATAATCAATTGTCTTAAAGGTAAGTCATAGATATGCTGATTGACTTAGTGTTAATTATTAGGTTTACTTCATTGGTTGCATGTGCGGATAGGTGAATTGTATGCAAGAAGCTGGTAGACGAGGTATCGATAAAAGTTAATAAGAATTTTAGTTTAATACCTATTTCTTATGAAAAATTACTATTTCAGAGGATCCTGATACCACTGGCACCATACCAATAATGAATTCATATGTTATATGAATCCTCGCATTACCGTATAAAGTAATATATACAGATTTAAAATATATGTTTGCTATTATGTGTGTTTATAACATGGGATTGTGCTTTAAATCTAATTTAAAAGGGGTTAATGCAAGAATGTACCAAATAAAGTATTTTATGCAACTGTGTATAAAAATCAATTAAAATATTTTATCTTTTAATTAATATTAATAACTTTTAATTATTTTTTATACCAAGTAATAACAAGTTTGAAACAGATGCTTTTTATTTGTAATATCATTTTCACTGCAAAATAACATTTAAAAGTATAACCATCTAATTTAAAATTTTAAAGCTTTGCTTTGCTGCATGTTAACTTTCATCACTTATATTAGTGTACATCGTTTGTAGCCATTCAGGAACATAAAGTCCACAATAACATTCATATGTAAAAATAATATAACATTTTTATAAAATGTTTTATACTATTAGACTTAATCCTACTAAATTCTCTCCTGTCGAGGCACATTTGCATTAAAAGTATGAATTTAGCTTCAGTGCATACTATTATTAAATGTTTATAATAATAAATAACGTTTAGTATTTATGTTTTATTAAATCGTGCAACGTTGTATGTAGATCATGAAATACTTAACAATAATTGACAAATATTTTTTAAACAGAGATTTATTCAATAATATAATACATTATTTAATAAACATTGATCAATTTCTTAAATAAATAAATTTTATTCATACAAAATATATTACTATATTAGTGTATATATTATTTTATTAATCTATTTATTAATTTTATTGATCACCACGAACAATTTTGCATAATGACAAAATTAACAAATTTGCCGACGTTTCGGATGTATTAAATAGGAAACATCCCTTTTCAAGGCAAAAATTGCGTTAATTTAATTAATTACTGTGTTGCAACATAACAATCTCTCTGTTTTACATAAAATAAATGTATTTTATTTTATGTGTAACACAGATATTGTTATGTTGCACCACAGTATTTAATTAAAATAACGCAATTTTTGCCTTGAAAAGGGATGTTTCCTAATAAATACATCCGAAACGTCGGCAAATTTGTTAATTTTGTCATTACATAAAATAGTTCGTGGTAATCAATTCAATTTCCATTTTTTTTAAATTAACAACTGGACGAACAATAAATTCACTACACTAATAATATATATTATGCATTTAGAACATTTGCACCGCCATTCCTTCTTTTTCTATATTTTTATATATTTTCAAAAAAAAATTTCATTTACTAATCACACTACAGCTGTAATAAAATTTATAATTTATAGCAATACAACATCAGGTTAATGCGACAGCAAATGAAGTCGACATGTATCTATGTTTAGTTAAAATTAAACAAAAATACTAGAAAAGTCGTATTTAATAGCAAGTGACACTTAGAGAAATAAGTTTTACAAATAAGTCATTACGATTAAACAAAGTTATCTCTATCAAAGACTGCATAGACATTATTTTGAAACATTGAAAATAATTTATTGTGTTTTACAAACATTTTGAACATATAACTTTTGAATAATAAAAATATAAAAATAATGTATAGCTATCGTGCCTAAAATGCAAAACCGAATGCTTTTGCAAAATTTGATCCTTTTTATAGTATTCATATTTTACACTATAATCCTGATTATATTAAATATATAAAATAATAATTTTAAGTCTAATTATTTTGTATAGTTTCATATTGGACGGAATGTCTGGATATCTGAAGAAGCTTATAACAGGATTCTAAATGATGCTACAAATAGTCCATCATTGTGCGTGGGAAGCATTTTAGTGTCAGTATTCGGTACAAAAACATTGGCAACCTCTACCAAAACCGGCAAATGTAGTAATAGGTCATTGAAAAATCAATTAAGAAAAGATGGCTGTGATGATACTGACAAAGATTTAAATGGATTAAAAATGAAAAAGCTTGATCAAACAAAACTTCAAGCTTGTCAAGGTAAATTATCTATTTATCTTTATTATCGGTTCACTTTTCTATGTCGTCCAAGTTAAATATTCTTATTTATTAATTTCAATTTTTACGTATTGTAAAAATATTAATTAAGGGGATGTCGGACTCAGAAAATGGTTATTTTTTATATTTTTTTATAAACAAAAGAATGAATTTTTGAAAAAAATCCTGAACGCCATTCCCTTAGGTATGTCTTAAACAATATACCCAAATTTGTTTAGATTTTTAAATCAATAATTTAGATATAATATTTGCGTTAAAATTTTGTTTTTTTTATTAGTAATTACCGACTAAAAATAGTTTATTCAATTATTATTAAAAAAAATATTTTTTCTTAAAAAATGAAAACGCCATGCCCTAGCTTATACTTCAACCTACCCATATTAATTATTTCAGATTTTTAATTCAACATTTTTAATATAATTTTTATGTCGATAGGTGTAGATCCCTTTAACTCGGGTCCAATATCCCGTCAAGTTTTGGAATATCCACAATTCCTTGATCATAGATTAATTTTTAATTTTTTTTATTTAACGTCGCTCTTATTATGCTTTGGGCGCGAACTCTTATAGGCTATAATAATTAGCGCTAAACATATATTTTTTATCTCTTTACAGATTTTTATAATTACTGGTTAAAAAATGAATACATTGCAGAAACCGATGACATAATTAAATACATGCTTGATTTTGACATCCATGTAACCAATAAATGTGCATATTATAAAAAATATAACAGACTTCAAGAAAAATCTAAAAAGAAAACTTTACCGAACAAAAAAGAAATTGATAAATGCAGAAAAAAAGATGAGAAAAATGATGAGACAAAAACTTGCAAAGAAAAGGAAAATTTTGAAGTAGAGAAAAATGTAATCAAAGAAAAAGATAATGTCAAAGAAAATGTTAATATTGAAGACCAAAACAATGAAGAACAAGAAGGATATCTATTTTTTCCAGAAAATGTCAATGAATTTTCTGCAAATTCAGATTTAGAATCGCTAAGCGATTACTCAAACGGCAGTGACGATCCATTACGATTATAAAACAATATTGTTAAAATCAGTTGCTGATGTAAAAAAAGTATTACGCTTAAATTGGTTTATAAACTTATTCACTTATAAAAATTACTTATTTATATATAATAAATTAAAATAAATATTTAATATCTTTTTACACTACAATAGATGTCGATACTTGTTTATTGTGCACCTATATACAATCCCATTCAAATTAATTGAAATCCCATCATATGAAGTAATACTTCTTCCTCTTTAAAATCACTTAACAACAATTGGATTTAATTAGGAATTTAACTGTAGAAATTGACGATTACCATGAGTACTAAGATGAAGGGGACGTCCGCCGACTCAGAAAATGGTAATTTTTAATTTTTTTTCTAAACAAAAGAATGTATTTATGAAAAAATCGTAAACATCATGCCTTTAGGCGTGTTTTAAACAATACAACCAAATTTTTCCAGATTTTTTAATTGATATTTTAATTATGATGTTTGTGTTCAAAGTTTATGTTTTTCTTGCCTAATAATTACCGACCAAAAATTGTTTATTTAATTATTATATAAGAAATTATCAATTTAAAAAAATGAAAATGCCATACCCTCGATTATACTTTAAGCTATTCATATGAATTATTTCAGATTTTTAATTCAATATTTTAAATAATTTTGTATGTTCAAAGGTGCAGATCCCTGTACTTTGGGTCCGAAGTCCGATTAAAATTTATTGAAGCTAATACAAATCCCATAAAACCAAATCGAACTTAATTTAATATTGTCAGTTCAAATTTGTTCAAATAAATTGAAATTTGAGTTAATTAATTGACATGTTTTAAAAACTATTCAAATTTGTTCAAATAAATTGAAATGTGAGCTAATTAATTGACTTGTATTAAAAAGTATTCGCTTTAATTATTAGTTTAACCATTCAATATAATTATAACTATATTATGTAAGTGGTAAAATTAAAATGTATTTAAAATAATTGAATTAATTAAATTTGATTGCATTTTATAGGAGCTTATGTAGATATTATCAAATAATGATGTTGTAGCATTGAAATTGATTTTTTAACACTCCGTGCGCGAAACACGGTTTCTCGTGCTTGTTTTGCGTGTGCGAAACATGAGATTTTTTAACCGTGTGCGAAACATGACTGCCAATTGTTTTGCGAATTTCAGGTCGACGTTTGAATTGTAGATCTTAAGGTTATCTGGACAGAGATTTTCCGAATCAACAAAGTATCGATAATATTAACTAAAATTTTAAATTGTTGAAAAGAAATGAGCTCAGAAAGTGATTCGGAAGAAGCTTATGACGATTCAGTACCGACAGATATGGCTGATCAAGCAATAGTATATTATGACACTGTTGTGGGAGATGGTTTTCTACCTTTCTAGGTAAAAAAACATCTTCCACAATAGTTTCATACGATATTTTATAACATTAGAACCTCAAAATCTGAAATGAAAGTGGGATTTTGAGGTTAAAATGTTATAAATAATATTTTTAATAATTATAGTTCTTTACACAGATATATCGTATATAGTTGCATATAATATCTTATATACATATTCTTTTTATTATACATAGTTCTACATTTACTTTTTTTTCGTTTACTCGTCTAATTGTCACCCTCGCTACGCTCGGGTGACAAATCGACTCGTCTCGCTCCGCTCGGTTAATAACCTGGAAACTTATTAACGTGTTTCGCTCACGGAGTGTTAAAAAATAGTATACGATACACGTACACGGAACAGGTGATCCACACACTCGTCTTATTTGTCGCCCTCGCTCCGCTCGGGCGTCAAACTCGACTCGTGCGTGAATCACCTGTTTCGCGCACTTGTATCGTAATCTACTATAAGTCTATTAAAATACAAAATGATAGACAACTATATATTTAAAACGATTGAAAATTCAGGCTGAAATAGTCCTTATATCAATTAAATATGATTGAAAACAGTTTTTATGAAATCCAATTAAACTTATGAATTCTCATTTACACAATTCGTTGCAATCGAAAAAGATTATCGATCAAAAGCTATTATATTCGATTCAATTATATAATTGAAAAGTTGATTCAAAACAATAAGCGGGTACCTATTACCAAAAAAATGAATAGATTTTAATAGTTTCTTTTTATATTTTTTAATCAAACTTTATGTACTTTTTTTATAATAGATTTCAATGGTAATAATGTCAATTCCTAATTTCAATTCGTTGTCTTTCACATTTCTTTAATCTTTCTTAATAGATCTGTTTTAACAGGGTTGGTTTTGCAAAGTTTGAATCTGTAAATGTCGGTAAGCATGTCGGTACGGCGTCCTCTATAAACGTTTAAAATGTATAAGTTTGACAAAACTCTTGTTTTATTTATAATTAATATAAATACAATATATTATATAGAATTGATATATTGTAATACAAATATAATAAATAAATTATATGTTTACATGTTAGTATTACTTTTCTTTTATTTAATATTAGCATAAATATAATTTGAGTGTGCGAAACATTTGCGTGCGCGAAATATTTGCATGTGTAAATCACGTATTTCGCACGCGGAAAAGTCTTAAAAAGTCGAGTTTCGCGCACGGAGTGTTAAAATAGTACATTTCGATACTAGTGCGAGTATTTGATTTCCTTTTCGTGTGACGGTTTGCGCCCGAGCAAAGCGAGAGCGAAGAGGTCACACGAGGAGGAAATCGAATTTCACACAAGTATCGAACAATACTTTTCGATACGACGTGTGAGACTCAATCTAACGCACGCGTCTTTTGTTTCGCAAGCGCGGAATCGAGCCTCACGCACAGAGTGACGAAAACATTATTTCAAGATTGTTAAAAGTTTAATGTTTGATTATTCCTCACTATTCGTATCATTAGATGAAATAAAGACCACATTGAAGCTGGATCAACGTGTAATTCTGTCTTACTATTTGTATCCTGAAATGAGATAGAAGGTTTAGTTCCTTCTAGATCTTCCTCACGGAATAGTGAGAACGGGTTGTAGCGTTATTTAGCTATAATTTTAAGATAAAATCCCTACTAGCACGTACGCAACGTTGTGGCAACGTTATCTTAGCAACATTCCAACGTTGTTATGAAATGCGCTGCAACGTTGGAGAAACGTTGCTACAATGTGGGAGATGTCCGCTGATATTTTGTAAGTTGCCACGATAGGTGGAAATAACGTTGTGACAACGTTTGAGCAACGTTGAAAATGCCTTTTAAAAGTGTATTTCATATAAAAATTTAAAAATGTCCTGGGCAAGCGACAAAATATATTTTTAAATGCACAAAATTTTAATTAATAAAAAAAAAATAAAAAAAAATTTTTAACCCGCGAGAATTGAACCTCGGATCTTTAGATCCGGAGGCTTACTCTCTACCAACTGATCCCCCGAATAGAATAAACAACTTCAATTCCCGCTGATGGGAAATTTTTTTTTATTTTTCTTTTATTAATTAAAATTTTGTGCATTTAAAAGTGTATTTTTTTCCTTGCCCAGGATTTATTTTAAATTTTTATATGAAATACATTTATAAAAGGCATTTTCAACGTTGCTCAAACGTTATAACGTTATTTACATCTATCACGGCAACTTACAAAAATCTTAGCGGACATATCTTAGCGTTTCAACAACTTTTATAACAACGCTGTAACGTTGTCAAAACAACGTTGCCACAATGTTGTGTGCTAGTAGGATATGTGTCTATTAGGTTATGTCTACACTCTATATATTCGCAGATCATAAATAGGCCATGTAAGGTCGTGTACCGCCTTACCATAAACCTACCTTATCACACTCGGGCCTTACGATCTCCTTATTACGCGCCTTAGAAAGGCCCTCATGTGATGCCGTGTCAGGGCCGTTAGCGCAGGCCAGACACGTTTTAACATATTTCTGTTCGGGCTCTAACCCCTGAGCTATGACGGGTACTTACCATCGACTTGTCTACATTAGCTGAACATACGTGTTAGTTTATGTAGCTTAAAAGAAAAAATAATCTTTTGCCTAAAAGAATTGTTTTTTATGCCGAAATCGATTTGTACCATTACAACGTGTCACCAGAGTAACCAGTTGGCGATTTTCTTTCCATTTACATTTACTCTCTAACGTATTTTGATGTTTATTATACGAGAGCAACTAAGAGAAAAAATCGCCATCTGGCAACCCTGTGTGTCACGAAACTTTCTGTACAGAAATTTATACTACACAAATAAACCTGTATACACAAAGTGTTATTCTTACAGTTCTGCTCTAAAAAATTTTTACATTTATTTAAATTGTTATCGCAGGAATAGTCGTATACAATGGTCTTATAATTGTGTATACAATGCTTAAGATTAGAAAACTAAAGTGAATATATAGAAGAGAGTAATTTGAAGATTTTTAATTTTAACCTATCATTTAATTAATTTGTTTAATTTACTCGATTTTTAAATTTAATAAAATAGGGCAGCCGGGGTGAAGATGCCATACTTAAGAAAAAATCTGTCAACAAAATTATCTAAAATATTCCAAATAAAAAAATTTTTTTATTGGTAAATATTGGTATCACCTACAAGATCGCGCATGTATAACAATCTATTTTTTATTTACACCGGAATAATAATATGTTTTTTAAACCTATTAAAAATTTGCATCTTTCCCACCCATATAGGTAAGATGCCCTTCACAATCAGCTAAATATGCAACATAAGCGCGATGTAAATATTATAAATAAATCTAATTTAATTTAATTAAAAATTTATATCGCAACCTTCTTACTTGCTGTGAAAATAAATATTAAAATCACCGGGTGGAAGTTTTCGTTCATACGCAGTATCGAAACTATTAACACTTATGATATCGTTACAAGTAATCCCCTTCTCTCGCGGGGTCTGTAAATTCATGCGCGTTTGCGAAGATCCGCACAAAGAGGAAACCCATAACTCGCGTCATTCTAATTAATGCAATATGATTAAATATTTTATGTAAATAAAGACATTATTAAGATCTCTATACTTTTCTCTAGATACGATTTTTCTCTTTCTTTATATTAACCGTTTAAATGCAATAAGATACGAGGAATTAACTCGTGTGTGTGTGTATAAATATATATATATATATATATATACAGGGTGTTCTGAAATTCATTCCGTTAATTTCGCACACATATAAAGCACGAAATTCTAAGCAACTTTTCTATCTGACAAATTTCGATTTGAAGCTTATTTATTAAGTTATTGTTAGTTAAACATTATTAATTCGAGCCAATCAGAGCGCGCCAGTCGGCGATGGGCGGTGCAGAGAGACCGAAAGCGGTGCGTGGAGGGAGCGCCCGGAGAGGGGAAGCATATTGGTTGATTCATTTGTTATTCAACACGTTAATATGCGACAAAATTAAGAGAATCGGGAGATTAAAAAATGGCCGAAAAGGAAATATCAAGCATTATTATTTCATTATTTAATTATTTAATTGCTTTACGCATTTTAAATAAATTTATTATTTAATAAATTAATACCAAGGATATCTTAGAAACCACTTCATCGAATAAACTGACATTTTAACAATAATGATTTTAATCCAATTGAATGAAACAGAATTTTGTAATTAAATTCGAAATGTTAATGTTAATTATTATATTAAAAAACTAATTATTTAGCTGTTTTTTAAACAATTTTTTAATTTTTCTGAATAACTTGACAAGTATAATTTTTTTTACTATATTATAACACAGTCTATTTCATTTAAGAGGATTAAAAATGTTGAAAAGTTACTGTTAAAATATTAGTCTATTCGATGAAATTGTTCCTGGGATATCATATCTATTGTGGAAAAAAAACTCAGGGTATAGAGTCTCTTATAATTAATTAAAATAGTACCCTAGTAGAAATCTGACAATAAATGTAACAATTTTAAGTCAGAAAATGGCCAATTATCATAAAATACCCAATAAATGCCCAATTAATCGCAACATTAGAGTTTTTTTAACCTTAAATGTTACATTTTTACTAGGGTTATGCTACATATAAATTGGCCAAAAAAATGAAATTAAAAGTTAATAATAAGTAAATTGGTTTAAAAAATTAAGAAATGCTTTCACTTGTTATGAAAACAATTATTAGTTAATAATATTGAATTGTTTTTCCAATTTTAACCCAGGCTTATCCCCTTAATCAAATAGATATTGGTGATTTCACGACGAGTGTACATAAATTTTAAAATGTCTCATGTTTTTTAGATAGACTAAAAATATAATCCATAATCTGCAAGAACTTTAATTCAAAATATTAATTTGTATCAGAGTTATGCATGTTTTTTCCTTTTTTCCAATTTTCACCATATTGGAAGTATATCTTAAAATACCTCAAAATAGGTCAACTGTTTCTATTACATAAGGTAAAAGTATCAGCGCCGGAACGGTTTTTTACTAGATATGTAAATTTTAATTATTTTTAAGCAAAATAAAGAGCTATACCATTACTGTTTGTTAGCTTATGATAAATTATTAGCGTTCAATTCATATTTTTTCGGAGTTAATAATTAATAATTTTTCATGTTAATTCTATTTTTTTATGCTTATGTTGACTCTATTTATTAAATATGAGATAAAAAACTGTCAATATGAATTTTTACATAAGTTGGAACATTCAACATAATTATGTTGATTAGAATTGTGTTTTTTAAATAATTTATTTACTACATATAGTTGACTTATCGAAAATGATGTAAAATATTAAAATAGTTATTAGTTAACGATTGCTAACAATTAGACATTTAAAAACTCTAAATAAATATTCAATATCTTAATGTTAAAAGTGTTCCACGAAGCGGACGAAATATAGAATTATGTACCAACTATGAAACATTTTTTCTTGCTGTTCCAATACTTATGGACATGAGAAAATGATGTACATATTTTGCAACAGTATAATTCATGAAGCAATTAGATATAAATTTGAATTTTAGTGTACATCATATGAAAGTATAGCTTCTATACGTAATATTATGTTTGTGCATAATGAATTATGTTTAAATAGCTTCAAACAAGGCATCGGAAATCAGCACTATTTGTCATCATAACCTTCCAAATTATTTGACTTTTGAACCTTTTATATTTTTTTTTCTTGATTACATATATTTTATGTTCTTATATTTATAAATCTACATTTCTTAACTTATTTGAAATATGATTTATTTTTCCATTTATAAAAGACTCAAAGTTTTGTTAAAATATAGTAATTCAATACTATATGTTCCACAATACGGCACTGTTTCGCAATTGGTACTTTCACCTTATTAAATGGGAAAAAGTTTAACGCGCTCAATATAATTGTTTACCATTTTTACAAATACCTAATTTGCAGTAATAAAATTGGCTATCAAGTAGTTTTGATTTTGGACTGTACGACAGCAACAATATGGCTCTGATTGAATAACAGGTTATTCTTTGAAACAATAGCTTTTCAACAAAATTTGTTTTAATATGGGATTTTGATGCAAACCAAAAATATAATAAATCAATGATATTGTACTAGTGAAAAATTGAAAATAGACAGTTTTAGCACTCGGGTACCCATGTCATACTATCCAACAATTATTATCCTGGATAACACTTTTTTCGTCTAATTATTTGGATACTACTATGTTTATTTAATAATATTCATTTATTGAACTTATATTAAATGTGTATGAATATGTAGCCAATGAAACTTGTGAATTGGATTTTTATAATTTTTTCACCAAATAGTGTTTTTTAGGATTTTATTAATTATGACAGATCTAAGAATATCTAAATTTAATTAATTATAGTTAATATTACTTATCAATAATACTAAAAAAGACAATTTAGTGAAAAAGATATTAAAACCCAATTAACAAGTTATATTAGTTACATTAAACTTATCTTCAATTAATAATATTTACTTAAATTTTCTTAAAATTAATTTTTGTTAGGTATATGATAGTTTTGTAAAATTTCATTAATGACATTAAATAAACATTGTATAATTCAATTAGTTAGGTTTAATAAAAAGTTTATACAGGACAATAATTTTTGAATAAAAATGTTTGTTCTATGAAATGGGTACTCAAGTACTAAAACTGTCTATATTCAATTTTTTCATTTAATATACAATATTTATACAATATCTTTGCTTTATTATATCTTTGGTTTGAATCAAGATCCCATATTTAATCAAATTTTGTTGATAAGCTATTGTTTCAAAGAATAACCTATTTTTTTATTTTAACGGCGCTCTTTTTATGCTCCCAAATTGGTGCTAATCAGCGACGGAGGTTATACGATGTCTTTGTTAAGAAAGCACTTTAAAAATACATTTCCCAGTGTGGTGTTTGTATCGAGCCATCGCAAGCCTCACAAACAATAAGATTTCTTAATTTTTTAAACCAATTTACTTATTATTAACTTTTAATTTCATTTTTTTGGCCAATTTATATGTAGCATAACCCTAGTAAAAATGTAACATTTAAGGTTAAAAAAACTCTAATGTTGCGATTAATTGGGCATTTATTGGGTATTTTATGATAATTGGCCATTTTCTGACTTAAAATTGTTACATTTATTGTCAGATTTCTACTAGGGTACTATTTTAATTAATTATAAGAGACTCTATACCCTGAGTTTTTTTTCCACAATAGATATGATATCCCAGGAACAATTTCATCGAATAGACTAATATTTTAACAGTAACTTTTCAACATTTTTAATCCTCTTAAATGAAATAGACTGTGTTATAATATAGTAAAAAAAAATTATACTTGTCAAGTTATTCAGAAAAATTAAAAAATTGTTTAAAAAACAGCTAAATAATTAGTTTTTTAATATAATAATTAACATTAACATTTCGAATTTAATTACAAAATTCTGTTTCATTCAATTGGATTAAAATCATTATTGTTAAAATGTCAGTTTATTCGATGAAGTGGTTTCTAAGATATCCTTGGTATTAATTTATTAAATAATAAATTTATTTAAAATGCGTAAAGCAATTAAATAATTAAATAATGAAATAATAATGATTGATATTTCCTTTTCGGCCATTTTTTAATCTCCCGATTCTCTTAATTTTGTCGCATATTAACGTGTTGAATAACAAATGAATCAACCAATATGCTTCCCCTCTCCGGGCGCTCCCTCCACGCACCGCTTTCGGTCTCTCTGCACCGCCCATCGCCGACTGGCGCGCTCTGATTGGCTCGAATTAATAATGTTTAACTAACAATAACTTAATAAATAAGCTTCAAATCGAAATTTGTCAGATAGAAAACTTGCTTAGAATTTCGTGCTTTATATGTGTGCGAAATTAACGGAATGAATTTCAGAACACCCTGTATATATACGCGCAATTAACGTATAATTAACGAATAATCATTCTTTCGTGCACGCGATTATCTATCGTCCTTCATCTCGTACGATCAAATAATTGACTCGGAACGCATTTTCGTGAATGAATCCAGTCACTCTAATCTAAGTAACCAGAGAGAGAAGTAAATCACCCGAGAAGGAGACGAAATAAGTTGCCGAAAGTGTGTAAGCAGTGAGCTATGTTGCCTTCCTAAACTCTTCCTTTTCCTTTTCCTACGAGCTGGGTAGCCCTAGCGGCGACACGCCCCGAGTGGTCCTATATTTAACATATGGGACTCCGAAAAACTTTATTTGTTTTATTATCGGATAAAAGAGTTTTGACGCTTATCTATAACCTTATATAACCTTATATACAACCTTATATAACCTCGAGGTTCCGTCTATTCTTTTTACAGAGGGAACCAAGGAACAAATATTTTAATGTCTATTGCGCCGCGCCGAATGTGTATATATTATATATACTAGCCATATTACCTCGGTCGCTAACGCTCCCTTAAATCAGTTAATTATAAATATATTTTAAATGTTTTAAATATAATTATTTTACCTAATTTTTAACTAATTTTTTATAGCTTTTGTCAGATATTATAATCTGTTAATTAAAATTTATTATTGTATTATTAATACAAAAAAAAATTATAAAATATATACAACTTATATATTACCTTTACTCATCATGATATTTAACTATAAAATTTTATACTTGAATATTGGTTAATTTTATTTTCTCTCTGCATTTACAGGCTTGAGACTGTCATATTATGAATGTAATATTATTCAATTGACGAATGTAATATTATCTACAAGTTAAAAAAAAATACAAATAAAATATAGATTAAAATATGCTAAAAGAGTTGCAAAATTTTAAAGACACTTTTGAATAATATATGTTGCAAAATTATTATATGTACAAATTATTTAATTATTTAAATGCCTCGATGTAATTATGTTCAAAATATGGCTGCATTAAAAATAAAACAGTACCACATGTTGCAGATAATTTATTATTTGTAAAAATGGTGTTTACTGCTAATAATTTTGTTAATAAATGTCGCTAATGGCAGACAAATGATATTATTAATGTTTACAGTTATAAAAGTTATTAGTATTAAAATTGTAGTATAAACGGTTTTAATGTGATGTAAAAAATTTAGTAAATTGAATTAAAATTAATATTGGCTGAATTATGACGCTTGATTCAGTCAATTAATTATTTTAAAAATTTATTTTCCTTAAATAATTTATATTAAAAATGTCGCTTTATGCAGACAATTTATTATTTCAAACATTTAGTTTAAATAAAGAAGTTATATAAAAAATATCGCTCAAAATGCAGACAATAATTATTTTAAAACATTAGTTTACGTAAGAAAATTATATAAAGAATGTCGCTTAATGCAGACAATTTGTTATACCAAAAATGTATTTTTCGTAAGTAATTTATATAAAAAATGTCGCTTAATGCAGACAATTTATTATTTGAAAAAATAATTTTTGTATGAGGAAATTATATAACGAATGTTGCTTGATAATAACAATTTAAAAAAATTGTATTCATGAGTAATTCATATAAATAATGTTGCCTTATGCAGACAGTTTGATACTTTATGCAGCTGTTCATTTTAATCAACCTTTTTTTGAAACAACATTTTCAGTTGAAATATAATGACATTACTAATATTAAATTAATACTAAATTAAAAAATTAAAGTCAATTACCATTACATAAACCTCCATTTAAATTCAAATTCCTAAGTAACATAATGATCATTCCTTTCTTTAACACTACTTATGGGGTGTTAGTTTAAATCTTAAACAAAATTTTCGCTCTATATAAAAAAATTTTAAATACAAATTTATAAAAAACATGAATGAAAATAATTGAATATATGTGAAAGAATTTAAAAATAACTGACATAGTCTGAAAATTACAAAAAAAAATTATTGGGTGAAATATGTATGAAATTTTAATGCGATTTGACTGAACAGTGACCGATGAGGGTTAAATGTGCTTAAATGAACTTTCAATTTTATATGCAATGTAAGATATAAATTTGGAATATAAATTTGAGCATAAATTTGGAAAATATAGGTAAAATTATAGGTAAAGATAATGGTAAAAAATATAGGTAAATTATGTACCAAATAATATAAGTACACAATGGGTATATTTTACAGATATATTTTTTACGCATATTTTATACCTATATATTTTTAACCGGGATTTGGCCTTAAAGAATTTAAAAATTCAATCGTAATTGATTCGTCTAATTTATTCTTTTCATCATTATTAAAACTATCGATGCTCAAATATACTTTACTGTCACCTTCAATTCTTTCAACAATTTCATTATTAATAGCTAAAATGTCATTATTTCTTGGAGAAAGTATATCTTTGTCTTTATAGATAAATCGTTGATGTTTATTTTATGTCCAAAAATATAATCAATCAAATTATTAAAAGTAATAAATTCATTAGGAATTTTTGTTACTTTATTATCAACTTCAAATTTTGTACCGTTTTTATGTTCTCCAATATCTAATAACCACGTTTTAAACATACTATTTTGATTGATAAATCGTAAATTATTATTTAAAGTTAATTTTTGGAATAAACGCCATAACGAACTACTTTTAACGCATAATTCTAGTATTTGAGTTCTGTTTCCATAACGAACTATAGGTAGTATTTATCGAAAATCACCATATGTTACTAATATTTTACCACCGAATGGTTTATTATTGCGACATAAATCTTTGAAAAAAATATCTATAGTATCTAATGCATATTTCGAAGTCATTGATATATTTCGTCCCAAATAATTAATTTAATATTTTTTAATATTTTACCTAATTTTGAATTGGAAGAAATATTACATGTTGATTGGTCATTTAAATTAAATGGTAATTTGAATGTCGGATGTATAGTTTTACCACCTATTAATAAATTTGCCGCAATACCTGTCCAAGTAATAGCTAACTCTGGCATTTTATTCAATTTCACAAATTTTATTATAGTGTAATAAATAACTTTTTCCACTACCACCAGGACCATCAATGAAATATATATTATTTTTACTTTTATCGTTGAGGGCGTTTATTACTATATCAAATATTAGTTTTTGCTCAGTTGTTAAAGATTTTAGTAATATTTCTATTTCATCAATTTCATTATTGATATCATCAATAACATTCGAAACTAAGTAAATTTCATTATCAATTTTTGGTAGTTTAAATTGTTCCAATATTAAATGGTGCATTGATAAAATGTTGTCTATAATTCTTAGAGCTTTTTGTTTTCCTAAACTTTCAGGTAATTTTGGGTCAAAAAAATGTTCTTTATATTATTCTTTATAAAGTTGCAACCCATCACAGTTGCAATTAAAAGATAGAATGAAAGCGAAAAGTTCGCATAGTGCGTGTGGAAATTGAAAGCAACAATTTTCTTGTAAACATTTATCCCATTCATTATTAGTAATGATTAAATCTCTCTTCATGCATGCTTCATAAAATGTATCATAAACAGTGCCATTAAGTGATCGTAAATCTTCAAATGATTCGGCACCACGTACATGTAGTAACAATAATCTAAGGAAAAATCGTTCTCTACCTTTAGGATTTACATGAAACATTCTTACTAATATAGATTTATTGAATTTTTTTCGTTGATTCCACACTTTCTTCATTTTATCGTAAACATAATATTGGGAGATTTCAGGATTCAAAATTTGCTTTGCTTTTGCATCAGTTTTATTTAATAAAAACCAACTTGTCAATGTTGTTTCATAATTTTTGTTAATTAATTTATGTTCAGATCCTTCTTGAAAATAAACTTATTGTTGATCTTCAAGATGTACAGCCAATCTATATATTGCATGTGACTAAGAGTGCAATTTGAATTCCTTCAAACGATAAATAGCCTCGGGCGGACAAACGTACCTCGTAGAAATATATTCTAAGATTTCATCATAATTTGTTATATTTTGTTTTTGCTCTCAGATTTCCTGAGTTGGGTGAGGGTGAGTGACTCGGCCCCCAATTCCGAGAGTCCGATATATACCTCCTACGCTAGTGGAGGAAGAGGATTGCCACTAGTGCGCCTCGAAATCGAGTTGTTTCGTCGAGCCTGTGTTGGCGATCAACTGTTTAACATGCGATATTTATTGGTTACTAACACGCTTAGTTATCGAGGATATGCCGTTAACGAGTATTCTATTCATCTGGGCGACTTCGTCAAGGGAGACTCTACCTAGGGATGAAGGGACGGCCGCTAAATTAAAGTAGACATCCTTCGGGGTGTACTACGTACAGCGTCAAAATACTAAGGTGGGCCTTTCGAGGTCTGCCTTGGGGCACATCCGGACCGAAGTAGTTTCTCATCCAGACGAAAGTTGCTGGGATGTCTCACAGAAGGGTGTCCCTTTCATCAAAATTCTCTTCGTATAAAGTCAGTAAGTCGAGTTGTGATACACATCCGAACTGAAGACTTTGCGTTGGGTGAGATGTGAAAAACACCATCGCGTACAAACTTTTGTTTGTACGCGATTTTTCTCTATTTCAAGGGATTTTTCGAATGGTATCCCTTGGAAGGCTTGTGGAAGGATTGTCAAACGCTTTATCCTTTACAAGCCATAGCGTACAAGCCTTTTGGTTTGTACGCTTTTTTTCTCTTTCAGGGGATTTTTGAACGGTATCCCTTAGAGAGTTCGTGAAGGGAGTGACGAATGCTTTACCCTTCACGAACATTCGAACGCTAGGCCACCTACCGCAAAACCTCCCCGGGGATCCGAGGAGTAATAGGAAGCTGTGTTTCAGCATATCGACAGTTGGACCAGGATGACTTTACTCTGGTACGCAGGGACTGGGATCCGAGCCCCACGTTGGCGTACCTCTGTGCCGAAAGTGAAACGCCAGCGTGTCCCCAGTATTGGGTTGGACTCTGCGGGGTGTGTGGTTGTAAGCAGGCTTGACGGGTGAAGCGAGATTAATCCGGATGCCGCTTATGTTTGAAAGCGGACGACGGCGGTGAGCTAAACACCGCCGCATTCTAACCCAGAATTACGACTCTAGGCTAACCGTCGTTAGGCGGCGGGCTGTAGTAAGGAGTTTTGGTACACTTAGTGGCCTCTCATCGAGGTTAATCGATGCCATAGGAGGCTCTCAGAGAGTTTCACTTTTCGAACGCATCGGGGAAGTTTTAGGCACCATCGCCGACAAGGGAAACCGACCAACTGTGAAACTTAGATGACGAGGGCTTCCGGGGTAGGAAATACTGCGGATTGATGCGGTGACACTGCCCCAAGGAAAGACTCTAGTACAGTCATAGAATACATGTTAGTTTCCATATTACTAAATTTTATTAAAGCTGTGTCTGGACCTTTGTAAAGATACTAAAATAAGTATTTTACAGATTTTATTGTACTACATATTTCTACATTTATATGACATTCAAGTTTTAGAAGTACATATGGATTATATGGAACAACAAAAGTATAATCCGCAGTTTTGTTTTTGGACTATATAATTAGTGATCCATCATTCCGTCTGCGATAAATAGGATAACCATTATGAGATAATTCTGTTTGTGAAGTAAAACATTTTCGAAAATTTTTTGTGCAATACGTTTTAGTTTCATCCATGCAGACACTATTTTTATTCTGAACTCCACAAGGGCAATGAATCATATTTTGTTTTACTAACTCATATAATCTTGGAAATTTGTTTCTATTAGGAATTTCAGCACATATGAGATTATTAATTTGATCTGTGTTTTGAATTTTATCTTTTTCATCTAACCATAATAACATATGAATATGAGGTAATCCGCGTTTTTGAAATTCGATTACATAAATGTATGAATAAAATTTACCAA
Source organism: Theocolax elegans (assembly GCA_026168455.1). NCBI lineage: Eukaryota > Metazoa > Arthropoda > Insecta > Hymenoptera > Cerocephalidae > Theocolax > Theocolax elegans. The sequence goes on along the minus strand of CM047427.1, from coordinate 28,619,606 downwards.
GAATTTCTTGCTGCAGTAACTCGTTCATTAGTACCTTTACTTTCTGATCAAATACTCGTACTATTAGATCTGGTCTATCGAGTGTATCTTCGTATTCTAATAAGTTTTCTGTAATTTATTTCCATTTGGGATTACATGTCATTGTTACAAAAATGTCCGGTTTTCCATTATTTTGCATTATGGTTGTTGCATCTAAAAACTTCTGTTGCATTGCTCTTGGGCTGCCTATAAAACTAGATGGAAGAATAACCATTTTACCAATAGAAATATTACTACATCTATTGGTAAGTTGATCCATTAAACCTTTATTTGGTTCTGTTCGTATATTATGTTGATCTTTTCTTATAAAATATAAACGATTATTTTCAACTTTCGTCCACGAATTGAGAATAAATTGGTTGGATAAGCTTTTGAAATTTAAACATGGATTAAATTCTATTCGTATACTAAATCTGTATGAATAATATTGTAAAGCAGTTATATTATCATATTTTCGTTCACCTGAACTTTTCATAAATGGTTCCCAACCTGAGTCAACGTATGGAAATATTAATGGATATACCATTGAATCAATATCTTTGTTAATAATTGCAATTGTCTGAGGCATTTTTCCTTTTTGAAAAATACATATATCTCTATTGGAAGGTGGTTCTCCATTTTCTCCAACATATACGATAGCAACTTCATTACAAACCGCTATTTGTGATTTATTTTTTAATGTTTTATCTCTAGTTAAATACATTTTGATTTCTTGAACTGGACAATTTAATTCAGTTGAACGTGCATGTTCTTCTTTTTCGATTTCATGCATCATTTTATATGCATATGCAAATGGATTTATTTCACGTAGTACACTATCTAATTCTTGTATTAATTCGTTGTCTAATTGTTCTGATGACATTGACATATTCATTTGCTATTTTATTGTCTAGTATGTATAATTGGCCAAATTTTGAACTTTCAAATTCATTTGGATGTAAAGCATACGTATTGACCACAAATTTTTAATACTTGCGGTCCAGCAGTAGTAAAATGAGCTAATTTTGCACCAAAACTTGCAAATGCTAATAAATTGTTGTAAATTCTTATATTTTGTTTAAAATTTTTATCTTTATTAGATTGTCCTAATAAATAAGTTTTAAAAGTTTCAGGATACGGAGTGATACTTTCAAGTTTTACTTTGTTTCTATGACAACAATCGGCATACTTATTATCTTTTTTTTATTTCGTTTCTGAACTGTTTTGCTTCGCAAAATTGACATTCGTAAATAAGTTTTCCAAGGTAATTGCACTCAATTGTAGATTCATCAAATTCTGCCAACTTATGTACTTTGGTCATTTGTTTTCTTTTTTTACTTTTAGTTGTTAGAACAACTAAATTTTTTCTATATTGAGATAAACTACATTTTCGTTTTCGGTCTGTTTCACTCTTTATTTTAATGGTTTCATTTTTTTTTATCTTCATATTGTGAAGCCCGAAATTTGTGTATTTGTTCTGGTTCAGCTAATTTGTGTTCCTTAATCATTTGTTTTCTTTTCAATTCCTTTATTCTAGAGATTTCTTTTTTTATCTGCAGATTGTGAGGCTCCAAATTTACGTTGTCGTTCTGCTTCGACTAATTTTTCTTCTTCAGTCATTTGTATTCTTTTCTTGGTTTTTATTACTGAGATTTCTTTTTTTTATCTGTAGATTGTGATGCTCTAAATTTACGTTGTCGTTCTGTTTCGGCTAATTTTTGTTCTTCAGTCATTTGTATTCTTTTTTTGGTTTTTACTATTGAGATTTCTTTCTTTTTATCTGCAGATTGAGAAGCTCTAAACTCACGCACTCGTTTTGCCTCAGCTAATTTGTATTCTTCAGTCATTTGTTCTCTTTTCTTGCTTTTTATTATTGAGATTTCTTTCTTTTTTATCTGCAGATTGTGATGCTCTAAACTTACGTTATCGTTCTGCTTCGGTTATTTTTTGTTCTTGAGTCATTTCTTTTATTTTTTTGTCTTTAACTGTTGCTAATTCTGTTTCTCCATCTTCAGATTGAAATGGTCGTAATTTTCTTTTACATTCTGATTTATTAATTTTACTTTTTTGATTTATTTCAAAGGGTTTGTTTTTTATAATGTCTAGCTGTTTATTCTGTTGGTTAAAACTTATTTTTGATAATGATACTGTTAAACCTTTAATTTGATATATTTTTTAGATACTTCTTCGTGTGATTTCTTCATATCTACATCTTTAATTTGTAGTTTTAGTGTATCAGCAAAAGTAAGTTTTGTTTTTTGTTTTGTTATTTCTGTTTTACTATCATTAATAGTCGTCATTTTTTGTTTTAATTCTTTATGAAATTGGTTATCTTGTTTAATTAAATCGATTGACTCATTAATCAATAAAACATTTAGCAATGAATTATGATAAGTAGCCGAATACTCTGACATATTATAATTTTTAAAAACTTGTTTTAGATTATGAATTACAATATTGTTTTTATGACTCTGATTATTTGGAATACCACTTCTCAAAATAGGAAACATTTTAACTGATTGATTTTTATAAATCATTTATAAATGGCTTCTCATCATTGATTCATCGAATATTATATTTCAAGGACAAACACCATTAGAAATTGATATTGCGAAAGCTATAGCAAATAAACCTCAATTGTAAGTTTTTGATTGATTTTGAACGTATTCCTGTACAATAGTAATTGATTTTTTTTGGGAAAAATCTGTTTATGTATTTCAAGTGATTATTTCGAAGACCTGAATTTAAACTATCAAATACATAAATAAATTTTTTATCATACCAAATGCATATCCAGTGTCCCAAATCACTTAGACCACTAAACAATATTTGTATACATTCTTCATCATAAGAATGCTCTTTAATATTGTTTAAAGCGGATAAAAAAATTGTATCTTGCATTTTAAAATGTGGATTTAATTTCTTAAATTCAAACATATATGTCTATCATCTAACATTCCATAAAATATTGTTTTACATTAAAAATGTCAAAAATTAAAAAAAAACTACATACAAGAAAGTGTAATCAAAGCTGTTAAGTACATTTAAAATGAGAATGTCGGTGAGAAATGAAAGTTAGACATTTACAGTGACAAAAAGTACAATTTTATGTTTTTATGACTTATGTTTTTATAATAATATTATTTATTTATATTGTTTTAAAATATACATTAATTTATGATAATAAAACATTTATAATTGTATAATTTATATGCATGTCCAAACACTAGGACACCTGTGTCCAATCACTACAACATGTCATAAATAGTGTCCAATAACTACATCACATTGATATGCATAGATTTTTATGTATTTTAATTCTATATTTCATTAAAGTAATCATTATAGTAGCTGATTTTAAAAATCAGATCCTCATCTATCAATTCATTATACTTTTATGACCTTTCAGTAGTATTTTATATGTATGTAATGGTATTAATACAAACAATAGCCTTAGTTGTCCAATCACTGGGTCTTTTACCTTATAAGTCATTTTAAATGCTTTTAAATTTGAGTTGATTTTTGGCTTTTAAAAATTGGTTTTTAAATATTTTCATTGTTATTGTTATAAATTTATTTAACTTCTGCTTTCAGGTTTGTTCAGTTATCTTCATTCGTTATTGAGTTGTTGCAAAATAAACAATTTTTATTTACTGGCAAGATCAAGAACTTCATATAGTAAAAAATTTTTTTAAATCTTAATTATTCTTTGTTCTCGAGTAAGAAAATTAAATGAAAGAAACAAATACTTTCCTTTCGTTCAAGTTTTGAATCGTACTTTTTTTCAGGTCCTCTTTGGTTGGCTACATATGATAAATAGTTTCCAAGATATTTGATTTTGGAAATTTTTTCATTGTTTTTTAAACTGCTTATGTCTTAGATTTGAAAAATCTAATTTTAAGCTGTAATTTCACATTTTGTTCATTTTTATGAGTAATTTTTAAAGAGATATTAAGATTTTGTGTTTACACAAATTTATTTGATTAATTAGCAAATATAATATATAATTATTTATTGTTTATTAGATTTAGTAGGAGGAAATTCATAAATACTACATTTCATTGGTAATTTTTATTCAAAAAGATATATTTAATTTATAATTTATTTTCGAGCTCAGATACAATGAAGTTATTTCGTAATTTAAGTGAATTTATTTTATATCTTATTCACTTGAATTGATCAGTTTTAACAAATATTTAATATTAATCTAATTGTTAAATCTCTAATTTGCATACGTCTATGTAAGAATAAATTACTTTCTGACACTTTCAATATTGCGCGTAAGATGCGATTTCATATACTCGTATCGGTGCGTAACATGTTGCTCTTCAAGAAAGTGTGTGCAACATGAAAAAATTCATTTTCATTTGTCAAGTACTCTTATTTAATAAAAGAGCACTTCGTGTTGTAAAAAATATTCGCACACTTGTGTGATAACGCAAGTTATTCGTGTTCACGTAGCAATTACATTAATGCACAATATTGCATTTAACACTCTAGTTCCATAAAATACTGTTGTACAAAAACAGAAATAAGCATTGTGTGAAAAAGCTACGAGTTAATATATTAAATAGCTGCGTTTATTTATTCTATTTAGTGTGCATTTTTGAACATTAAATGGTTAATCACATTTTAACTCATATTATAATAATTAATATTTGATTTAAATTATTCTTCAAAATATTAATATAAAAAACAGTAAAATGTATTGTAAAAAATATTCTACACTTATTATAGAGCGCAATAATTTATATTAAAATTCAAATAAAAATTAGCGATAAAAAATTATTTTAAATTAACCATGTACGTAATTATATTTTAATTTCTTAAATAATAAAATATTTTATAATATACATACGTAGAATGGACTGCAAACAAAATTTCTGCACTTATTATGAAATTTACTAATTTTTATCAAACTTAAAAACTTTTAAGATACTTATATAACAATATATTAATTAATAATTAATAATTGCTGTTATCTAAACTAAATATACCCTTTTTTAGCTTAGAAAAGACAGTTTGCACCATGTTCGAAAAAAATTTTTTGTGCCATTTAATTTTGACTTATAGGCAGTCGATCCATCGCTTTTTTAATTATATATCAAATCACATAGATTCCAATTGGGCAACGCACCCTGTAAAGCTCGTACATAAGGGAAACGTGAATTTTCTAACTACCCTTAACGTTATTCGATTAAAAGAGGTACTTTGCGGCATTTAATTTTGACTTATAGTCAGTTAATCGATAGTTTTTTTAATTATCTATCCATTCAGATAGATTTGCATTGGACGACATACCCTGTAAACCTCCTTCGTAAGAGAAACGTGTATGTTTTGAAACAACCCTTAAAGTTATATTATATAATATAGAGATTATTAATAATATATATTATACTTAATGTTATAGAGGTATTTTGACCATTTAATTTTTACTTATAGGCAGTCAATCGATAGCTTTTTAAATCTGTTTTTTAATCTTAAGGGTTATTTATCTTATAAATATGATGAGCGCTCTCCATGGTAATTAGTAGGAATTTTGTCGATCTGACGGAGGCGAAGGAAAAGAAAAAAAAACAAAAAGTTTTTCTTCCAAGCGACGTTTCGTTGGCGTGGTCTGCCAACCTCTTCAGGCTATTTATTGATAACACATAAATAACAAATTAAAAGAACGCACAAACAATATTGAAAAACTTAGATATAAAAAAATACCTTTTTTATAATCGGATAACCGATACATCAAGCGGTTAGATACACAGTCAACACAAGCAAAACTCGGTGTATTTATATATATATATCGCCAAAGGTAATGTAACGTAAACACTGTACAACTGTCAAATCAGGCATTTAAATTTCTGAGAACCGGGAAATAAGAGCTTTTTAAAAATCTAATATCGTCTTTCTTATTAATATTATTTACATCAAGTTTAATGTGTAACATTTCCGAAATAAGACGCTTTTTATAATTGATCTCCCTATCGACAATTTTAACACCATCCCAATCAAATTCATGTTTATTTAAAACCATATGTTAATTAATAACTGAATCAGTATTGTTATTCTTTTTATGTTCATTAATCCTCGTTTTTAGTAAACGTTTAATTTCACGTAAGATGCAGGACAGTCTTTACAATTTAATTTATAAACAACATTCATCTGTTCAAACTTTTTTGTACCATCTTTACCCAGTTTAATAATAGAATTCAAACTTTTTTAAACTAATGGTAGAGTTTGAATATTAACAGACCTTAATATGCGAGATAATTTATCAAAATTCTGAAAAAAAGGTAATGGTAAATAGGTTTAGACGTTTAATTCTAGAAGTAGATTGAATATTACTTTTAAATTTTAACTTATTTAGACGGAAGTGAATATTTTGTTTAATAAATTTGATATTGTAGTCATTGTCGATAAGTAGATTTTTTACAATATTTAAATTTGTTGTATGATATCGTACATCTGATAATAAAAAAGCTCTGTCTACTAAATTATATATAACATTCTTTTTTTGTTGAGTTCGATGATTTGAATAATAATTAATCAATCGACCAGAAGCTATAGGTTTTTGGTACCAATTTGTTATAATACGATCATTTTCTCTAATTAAGGTAATGTCAAGAAAATTGATTTTTTGGTCCATTTCCAATTCTGAAGTAAATTGTAAGTTTTTATTATATGAATTAAAAATATTTATAACTAAATTTACATGTTCTTTCTTAACACACAAGATAGTATCATCAACGTATCTAAAATAAAAAAGTGGTTTGGAATTATGTTCATTCAATAATTTATTTAAGCAATCATTTTCCAAATCATCCATTACAATATCAGCAAATAACGGAGAAATCGGAGAACCCATGGGAGTACCATGAATTTGTTGATAATAGATATTGTTAAAAACAAAATATGTATTATCGTAAAGAAATTTCGTACATACTAAAATCTCATTGAACGGAATGCGACATTTATTATTAATAGAAGAAAAACGTCTTTCTAGACTGTCTAATACTAAATTGCAAGGGATGTTAGTAAAAAGTGAAACAACATCCAATGAAAGTAAAACATGATCATCGTCTAAAATGACATCCTTTAATTTTTCTTTCAAATGAAAACTATTGTTAATGTGAGATTTCGGTAATTTAATAGCTGTTTTTAATTCATTATAAATTATTTTATCTAGAAAATGTGTAGGGCTATTAACTAAAGAAATGATAGGTCTTAACGGGTTATCAATCTTATGGATTTTTGGTAAACCATAACCTTTCGCTAAACAAGTATTAGAACAGGTGAGTGCATTATTGTGAAATTTGTGTTGTAAAAATTCATGATTATTTAAATGTTTCAAAATTTTAGAAGTAGAAGATTGTAAGTTTTTTAATGGATTCTTAGAGTTAGGTTATTTATCTTGTTTTAAACCCCCCTTTATCTGAATTATTAGATAATTAAAAAAGCTATCGATCGACTGCCTATGAGTCAAAATTAAATAACGCAAAGTACCCCTTTTGGTCGAATAACGTTAAAGGTTGTTTCAAAATATACACGCTTCCCTTACGTAGAAGCTTTCATCCCAATAGACAGAGTTGCACAGACAAAACTTCGTTAAAACTTGCTACACAATTTTTGAAAACAACTTGTGTTAAACTTGCTAACAAGACATTACATAATAGTGACGTGTACCTAAATTTTATGTAAAATTGTTAAAAAAAGTTGCAACAAATAATTGCTATAAATTTGCTAACGAATAAGGACGCAGATTTAGATTAATTTGTTATTTAACTCTGCTGCACGAGTTGATATAATTTTGGTATATATTTGCTAATAAATATATCATAATCTGAGAAATTCTTTTTCAGCAAATTGGTAGCAAAATTAAATCAGTAAATACTTACATAGTGCAGTGTATTGGAACAAGATTTGATGATAATTTGTTGCTATTTTGCAATCATGAAAATAATAATTTCAATGTATTTTCGATTCAAGAAAATCTGTGTTTTTGTGAAGTATTTCAAGTTTTGTTACTTTTTTTGCAATTTTAAGAGTCTAACACATTTACTAGTTATGGCGATGCGACGTGCGATCTAGTTGCACAAAAATAATATAAGTATTCTATTATATTTACTTAAAATATTATTTGAACAAAATAAAAGCACATTTATAGCAATACTTGCTATTTAAAAAGTAATAATTTTATGCAACAATTGACTTTATAATTTTAATTATAAATTCAAATGGAAACAATTTTTTTCGCAGAATACGTTCAATTATCCATAATTTATCTAAAACGCCCCATTGGACAAAGGTAACTACGGTTTTTTTGATATTTTCCATTTTTAATATTTTACTCCAAATCTACTGGAAAGTCCACATATCATGTTCTTTGGATTTGAAAAAAATACTGTCACTTCCTGGAGACGATGTCCAGGAGGTCAGGGTGACCTTCAGGTCATTCGGACATCGTCTACACGAAAGCCTACATGCCATTCTGCATAAATATGCAAAAAATATTGTCACTTCCTGGAGATGCTGTCCAGGTGGTCAGGGTGAACTCCAGGTCATCCGGACATCGTCTACAGGAAAGTCTACATGTCATAACCCCTATTGTCAACCACTCACAGGTAAAACCAAATGTGGTAAACGATAAATCTAATCGAACGCCAATTCCGTACGCCGTACGTCGTACGCCTTACACCTTACATCGGAAAAATTTTACTTATAATATGATATGATATAGATATATATTAATTTACAATTTTAATTCGCGAAGTGGTTTAATACTTTGGTTATTTTTTAATCACAAAATTTATTTTATAACTTTCTTAGTCCTGGCAGGTCTTACATCAATAAATAAACAATACAATATTTATAATAATATCATTTGTGCAATATTAATTTATCCATGTGTAATAAACGAAAATTTCTCTTCGTTATTGGTTTTAAGAAAAATAATACTTGCACCACCGTTGGCTAACTGATTTGGCAGTTAATTCTGATTTACTAATATTTCTCCTAAACACGATTTTGAATCGACAAATTGCAGAAACAAATTTTAATATTAACAGCCGTAACGATGTACAGACCTCATGAGAAACATTCGTATAGCTTAGAAGTCAATTATATAGCTTACCTACGGTCTTTAAAATATTTATACGGTCTTGTGCAATTAGAACTATGACATATTATTAAAAAGTGCGAAGACAAAGCAACGCGTGGTGAAAGTATTATTTTTCTTAAAACCAATAAAAAAGAGAAATTTCTGTTTTATTACATATGGAGAAATTAATATCAATAAATAAATGAATATTATTTTAATATTATACTGTTTATTTATTGATGTAAGACCTGCCAGGGCTAAAAGTTATAATATAAATTTTGTGTAGTATACTTTTCTGAATAAATGTATTATATTTTTCAACAAAATATACTTGTCGATTTCATTTTGATTTCAGTACTTTCTGTTGCAGTAAGTTTTTATAAGTAGGATAACAATTGCAACACTGTAATTGAATTTACGTCATACCTGCAAATGTTTAGACCTTTGCAGAAGGTGTCTTTTGATATTTAACAATTGGATTATGTACTACGAAAAATTATTTAACAAAAATAAACAAAAAATGTAAGCCAAATAACGTTCTTTTCTGAAAAAAATATCTATTTGTCAACTGTAATACTTTACGATTGCATTTTGATTTAATTTATTTCTAGTGCAGTAAGTTTTTATAATGTTTCAGTAATAAATAAATTTGTAATTAAAATTACATTAGATTTATTACATGGTACAAAGTACTTGTCGTTTTTATTTTGATTTCAGTATTCCTATTGCAAAACTTTGTAAGATTCATATACCTAGTTATTTGTTAATAAAAATATCTTAAGTAAATTTTAAGTAGAAAATTGTGCAACAAATTAAAGATATTAAACTATTAGATAACAATCTTAAAAGTGTGATTGAAATTACACCATACTTGCGAATTTTTACACCTTCTAATCACATAGAATATGTTTTTGATATCTAACAATTGGATTAAAGAAATGTATTGAAATGTTAAACAATATTATCTTAAAGAGATGTTAATTACTTCTATACTAATTTTAGTATTTGCTATTGCATGTACTACCTCATTTTAAGGGGGTATCCTGATTTAGATCGTCCAAAAAATCGATTTTTTTTATTGCTTAAATCTATTCCTTATATGTATAAGAACCTATATTCGAAGTTATAGAGTCGGATTCGTTGTATTTCCGAAGATACAGCACTAAACGCAACGGGGCATCGAGCAAGTGCCAGTGCTCGGTCAGACTAAAACACGCGCGCTCCTCCCCTCGTCTCTAAACTCGAAACTACATACCTGAAAAGGTTCAGCAGCTGTTCGAAATAATATTTTGCTTTCATAGAAGCGTCTTTTGAACCTTAGTATGTGTCATCCGTACATAATATGTATGTACCTGCTTCCTATAGAGCTGCTTGTGGCGTAACGTTTAGGACCGTTTATAAACACTGGATTCGAAATAAGTAGACGAATTGTTTTTGTTATGAGGCTTTTCGGTGTTGGACGAGAAGGTATCAATGTGTTTTGTGGACTTATGGATATATGTCAAGGTTTAGCAAAATCAACGTATGATCAAATTGTGCAGCATTTATATACAGCGACAAAATCAATGTTCAAAAGCGTTTGTGAAAAAGCTGTCAAAGAAGAGGAAGAAAAAAATATAGAACATGATAGATCTGCTGACTGTTTGAAAGTTTCTGGCGATGGATCCTGGAAAAAACGAGGTTTTACTTCATTGTTTGGTGTTACAACGCTCATTGCAGATTACTCTGGCAAAGTAGTCGACCTTATTGTAAAAAGTGCATATTGTCATTCATGTGCTTTACAAAAGAATATATTAGACGAAGAAGAATTTGAAGAATGGTATAATGATCATAAAGAATCATGCTCTTCAAATCACGATGGTTCAGCAGGGAAGATGGAGATAGATTCAATCGTGGAGATGTTTTTGAGATCTGTTGAAAAGTTTGGAGTAAAGTATACGAATTACATCGACGACGGTGATTCGAAAACTTTCAATGGTATTGTATAAATGAATCCATATGGTGATGATTACCCTGTGACAAAAAATGAGTGCGTGGGACACGTACACACGCAAAATTCGAACGAATCGTTCAACTCCACTGTCTGGCGCATAACTCCGAAACATTTCAATTCTGGTAAAAAAATCGTAGAAATTGCTGCGTATGTGGCTGCAGGAATGTTCAATGAAGGATTTTCAGCAGTTCTGCATAACATGCAATTACTCAATTTGAAAATTGGCCAGCAATGTAAAATGTTTGCGGATAATGTCGACATACAACGGATTGAACGAGAAAGACGACGTTCGTCTCTTTCCAGTAAGGAAGCTCGTGCGGCCCGTAGACTTGAATAACTTCAACAAAATGAGTTTCGTAAGGAAGCTGAAGGTCTAGGAATAGCTGAGTAGCGAATTATTGCCGCAAGTAGTCGAAAATTAAAATTTTTCCAGTTCATAAACTTTAAAGCGTTTTTTCTCGAGTTTTCGTTTTTCCACTCTTTCTAAACTGGCGGGCGTGTTTGCAAAAAAAAATAAATAAGCTATCGTAACGATCCGAAGTTTTTTAGCTTCAATTTTATCTACTCTTCAATATGAACCGAACAGGTTTTTGGAAATAAATTTCTAAAAGACTTTTTCAGCACATTGAAGAGATTTTTTTTCTCGTAAAAAGCACTTTTTGCTTCAAATTCGGAAAAAATTTCAAATTTCACAATTTCTTCGGATTTTTCTTGGTTTAAATAGAAAATACATGTATGAAAATGAAATTTTTTTTTGGCTTTCTGTTTCAGATCAAATTAAGAGCTCTATCACTCCCGCCAATAGAAAACTCGGATTACAATATAAACAAATATGCCTAATAATCGGCTGCATTTTGATATTTTTCTTTAAAAAAATTTTTTTATAATGTTCAATTATATAATAAAATATTCCTGAAAGTTCTCTGGAGTTGGATATTTTTTTCTATTTTAAAAAAATTCCCTAAAAACGGTTTTTTAGGCCTTCCAAATAAGGATACCCCCTTAATACAATTAGTAATAGAATTTAATACAATAGCTAATTAAATAACGAAATAATATAAATGTATAGTTTTATGAATAAAGAAATTCCATATACTGTTTACAAAAAAAAGTAAGAATAAAAATATTGAAAATAATATAAAATTAAGCATTTATGGCAAATCCCCCAATACTTAACAGTCAATGCGTAAGGCTTAAACAAACCTTAAATGTTATTTTTAGAATAAATTATTGATATACTTTGTTGACAACTATGACGTTCCTTAACTGTTAAGTCGCGCGGCTTTGGCCATATTTAAGGCTCTGCATCTTAACTGTTAAGTACTCGCGTTAGATTCAAGGGATCCTGTTTCTCGGTGTAGTTTTTAATAAATAAACTAAACAATAACAGTATTATTTTTGTGTATAAAAAGTATTTGAGGATGGTTTTTTATTTTATAACGAAAATTTTTTACTGCAATTAAAAAATTTAACATGTTATTATTTATAGATAGTGGGAGAGATTATCCTTCGTCCAGAATTTTTTAATTAAAAAAAAGGCTTTATTGATCTCCACGAACACAATTTTTGTTATTTCCGACGTTTCGGACGTTTTATTAACCGTCTCTTTCCAAGGCAACAAAAAAAGGCGTAGAAATACGATTTACATCCTGGAATCAATACCGTCAACTCCAAACACACAAACAGCCACACATAGTCGCAAAAACCACCACTCAACGTCTTTATCAGGACCTCCCCGAAGGGAGTCCTTTATAATAGTGACTATTCTAAGTCATTCTAAAAACCTATATGAGTTACAATTATAAAACTTCTATATGATATTTATTTATACTTGATATATATATATATAGATATATATGAATAACGATGAACAACAATAACTTCTTCATTTAATTATTATTATTTCTGTTTCAAAATTGTTCAAGTCAATGCGACTATTAAACATGTGTATGTCACTCAGCACTCTAATAAAAATTTTTTTATACTTATACTAAAGTTTACAAAATTTATAAATGATTTTTGCAATAGTTTTACAGAAATGTAACAAAAAATTATTAAGTAGTTAGAAGAATGAACGATAGCTTATCCATTTTAATAACATTATTTTGTCCATTAAAATTATTCAAATCGATGTGGTTTTATACATTCATACGTCAATTAGCATGAGAATAATAATATTCCAATATGGAAGCATCCAAGAAAGAGTCACCACCCGGTGCGCGCGGAGCTTTTTTCGCGCAAAAGGCGCTCTGTTCACCCAAGACATAGATTGATAGATTTTTTTTCTCAGCTTTTGAACGGTATAGTTATTTTTGTTGCAAAATCCATTTTAAGGGGATGTCGTACCCGACAAAACATTGTTGTGCAGGTCCGCGCTTTCTGTTTTATCGATTCCCTATATAAAATTAACTTAACAGAAATCATCTGTGGCGCCCTCTGTATTATATACGTATTTAGTTGCATGACCACAGATGGCGCTAACAAGCGTTAACGTAATATAAGATATAGAACACAACGCTAGTAAAAGTAATTACAAAATTGATTGTAAAAAAATATAAAATTACTGTAAAAGTAAATGAATAGTATACTGCAAAACTTATAAACATATCTAATTGGTTTATCCGATTGGAATGGACTAGAGAAATGGCAAATTATATTTGCAAATTATTCTTATATTATACATGTGTAATATTAATTCTAAAAAGTAAAGTAATAGCATGTATGTACTAACTCTGCACTTTGCGTACACTTTATTTGTACTGTATTACTGTATTTGTACTTTATGGTTACGTGTACTGTACGTACACTTTATGATAACGTGTACTGTACGTACACTTTATGCTAACGTGTACTGCACGTACACCTTATGGTAACCAAATGTCAGTCGGTATTGTACTTTTCAATTTTCACTTTGATTTGTATTGCAATTTAATGTACAATTTATTGTACAAGGTTTTAAAATTATTTTATAACAATGTTTTTGTAGCTGAACAGAAAACTATTTGTTTTAAAAAAATTAACGTCTTTTTCTCGGTAGACTACGGCGGTTATTTAAATCTACTCTTGAAGAACCTGCGAGCGAGACACACTCGGCGCGTCGTTCACATTGTCTCGCCTCGGGGATATCCATCGAGAACTAAAAAGCAAACAAATAATTTATTATAACAAATTACATATCTTTTTTATAGCAGCATTTGTGTAGGTAAACAGAAAATTATTTTTAGTAATATATACACAAAAAATACTTTTGCTAGGATGGCTGCATTTTAGTCCTCGATGGATATCTACGAAGCGAGACAATCTGAACGACGCGCCGAGAGTGTCTCGCCTCGTAGATATCCACCGATATGTTATAAGGATACACATAATATATTGTAACAAATTTTATATTTTTTTTAGCAGTGTTTGTGTAGGTAAACCGAAAATTATTTTTAGTAGTATATACACAAAAAATACTTTTGCTCGGATGGCTGCTTTTTAGTTCTATAGCAGTGTTTGCGTAGGTAAACCGAAAATTATTTTTAGTTATATATACACAAAAATACTTTTTCTCGGATGGCTGCATTTTAGTTCTCGATGGATATCTACGAGGCGAGACAATCTGAATGACGCGCCGAGAGTGTCTCGCCTCGTAGTTATCCACCGATATGTTATAAGGATACACATAATATATTGTAACAAATTTTATATTTTTTTTGTAGCAGTGTTTGTGTAGGTAAACTGAAAATTATTTTTTGTAATATATAAACAAAAATACTTTTTCTCTGAACGCTGCGGCGATTAATTATTGTCGCGTAGAACCTGCGAGGCGAGACACGCTCGGCGCGACGCTGAGATTGTCTCGCCTCGCAGGTATCCGTCGAATAGCTATTGAATTATTACTATTTTCTGAACAATATTATGGAGTGAAATGGTTTTTTATTTTCTTACAATCATTTTGTCCTTATTGATATTAATTTTGAAAATTGCAGTTACAATATAGCCAACGTTAAACTATCTGAATTGACATAAAAAAACCAACAAACTACGGTATTTCAAATAAAAGTGATAAAAGTGGCAGCATATTCTTTTTTAGAACTGACGCATAACGGAGAAACGTTTATTTCCATCCCTAATATATGATACAAGCTTCCTACCGTCTTCGTATTCATCGTATTTTTCTTTTAATTTTTTGTCGTGCACTTTTGTCTGCTTTTTTAGTATTCCAACTTTTACCAATATCGTGAACTTACGTATCTGCACCGCATATCTTAGGACACAGTCCAGTTTTTACAATATTAAATTAAATCGTTGTTGCCTGTTGTCAAAGAGAGGTTTGTTTCGACTCGAATTTTTCAAATTTTAATGATATTTTATCATAAATTCAACTTTTGTACTTGTTGTACACTTAAAATGTATATTAAAAATGTACCTCTATCCCGTTTGTAGCTGTCATTATGTTAAGTAACTGGAATTAAACAATTAGTGCATCCAACATTTAGCGTCGACATAGTACAATGTATTTGAAAGTACGAAGTGCGTGCGGCAGACGGCCCAAATCGGTGCACGCACCTCCTATAGAATTCGTCGCTGTAGACTGAGAGAGGTTATGTTTCAATTCGTATTTTTCATATTTTAACGTTATATAACTAGTAATTCAACTTTTGTACTTGTAATTTACTTTAAATCTGTATTAAAAATGTACCTTTATCCCGTTTGTAGCTGTCATTATGTTAAGTAATTGGAATTAAACAAATAATGCACCCAACATTCAGTGTCGGTACAGTACAATGTATTTGAAAGTACGATGTGCGTGCGGCAAACGGCCCGATCGTGCACGGATCTCCTATAGAATCCGTCGCCTATTCCACCACGAATGAAATAAGACATAGCTGGAAACGCTTAGCATCGCCACCTACTGGTGGATTTTCAAACTACGTAGCTAAACCTTTTCTTACTCTTCGGTCTGCTAAATTACACATTTTTAGAAGGAATGAATATCTTTTTCATTTTTCATTTAATTTTTCAATCGATTATGTATTCCTCTAGTTTTTACTGAAAAATGATTCTAAGATAATGTAAAATGTTGCCTCTACTTTGTTTCTTGATGCTTATAATTGCAATCTATATTTATTTCCATCACAAATATCTAGTACCAGCTTCCCAACGTCTTTTTATCAATCGTATTTTTCAATTTATTTCTTCGTCATGCACTTTTGACTGTTCTTTTCAGTGTTCCAACATTTATCAATATCGTGAAATTGTGCGTCTGCACTGTATTTGTTACAAATCTATCCAGTTTTTACAAAATTCAATTAAATCGTTGTTGCCTGTTAACTAAGAGGAAAGAAATTGAAATAATTATACCGTAATTTAATTGTAAAAGACTAACTACATATATTAATATTGAATTTTGTCGGTCTTGCTGAGCTAACGTCTAATTTTTTAATATTTTTAATACTAACTACATATATATTTGTAAAGCTAAGTTGTGTACAACAGAAAAATAAATGGAATCGCCGGTTCCCCTGCTGACTGGGATGCGAACTTAGTTAATCTAGAATCAAATAAATAAGCAATGCTTAGTACTACGCGACTTACAAACTTTACAATGCTACCTTATAACTAGTTTCCTAAACAGACGCAACTAACGGTTATCGTATGTGTTCACACGGAAATACGGTTCGGGATAACCCACGTCTGCTCACGAGGATACGGTCGGGATAATCTACGTGTGCTCACGAAGATACGGTCGGGATAACCCACGTGTGCTCACGAGGGTACGGTCGGGATAATCTACGTGTGCTCACGAAGATACGGTCGGGATAATCCACGTGTGCTCATGAGGATACGGTCGGGATAATCTACGTGTGCTCACGAAGATACGATCGGGATAACCCACGTGTGCTCACGAGGGTACGGTCGGGATAATCTACGTATGCTCACGAAGATACGGTCGGGATAATCCACGTGTGCTTACGGGGATACGGTCGGGAAGCGGTTACGGTACGGTAGGTTTGGTTTACGGACGTGTGCTCACGTTCGCATCTACGGGCGCCTGCGCCAGGGTTAAGATTCAGTCTGTCCGTGTGCTCACGACCAGCTTCCTCCGGCTCCCTGATCCAGACTGGTTACAGCGGTTCTCGGCGCGCCTTATATACCCGATCTGCGAGAGTGCGCATGCGCAGTACGCGGTTGCCCCACTCCGAACGAGGTCAATGAACTGGCCCATAGGCACAGTAGTGGGGGAGCGGTCAATGACCCTTGGCTATTTATATTGCGGTCGTTGAACTCGCGTTTTACGATGCGTGTTAGTCGCGTAGCTATCTTACTATACTACAAGTCTTAAACCTAATGATTAATTATATTTATTAATTTAATAATTATTATGCTAAATGATTAATTAGCGCGTGCAATTATCGCGCGTCGCAGTTAATATATATGTATTCTATTTAAGAGGATTTCGGAGCTACAGTCTCCGTGGCTAGTCGCTTGATCTCAGTGGCGCCGCGGTCAGATGGCGAATTCGACGGTAAACGTACTTCAAGCATGAATTTTAAACATTACAGCTATTTAGAGCTTCTGTAAGCTACTTTGCCCCCTAGCTATGACTAAAGTTGAGGTAACTAAGCTATTACACTTAGTATCAAATGTTTATTTTTTCTAAAGGAATGTCTAATACGAGTCGCTACTCTCGACGCCCGATGATATACAAGACGAATTACACGTTTTTTGAAAAAATACACACTTGCTGCCAAGAGTAATATTTTAAGTATCTTAATTTTATTCATAGCTAGGGGGGAAAGTACATAAAGTAAACTACGTTCATCGTCGAATTTGCCACGTAACTACAGCACCACTGTGATCAAGCGACTATTGACAAAGATAATAGCTCCAACATCCCTTCAATATTAAGATGATCTAATATATGTATTTGGATTTCTCATATTTTTCCACGGTTTTTGAAAAAAAAAATTATTGCTGTAGCTTAATTAGAACCCTTGAAATTTAACACCCGCCGTTAGACAGATAAGAGTTTGTAGTATACTTTACAATAATAATTGACGTGATATAATTACACAGGTCAACGTGGTTCTGTTCTAAGAAAGTGAAGGGTCATTTCCGATGTAATTTTTCATGTAAATCCGTAAGTTTGCTTTTTTAACGTGAGTTCCCTTCCCTTTCACTATATTCATCCTTATAAAATCTTTTTTTACATAATATAAATTGTTTATTGGAATATATATTTTTTTATTTATCATTATACTTATTATTATATTGATTATATTACATCTTTTGGTGAGTTAATTTAATTATTAATATAATAATAAGAGATATTATTAGTGGGGACGATAGGGAGAGATTCAGTGCGCGTTATATTAAGTAGTTAAATTATTTATTTAATTAATTTTAAAGATCGACGTTCTCTCTCTCGTGATTAGTGGTGACACGGAATCTATCCTTAGATCCCGTAATAAAATATTATCAACCGTCATTTTCTTCTCGTAGTATTAATATTCGTTATCGCGAGTTAATGGATATCCGGAACTATATGTTTTCATTCAACGGCTCTTCCTCTGGGTGTGTCCACCGGATTATATGGACAAATAAACCATTATTATTTTATGATGATGTCTGGGACCGAGAAGAATTTAATTTAAATAATTTTTTTTATAAAGAATTCTAAAGCAACATCACAACTGTCAACTACTGCTTGAGTTATTGTTTCATTAAGCTTATTGATAATATCATTAATATTAGTGTTTCTAGTTATTATTATTCTAGGTCCATTGGTTGTGACTGTTAAAGTCTCCTAATAAAATTTATGGTTCAGTTAAATGTGATCTAGTTGTTACAATTCGTTTTTATTAATGTCATTTTTATTACTTAGCTATATGTTACAAATATTGATTTTTTTATTTCCAATGATTATTTTTGCAGCTATTGCCTCAATGTTAGTATTTAATTTTATTTCTACTCCACCTCTTGCAGTTTTAAATACTATTTTTATTTTAGTGTAAGAATTGATTTTCTTGAACTATATAGTCTGGTTGGGACGCAATTTTATTTCTTGGGCACAAATTACATATATATTCTCATCAGTTGTTGATTTCTCTAAATATTCATTATTATTGTAAAATCCATTTATATTCCACTGTAGAATATTAGTCATTTATATTTATTTACGAATTAATATAAGATTGCGCTATTATATTATTCGTCAAAGTCAGAATTATTATTGGAGTTACTTGAAATGTAAAGCCAAGGTTTGGTGCATCAATACTGTTTATCAATTTCGTGCATCTATTTTTTAAACTGATGTTTCCTTACATTTGGATATATCTCTTCAGGTAGAAATTTTTTAAAGGCTTGTATGTCATTTTTATATTACGGAATTGCATTTTTGTGTTTTCAAGCAAACTTTTGAACTGACAAGGGAAGTACATGACCTCCGGGAAACGGATCTTATCCTAATTTTGGTATATCTTTTGTAATATAGAAAAATGAAGAGACACTGATCTAGTCCCGTTCTGTTTACACCTGCGCGCTTTATAATGATGTTGGCAAGTCTAGAAACCTGAAACTCCAACGTCTACATAATGTCTGCGTCAGATTTGTGTCAAGCCATCTATCTAGGCGTGCACATGTAAACTCTCTATAGATTAAGGTTGAAGTGGCTATCGATCAAGTCCAGGCGCTTATTCTTTATAGGCTCGCTCGCATTTAATGTTCTCTTTCATAAATCACCCCATTACCTAGCTGATCATTTCACAGTCATCTATCTGTCTTCCTATAATCCGCGTGCATCCTCTCTTCACTTATCTAGGTCCCGTTTCTAAATTTTTCCTCAAACAAAAGCCCTTAACAACTTCTTTATTGTCCCAGCCTTTCGCATTTTTAATCAGCTCTCTTTCAATTCATTCGACCATTCCTCCCTGGAATCATTTAAAAACCTCCTTTTTGATCATTTGTTTGGACTCGACCAGGCGTCTTCGCCTGCCAAAGTAGTTCGTGAGGGTATCACGGCCCCATCCCTCATCTTACAAGAAGAGTACTTAACCTGCGGGAAACGAATCTTATCCTAACTTAGGTATGTCTTTTATAATATAAATATGTGAAGAAAGCCAAGTTATCTCTTGCCAATAGCCACTTTTACGGGAGTTATTCGACATCTGCTAATAATTTCAATGAAAATTACTTCCAATTTAATCGCTTATAACTCCGAAACAAATAAAGATGAACATTCAAACCAAAAAGCAGAAGAAAGTTGAGTTCAAGTAGATATAATTTAAAAAAATAGAAAGCTAAAATTGTTCCATTTGGAGTAAAGTTATGAAGAAAATAAGAAATTCAAGAATTTTGGACTAAAAGATACAATAAACTTTTTATATTAAATTTCGGTTAAAATATCTTCAATTTCTTATTTTTATCATAACTTTGCTCCAAATGGAGCAATTTCAGCTTTTTTTTAAAATTATATCTACTTGAGCTCAATTTTCTTCTGGTTTTTGGTTCGATTATTTATCTTTATTTGTTTCGGATTTATAAACGATTAAATTATTAGTAATTTTCATTGAAATTATTATTAAATGTCGAATAACTTTCGTCAATGTGGTAATTAGCAAGCAGTAACTTGGCTTTCTTCATATTTCTACATTACAAAAGATATATCAAAGTTAGGATAAGATCCGCTTTGGGGAGGTCATGTACTTCCGTGGTGAAAGAAATTTACTAGGATGTCTGTATTATTTAGGTAATTTTTTATACTATTAAGTTTTATGTCTAAGCCATCTTGATATTCTTGTTCCAGCTCTATTTCTAAAATTTTTGGTTTAGGTTATTTTAAAATATGGTTCATTACGTGTGTTACATGTATTTTTTTCTTTTTTAAACATATGTATTGTCATTATTTATGAGTTATCTTGAACAGATGATATGGATATATATTCATGTTATGAATCGTTTGAGCTAACTTGAGAATGAGTTCTCTTATAATCTGTTTATACTTCTGGTTTAGTAGGCATACCTTAGATTTATGTGTTTATATTTTGAATTGTTACCTTGTTATGATTATTTTACGTAGATTGATTTTCAGTTACACAGTTGCTGTTGTTGATTTGAGATATAGTTGTGATTTTATAATAGTAGAGACTACTGTGTTTCTGTAATTTTTAACAAGATGCCCTTCTAATTTGCAATTAAGACATTTTATGACGTCAGTGCTAGTGTATATGAAATAAATCAGATCTTTGAATTTAATTCTAAATACTGCAGGTATCTTAGCTACATCTTCAGGTATTACGTAGACAAGGCGTCTAAAACTATATACATGGTGCATTCTTCTTTTGAAATAGTCGCTTCTAAAACTAATTGATGCTCCCTTCATCACGTCTAACTCATTGAAAATGTCGTCTAATATATAATTTGGTATTTTTGGCGGAACATCAGAGAATAGACTCGTTTTAATTTGGAAATTAGTGGTCGAAATTAACTTTTTTCCCATCGATAACAATATGATCATACTTATCTATTAAATCTTGTTCTAACTCTTTAGTTGACAGGTATATACAGATTCTGCTATAGGAAATTCTTGATGCGTATAAAACATTCTTTGGTAGAACTAAACACGTGTAGTCAGTCAAATTCAGTCCCTCTACACAGAGTTGAGCAAAAATTATTCGAATACGAATAACGAATAAAATGAAACGAATAATTATCTAAATATTTTCTACGAATAAATTTATTTAACTAAAATCTTATTCGAATAGTTATTCGTTATTTATATCTATTTATTTGTAATTCGGCTATTCGATTATTTATTTATTCGTAATTCTATATTCGATATTCAAATATTCGTTTCTAAAATAGATATTTATCTTTTCGTATCAGAATTTTATTGAGATATTTTATTTACATATTTTACTTAAATACTTAGATAATAATGTACATTTCGTTAGTGCGTAAAATGAAGTTTTTCGCCTCGAGTGCAATCTGCAAATAATCTGAAAATATTAAATTAAAAATCTGAAAACATTCATAAGGGCAGCTTAAAACAAAAGCGAGGGCATGGCGTTTCGATTAAAAAAAATGATTTTTTTCAATAATAATTAAATAAACAATTTTTGGTCGGTAAGTATTAGTCAAAAAAAGCATAAATTTTCAACGTAAATATCATAATTAAATTATAAACTGCAGGGATGGCATTCAGGATTTTTTAAAAAATTTATTCTTTTGTTTATAAAAAAATATAATAAAATGGCCGTTTTTTGAGTCCGACACCCTCTTAAAATTGTATTTTCATCCATGGTATCAAAAAATATTGTTATTACAAGTGTGAAAGCTGATACTTGACTCATGCGTGTGTTACCTACGTACCACTGTTCTGATAAACTCGCACTTGTTTGAAAACCAACGCTTTCACACTTGTATTGAAAATGACTATTATGGGCGCTTATTCTTATACACCTATTTAATATTTGTTTGAATTTTGAACAATCATCTAGATAATATGACGAATAACGAATATTGCAGATAGTAGATATCGCGAATAATGAATATCCCGAATAACGAATAGAAGGAAAAACGAATAACGGTTTCTATTAAATACGAATAACGCAAATAACGAACAATACGAATAAGAATAAAATTTTATTTAGATGAATAAATAGATAATTTTTAATTCGAATAATGCTCAACTCTGCCTCTACACTATCTAGAATAATTCCCCGATCTCTTTTAGAAAAGGCCCTTTTGCATGAATACTGCATAACTCGAATTTGTGGTGATTTTCAGTGTAAAGGTTTGGTTTTCCCTTCTTTCCGTAAACTTCATTTACTTACAAGAATCAAAATCTTTAAGGTTAATCGAAGTCAATATACAATGTTTGTGTTAGCCACACCCACATTGACCCATTAACGACCAGAACGATCGATGTTAGACTAATTTTTCATAGTTTAATTTTAGGTATTCGGCGAAGTAGCATCTAGTTCTATATTATGATTCTTTATGTTTTTCGCTATGCTGAATCAAAATCCGGGCTCAAAATTTTTCAATTTTGATCACAGAAAAAGATAAGACGGCTTTTTGCAAAAAAAGGACGCAAAAAAATTGTCATTTTCAAAGTTTATGATTTTTTTTCAGACATAAGAAACATGAATTCATGGAGTTTTATTCTACCAACGATACATACATTAGTTGTAGTTTACCAGGAAATTTTAACATACTCGCTTTTTTGCCAAAAAAGTAGAGAATTCGATTTAAACGATTTTTCCTATCCCAAGAAAATTCACGTTTTGGGCGCCAGTTGTAACGGGGTAGATTTTATTTGTCAGAAGGGTTTTAATTATCCCGTGTATATACTCAATGCACAGGAAATCTCCGTACTACTATGATCAGCTGTCTCACCAAGCAGCTGATAAGTCGGCGAAATCGTCTCTCGATACGATTGGAGTTAGCCTCAAGCTTCGAGTGACGTCGTCTCCCCTGTGTACACGGTGGGTACTTATCTACTACACATTTCCTCCGAATAACAAGTATTATTCCTCGCCAATACTTGTGCTCGGCTTCTCTGTTATGCATCGTGCGAAACAATACACGACACCCGCGGGGCTCGGCGGTATTCGCCTTTGGGATAGGGTCGAATCGTGAGGTAAAGTAACTGACACGCGCGATTTAATCAATATAACAATTTACTATATGTAAGGAGAATATATAAATAAAAGATCAATGTTTATGTTGAATGGAGCCAAGCCAAGGCAATGTTAAACCTTGGCTTAAAATAACCGGAGTTAATAACGTTAACAATCGCGAAAATCACAAGAATGCGTGTGTGTGTGCGCCCGCCGCAATATACGCATCGAGACACGATGTCTCGATCTAATCGGGTACGCGGTTAGATTTGCCAGGTACGGATTAACTGTCTTCGCTTCGAACCGAGTCACTTATAGTCGCGCCGAAGTGTGAAGCACTCCAGTTTGCCGTATGCGTGGTTACGCGAGCGAAAGAGTATCACGACGAGAGCGGCTAACCTCTCGTACCATTTGCGCGTCGGAATACCGCGCGTATCCCGTCGCCGATCTTTGCTCACGCTTTGATATAAACAATCGCGGCGCCGCCTGTCTAGGACTTACTTGGATACACTCGAGGATCTAGTGAACTGCGTCTTTCGTCCTCTATCTATCTCGCGGACTCCTCGCTTTGTCCTCCGTCTTTCTCTCACTCTTTCGCTTCTCTTATTCGAGGGGGTACGTGCTCACGATCCTCCAGCGTGCTCACGCATGCGCCTTACACGTCTCCGACGGTAAACTCACGCGATCGGTACGATTTCGTTTCGCGCGTACCGTTTACCGCTACACCCCCCTTCCACACGCAAGGTATATTCCTATATACCATGCTCTGACCTTTCCAAGACACGTCAGGATGTGGTTAGGGGTCTGATTCGGAAATGAAATCGCTTTATTTCACGATTTAGATAGCCAGGGGATATTTACCCTGGTGATCTGGACCTGACTCAGATTTGTCAGGAGCTATCTGTTCTCTTTGACTTAGCTATAGATGGTTCGACCGACTGGGGCCTGTACATAGGCTATGTATCCCTTGCCAACCACACACAAAATAGCGTTGGTGTTCTTCCATCTTTTCGACGGCGAACTCGTTGAATCGGGTTCAGTGTTGTCATCCGTCCACGTCAGCAAATTATTTATGTTGCAATTAATACCTTTTTCATTGTCGCTTCGCTTCCGCGCGCGTCTTTCTAGGGACTACCGATGACCCTGATTTGCCGAGTACGGATTCGATGTCATTAGTTTCTACACCGCGTTTCATTATGCTCTTCCCGTGGGGCCTCGCGACGGTTTTTGCGGATTTTCGCGGACGGCCGCGCTTTCGTACGTTCGGAGTTTTGACTGTCGCAGGAGTCTGTTTTTGCACGCTGGTGTCACCCGCTATGACTCTTGCAGGAGTCCGCACGCAATCTGGTGACTGTACGCTCGCCTGGGGCGGATCGCGCGTCGCACCATCTTCCACGACGTCCCTCGGCGGATGTTCTTCTTCTACATCTACGTCGAGATCCGGTAAAATGCAGTGCTTTAGGTGTTCGGCGTGTGCCAGGTCGCTCACCTTACCTTCTTTATCCAACAACGTGTAAGTATTGGATCCTGGTTGACCTATTATAATATACGGACCTGTCGCCTTCGGAGCTAGTTTAGCCGAAATACCTTGAGCTGCTGGGGATAGGACTCTATTCTTTTTCCACACCAGATCTCCTACAGGGAAAGGTGTGTTCCTTCTTTTGGCCTTGTTATAGCTTACTTGCCACTCATGTTGTCGATCTGAGCGTGCGGCTGCAGACTCATGTACTTCTCTGAGCTTTTGAAGTCACTCTTGCCACAAATCTATTTTACTGCGCTGCTCCTCTTCTATGCCAGCTCGATCTTGGTTCCTCTTGATGGTGCCGGGAGGCATAGGCTGTCCGTAATTCAACATTGCTGGAGTTGTATATAGACTCGTGTACGGTGTTGTTCAGCGAGAATACAAGCTTCGGTAATTTTCGGTCCAGGTATTGTGATTTTCCTCTATGAAAGCCACAATCCTGGTTTTCAACGTTCGGTTGACACGTTAAACCGGATTTGCTTGGGGAAAATATAACGGAGTGGTGATATGATGTATTCCCACCTCTTGTGGGTATTCATCGACGGCCTTATTCTTAAATTCGGTACCGTTATCCGAAAGGAATACCTCAGGAGTACCATACCGTAAAACTATTCTCTCTTTGAACTCCTTGAGAATGGTTTTTGCGTTGGCTTTGCCCGGTGATATCCCCTGCCACGACTTGCCAGGGACGTTCAACAGTGCGTTTTCCCATCAGTCCTGCAGGTGGTCGCTGATCCACTTTGCATTGCTGGCAGACGAGACAGCGACGCACGTAGTCCTTCACGTCGGCATAATAACCTGGCCAGTAATAATACTTAGCCAGACTGGCAAACATCTTCTTACGTGCAGCATGACCAGACGTAGGTGAGTCGTGACTTAAACTTACGCGATCGGTACGATTTCGTCTCGCGCGTACAGTTTACCGTTACAATATATATAGAGGAAAGACCAAAATCTCCCAAGCGAGTGTAGAGAGATCGCAGTTCATCTTGCGATATATGTATAAAGTAAGATCTCCAGTTCCTTACTGAGAAGTACAAACTGGAAATTGAGCACGAAATGCCTTTAATTTTTGAAAAGTCTCTACACAGGGAAATGCCACCATTCATAGTAGTCAAAGAGTAAAATAAGACTGATAAAAATGAAAAGACCGATAAATATATATTAAATAATAAGTATTAAGATATAAAATTGCCGTTTTGAACCTTTTCTTACCTTTCAAACCAGATGTTAGTACTTACAATAATGAAATGTTATATATTCTAAATTTAGACACTTATATAATAATTTATGTTATTTACTTGATTTTATTACTCGATAGTTTTTGCAGAGCTTATTGATGGAAATGTATCAATCTTCCGAAGTTAAAGGAGAAAAGGAAAAAGAAAAGGAAAAGCAAGGTAAAAACTTTAACACGTTATTTTATTTTGTAACGAGATTTTATATTGCGAGTACGATATTGTAGAAGGCATTTTCTCTGTATTTGATTTCTTGTTTTACACTACATACTTGTTAAAAATTTAACGAATGGGTTGGCGCACATTGAACATTATATGCAAGAATTCATGCACTTAGAAAATACCTTTTACAATGCTGTATTGACGGTACAAAGCTTCGTCATAAAAAGAAAGAATGTGTTTAAACTTTTACTTTGCTTTTATCTTTTCTCCTTTGATTCGAGAAGATCGATAAATTACCATCGGTCAATACTTACATAATCATCTTTACCTTAAATTCAGGAGGTTGACTAGCGTAGCTTGTAGGGGTTATTTGCTCTTTAATACTTTACTCTTTATTACCCTCTACATTAAGTTTCAATTTAAGTTTATTTTATTAAAATAAATATATAAATAATCTTATTTATATAACCAGGGTACCCCCTAGTTACTATATTAATAAATCTATAACATGAAATTTAATGTCTTAATGGGTTTCTTTACAGATCTAGATGTGTTCGATTGCAATACCAGCTGAACTTTTGTTGGGTCATAGTCCCCCGGTGTACAGTTCCATTTTCTACAACTCCCTCATGGTGACAACACCTTCTATAGCAAATAGATCAGTTCCGCCACAAATAAGGCCTTGTCTTTCTTCTGGGTCCTTGCAGCTTGATAGATTCCTTGATAAAAATGATGATATCTCAAATGATCCTAATAAAAGAAACAAAAAAAAAGTTGTATTCGCTGATGATCGGGGACGACCACTTACTCAGGTATCACATAAAACTTGAACTGTAAATAAATTATATAAAAAAATCCATCAAACTATCTTATTCTTATCTTAAATTAAATTTAGCTTCTGTACAATACTCTACTAAAAACTATCGATTCACATCTATAACAAAATTATTGCCATTAAATATATTTTAATTGATTTTAATGTTTGTTGAATTTCTAATTAGCAGTTATAATTTAATGGAATGGAATTTTCTAGGTATTAATCTACATGAAATTTAATACTAATATTGATTATTGATTTAAATAGATTTCAATAGAGTTTAATTGATTTTAGTAAAAGAACTTATTTTAATACATTTTCATGTATAATTTATCAATTTAAATTTTAATATTATAGATCAAACGTTATAGATTTTGATAGAAAATTAACATTTAAGTAAAATAAATATATTTAAATAGATTTGAAAAGAGAAGTTGTACTCTGATTGTTGACGCTCTACATGGTTTTATTGAATATTAACTTTTATGTCGATCTGAAGGAGGTCCATAGTAGAAAAATATGTCAATTTTTGGAAAATTGCATATTTTTGGAAAGCAGAATTTTTGGAAAATAGTTATCTTTTTTCCTACTATTGGCCTCCTTTAGATCGACATAAAAGTTAACATTCGATTAAAAAGATAAGTTAAATTTAATGTACCCTGGTAGAAATGTTATCATGGCTAATTAAGCTTGTATGATTTATGATTTTGATGGGAGAATAACTATTATATAATCATTTTTCTTTCTGTATCTATTTTATTTTTACACATTATGGTACATAAGATTTAATGGCTAATTTCGCTCGCAAGGCTAACATCTATTAATTTATATGCATATTATAAAGAAGAATTACGTGATTCCCAATTGGAGACATTTACGAATAATTGATAAGGAGGAATTTAGGGTCTCTACCACGATTCCTGCTAATATAACGGATCCGTTACTTACATTCTTTCGTTAGGCGCGCCTAGATTATCTCTTTACTCCCGACCTTATGCCTAGGTATCAGTTAGGTCTGGATTCCGGATATATTTAAGACGTCTCCTATCGTTTACCGTGGCACTCCATTTGAGTGGGTGGCTTAGGTACCAGTTGATGGGGCCCTTGGTTGCGGTGAATCGACCAACTCTGGCTACAGTCGGGAGGAGAGTGACTCTTCTCCTAATATCGAGTCTCCTTGTTGCTGTTTGCTCCTACTTTAATTGCCGATATGTTCTCAAATTTCCGCAAATACGGACTATTTATACGCGTACATGTTTATATTGTCATATTCGCATTTTACAAGCTAAATAGATCTATACGAAGAAACTAAATAAAGCTAAATTAGACAAACTCAATAAACATATAAAGAGCTATACAAATCGCTGAATGCCCTATAAAAAAGTACGTGTACATTTACGATTTATTGTATAACTAGCCGTTCTACCTCGGTCGCTACTGCTCCCTCGGTTAGTATAATATTTACCATGCCATTCATAAGTACTATAAGATTTGGAGAAGTTACCAAAATATTTTGTGCTATAGTATAGAATAGTATAAATTCTGTTGATTACAATATTATTATAAAAATCTATTAGTTCTATTTTCTCTCTGCATCTACAGGCTTGAGACTGTCATATTATGAACGTGATTTTTATGCACATTAAAATCTGAAATATTTTGCATGAATATATTTTTATCAAACAAAAGTTCAATTACTGAAAAAAATGGCAAACAAAAATTATATATTTAAAAAATATAAATATATAATCATCGTAAATATTATACATTTAAAAATAACTTATTTTAAATTATATAAATGTTTCTAAATTTATAAAATATTAAGTTCAAAATATGGCTGCGTTAAAAAAAAAAATAAGTAATAGGTTTATCTTATGTTATACAATAGAATAATGTAAAATACAAAAATATTTTTTACAAGAAACAGAAGAAGAAGAAGGATTTTTAAGACAATAGAAGAGGTTTTTAAAAAGATTGAAATTGCTCTGTAGGATTCGAATTGTTATAGTGGGTTATGGTTGTATGATAATTGCTAAATTGTAACAGCCTGCAAATGTTATATGCATAATTTTGTATATTTTATGTATTTTATATAATATATACATACGTATTATATACATATTTTAATGTTATATAACAATTGTCGCTTGATGTTCAGGCGAGAATTGAGTCGTTACGTAACAATTTGTCTCGGGTTCGTCATCAACTTTCGATTAGCGTATTGAGACTGACTTTGTAAATATGGAAGATATTTCTATAGGAGAAATGGGCAAAGTATGTAGTAATTTTATTGTCATGACAAAAGTGGAATAATGAAACTCTCGGCTTTTGATATTATGGAGGTAAGGTACTTACAATAATTTGACCAATCTCCCAAATTCATAAAGAATTTAATTTCAGGTGCATACTCCCTTTCTGAATATTGTTCTGTTGATATGATGGCAAAAATCATTTCGAAGAGACTGAGTTTTATACATATGCATCAAAGCAAAATTGCGAGCCGAAGATTATGTTCATCTATGAGATGCTATCAATGCAGACGATAATGTTAGAGCCGATAATATATCGACGTTTCGTACGAAGAAAAGAACAACTAAGTTTTCCCCATTTAAAATAACATTACAAAATCTGAGTTGTGCTTTTCTTCGTACGAGGCTTCGATATCCCAACGAGTTTTTCTTCCAGCAATATTTACTTAACCAAAGCGATATACTATGACTTATGTACGTAAAAAGGTCGTCCTGATTGGTTCATCAAATTTGCATGTAACTCTGAATGTGCAGATATAAAAAATCAGTTATTTAAGAATCAAAGATCATCTGATTATCAGTATATAATTTGTTGAATTTTTATGAGAAGCTCAACAAACTTATAGATTTTATGGTAAACTAAAGAAATATTTGGTAAAGTTGAATGTTGTATGAATCTAGAGGTAAAAACGAGGACTTCCTCATGCTCATATTCTTTTGTAACTAGCAATTATAACCAAACGAGATAATATTGATAAGATTATTTCTGCTGAGATACCAAATAAAGATTTAAACCCTTTACTTTATGACATTGTGTATAAAAATATGATCCACGGGCTTTGTGCAATAATGGCAGGTACTCAAAGAAGTATCCTCGCAATTTTGTGAAAGAAACTCAACTGGGTGATGATAGTTATGCCATTTATCTCGTAGATCTGGGGAAGATGGAGGACACAGTTTTCCGGTAAATTTGAGGACTATTGTTAAATTTATTCATCCTACATTTGAAGCAATCTGTTAATCTTATGGCTTGTTAGAAAATGATTGTGAATGGAAAGAAACTCTTTCTGCCGATTTATCAAAATCATTTTATTTTTTTGTCCACTATCTGAACCTATCACATTATAGCAAACTTTTCAAGATATGAATTGACATTTACAAAATTGATATTTTAATCAAGGCTTAATTGAAATAAAGGATAAATTGGTTTGCATATCAGATAAGTATTTACATGATTTTGGTTCACCTCCTCCTACTCGTGATGATAACAATTTATATGACCCTCATAATTCTCTTTTTACACATCTTTATGACATACACGAAACAAATAATTATGTTGAACTTAAGCTATCAAAATTGGTTGAATGCTTTTCGTGTTATTATTGATAGCGTAAACAATAACTGAGATAATGTATTTTTTGTACATGTTTCCGGTGGAACTGAAATATATTTTCTGATTAATTTAATGTTAGCGAATTGTATTTTTTGTAGTTGCTTCCGGTAGAACCGAAAAAAAATTTCTGATTAATTTAATGTTAGCGAAAGGTATTTTTTGTAGATGCTATCAATGGAACCCAAAAAAAAATTTTTCTGATTAATTAATTTTAGCGAAAGGGAGATCATCAGGTACTGTATTGGTGATAGCATATTCTAGTATTACAGCATCGCTTCTTATAAGTAACTCTACTTAACCGTCACTCATTGATTGACATGAAACTTTGCACATGTCGATAGAACACTAAAATTTATCAAACCCGTGTTTTTTTTAATTTTTCCGAAATCCCTTTTTTAGGGGTAGAAACTACCTCCACCAACCCCCAAGTAGGCTAATCTAGCTAACCCCCAGATAGTAGAAGTTATAGCAACTTCTTCTCTTAAAAAGATTGATATCATAACCGCAGATAGGCTGACCCACCTTAACCCCGATATACCACATCCCCAGAACCCCTTACAGCCCTTATAAACTCACCCCTACCAGCCGCCAAGTAGGCTAACATACCTAACTCTGGGTTGAGCAAATTAAATCAATTTTTTTATCTACGTGTTAGATATATAATGTGATCCAGGAATAACGACGATAACGTAGTAGATGTTTGTTTCCTTTGGGTTGCTTGATTATCGTGAGTCTCCTTATTGCTTCTAACGTTTTTTAGCTCTTACTCCAACCCTCACTTTCATCTCAACTACTCTAATCTTTTGTAAATTAACCACACTGATTTATATTCAAAACAAAATGTTAGATATTGAAATAGTAATAAATGCTTGTTTTTTATGTGAACGAAAATCTGCAAATTCATACATCCGATAAATCCAAAAAATATTTTACATGTACTACCTTCTGCCTTTTCTCGTACTGAATACAACATCGAATGAAAAATAACATATGAAAAACGATCATTAATTATGTTCTTATTCTGGCAGATTTTATAAAAATATCTACTGATTGCTCACTACTCATCGAGACTTATGAAACTTTATCCTATAACGAAGTTAAACTCATTTATTGAATTTATTATGAGGACAGGTATTGAGTAATATAACCAACATTTTAATCATCGTATGCACTGTAAGAAATGAAGTGGGACAATTTTATTTATGTATTTACCTTAATAACTTTAATTCTTACTTATTTTTATTCATCCCTCGGTGACAACCAATTTCTCCAAGCTGTTCATTCCATTGAAACAAAAGAAAAAGAGAATTTATATATATATATATATATGGGTGGTTCTCTGTGACATCGAAGATGAAAAAAATAAATATTGCTATAACTGTGGGAATGAGAGCCGCGGTGGCTCATGGGTAGAGCTCCCGACTCTCACACCGAGGGTCGTGGGTTCGATCCCAGACGTGTACCTCTGAAAATTTTTTCATGTGCAGTTTTCGAACACCGCGACTCAGTGGCTCGGCGTGTCACTATAATGTGACGCCAGTTCAGGTGCGCGTGCGTTTCGTGCACTTGTCAGTGCATGAGAGGCACGGGCATCTGAACTATAGGGAACGGTAGGGACGCGAAGATGTAAAGAGGATCGCGGTGGTTCCATCGGGAGGACAGGAAACTGTAATTATTAGACTAATTACAGTGACCAATGATATCTTCCAATGGACACAAGCACACTGTTTCAACTTTATGTGCTTTGTTTACAGACACACCGTTCACCTCGGTCGCTGATTAGCCCTGGCAGAATAAATAGAGCGACGTTAAATAATAAAAAAAAAAAAAAACTGTGGGAATATGTTTCAGAGGTATCCAGTAGTTCTCCTAAATATTTTCAGATTTTTTCGGGGCCATTGTTTTAAATTACAGAGAGTCAAAGTTGACATTTTAACACTTTTTTGCATTATATGCCCATTTTCATGAATTTGTAGCTCCCAGGGAATGCATTATATATATATATATATGGGTCGTTCTCTGTGACATCGAAGATGAAAAAAATAAATATTGCTATAACTGTGGGAATATGTTTTAGAGGTATCCAGTAGTTCTCCTGAATTTTTTCAGATTTTTTCTGGGCCATTATTTTAAGTTACAGAGAGTCAAAGTTGACATTTTAGCACTTTTTTGCATTATATGCCCATTTTCATGAATTTTTAGCTCCCAGGGGATGCATTTTTCACTAAAAACATAAGTATGACTTTTTTTGTAAAATTTTCCGAACTTTTCATTAAAAATACTTTTAAAGACATAAATGTATGCTGTCACACTCTTGGAAGCCATTTAAACCTCAAATAGTGAAAATCAGCAATTCTGCTCCGGACTCTGGTAACCTAATACTGTCTAAAAGATGTCTTTTTATAGTCAGAAACTGCCTAAAAATTTCCAGAGTGGGTCTAAATCATTAAGATCACTTATGGTCAAAATATCCGGGAAAAGTGCCCGAAATATTAATAGAAATGTATATTTGTTGCCTTATAACGATGAATCTATTAGCATGATCATTGCAAAAAAATTTGTGCACTTACCTTGGAGTGGTAGAAAAGTATCTTCACTTGTTTCAGTATCCATCTAATCCCCTGTAAGCTGCTAAAAATATAAATATTATTATAAAATTATAAAAAATTATTTTTTAAACATTTATAATGCTGGATTTTTAGTTTTACATCCCTTACAAGAATTATAATACTAATCTGAAGGATTACTATCAAAGTATCAACATTATTATTATTATTATTCAGCAATACATTGTTTAGATTTCACAAACTTGTCACTGTCACGTTATCATATTATTCATTATAATTATATATCCGATTTATTTATATATCTTTTGTATTAAATACGTATATTCAGTTATTGTAATAATGATGTTTATATATTTATAGTAATCTTTCAGATTAGTATTATAATTCTTGTAAGGGATGTAAAACTAAAAATTCAGCATTATAAATGTTTAAAAAATAATTTTTTATAATTTTATAATAATATTTGTATTTTTAGCAGCTTACAGGGGATTAGATGGATACCAAAACAAGTGGACATACTTTTCTACCATTCCAAGGTACGTGCATAAATTTTTTTGCAATGATCATGCTACTGGATTCATCGTTATAAGGCAACAAATATACATTTCTATTAATATTTCGGGCACTTTTCCCGGATATTTTGACCATAAGTGATCTTAATGATTTAGACCCACTCTGGAAATTTTTAGGCAGTTTCTGACTATAAAAAGACATCTTTTAAACAGTATTAGGTTACCAGAGTCCGGAGCAGAATTGCTGATTTTTACTATTTAAGGTTTAAATGGCTTACAAGAGTGTGACAGCATACATTTATGTCTTTGAAAGTATTTTTAATGTAAAGTTCGGAAAATTTTACAAAAAAAGTCATACTTATGTTTTTAGTGAAAAATGCATCCCCTGGGAGCTAAAAATTCATGAAAATGGGCATATAATGCAAAAAAGTGCTAAAATGTCAACTTTGACTCTCTGTAACTTAAAATAATGGCCCAGAAAAAATCTGAAAAAATTCAGGAGAACTACTGGATACCTCTAAAACATATTCCCACAGTTATAGCAATATTTATTTTTTTCATCTTCGATGTCACAGAGAACCACCCATATATATATATATGTGTGTGTGTATATAAAGTATACTTTGCGTCGCAAGGGGGAATACAGTTGAACTTTCTCCCATACAAAATATTTTTTAGATAATCGCTAAAACTAAACAAAGCAAATTTTTTAATATTTATATTAAAAACAATATAATTATGAAATAATGCAATTTCATAAAAATAAAGTACCAACACATCACAATATCAATTCTTTCAAATATTTATTCTACGATTTATAGTAGAAATAAATTTATGTACTTTTACACATTTATGGAGAGCCCGTATACATATCAATTTCATAAAGTTATCGAAAACACTAATTTCTACGATTTTCTTAAATATTTAAAGAATTTTCCACCTTTTTTAGGAGAACGCATTAGTGTATAATAAGAACGCTTAGAGAAATTAAAAAAAAAATACGTGTATAAATATATGAAAGTTTTTTTATTTATTCTTGAACTGTTAAAAATTTTTGGCAGTGGTGCCAACTTAAATCGAGGCGCCAAAAATCATCCTCTAAATTAACGTGTTCTCCAAGCAACTTTTGAGTTAAAGTCTTCTCCAAGCGATTTTTGAGTTAACGTGTTGTCCAAGCGAATTTTGAGTTAACGTGTTTTCCAAGCGATTTCTGAGTTAACGTGTTTTCCAAGCGATTTCTGAGTTAACATGTTCTCCAAGCGATTTCTGAGTTAACGTGTTCTCCAAGCGATTCTGAGTTAACGTGTTTTCCAAGCGATTTCTGAGTTAACGTGTTCTCCAAGCGAATTCTGAGTTAACGTATTTTCCAAGCGATTTCTGAGTTAGAATGTTTTTATTCGGAGGCGACGATATAATATCTTATATACATATTCTTTTTATTATACATAGTTCTACATTTACTTTTTTTTCGTTTACTCGTCTAATTGTCACCCTCGCTACGCTCGGGTGACAAATCGGCTCGTCTCGCTCCGCTCGGTTAATAACCTGGAAACTTATTAACGTGTTTCGCTCACGGAGTGTTAAAAAATAGTATACGATACACGTACACGGAACAGGTGATCCACACACTCGTCTTATTTGTCGCCCGAGCGGAGCGAGCTGTTTCGCGCACTTGTATCGTAATCTACTATTTTTGTTCAAAAGTTATGCCCGTTACAAAAAATTATAAATAAATAAATAAATAGATAACAAATAAAATAAAGAGTATAATAACAAAAAATAATTAACACTAAATTAATAGTAGTATAAAATATAATAAACAAACAGAACTAGTTATAACAAGTTAGCTCTTGCAATGGCCACATTTACGGGAGTTATTTGACATCTAATAATATCAGTCAAAATTACTTCCAATTTAATTCCTTACAACTCGGAAACAAATAGAGATAGGTACTCAAACTAAAAACAAGCAGAAAGTTAAGTTTAAGTAGATATAATTTAAAAAAAAGAAGCTGAAATTGCTCTATTTGGAGCAAATTTATGATAAAAATAAGAAATTGAATATATTTTAACCGAAATTTAATATAAAAAGTTTCTTGTATCTTTTAGTCCAAAATTCTTGAATTTCTTATTTTCTTCATAACTTTACTCCAAATGGAACAATTTTAGCTTTCTATTTTTTTAAATTATATCTACTTGAACTCAACTTTCTTCTGCTTTTTGGTTTGAACGTTCATCTTTATTTGTTTCGGAGTTATAAGCGATTAAATTGGAAGTAATTTTTACTGATATTATTATTAGTTGTCGAATAACTCCCGTAAAAGTGGCTATTGGCAAGAGATAACTTGGCTTTCTTCACATATTTATATTATAAAAGACATACCTAAGTTAGGATAAGATTCGTTTCCCGCAGGTTAAGTACTCTTCTTGTAAGATGAGGGATGGGGCCGTGATACCCTCACGAACTACTTTGGCAGGCGAAGACGCCTGGTCGAGTCCAAACAAATGATCAAAAAGGAGGTTTTTAAATGATTCCAGGGAGGAATGATCGAATGAATTGAAAGAGAGCTGATGCGAAAAATGCGAAAGGCTGGGACAATAAAGGAGTTGTTAAGGGCTTTTGTTTGAGGAAAAATTTAGGAACGGGACCTAGATAAGTGAAGAGAGGATGCACGCGGATTATAGGAAGACAGATAGATGACTGTGAAATGATCAGCTAGGTAATGGGGTGATTTATGATAGAGAACATTAAATGTGAGCGAGCCTATAAAGAATAAGCGCCTGGACTTGATCGATAGCCACTTCAACCTTAATCTATAGAGAGTTTACATGTGCATGCCTAGATAGATGGCCTGACACAAATCTGACGCAGACATTGTGTAGACGTTGGAGTTTTAGGTTTCTAGACTTGCCAACATCATTATAAAGCGCGCAGGTGTAAACAGAACGGGACTAGATCAGTGTCTCAACGAGGGTCTTTCTAAGTTTCATATGTAACGTTTTTTTGTAAAATTATAAAGAATTTGATGTCCTTTGAGAGACCAAGAAAAGCTGCTTGGACCAGTCCAGGGTAGAGGAGTGCCATAAAGCGAGAGACTTCACCTCATCTTCATAGAAAGATATACTATCGCCCTCTTTCACCCTTGGGGCAGTGATCAGGTCTATATGAGAGGTATACGCCTGACTACCCACGATCATTATAGTTTGCTTAACATTTAATTTAAGTTCGTTAGTAGATGCCTAGAAAGTAACTGAATTTGCATCCTGATAATCTGGTGGACATCCATTTCAAAATTAGTAGGGAAAAAAGAGTGACAGACCTCGGCGTCATCCGCGAAAAACATAAAGTTACTGATCTTCAACACTTTAGGTAAATTATTAACGAAATGGAGAATAGTAAAGGTCAGGAATTTTGAGGATGATACGTCTAACCTTATGGCTCATTGTTTGGAACATGCGGGGACTTCGAGCCCGGGTTTCCTTGGAGTTATTAACGACAGCTGCAAGATGTTACTTCTTGGCCTGCCGGTGGATTTGTCTTCATTGCACAGTGAGGCTGTCAACCGTGTCCTCATTGGCATCAAATTGCCGCTGCTTCATAAGTAATTTATCGATTATCGACACTGGTCTTTAGCACTAAGAGTAGTATGTCTGGACTGAACCCATCATATGCCGGGTTACCTAACCTTGCGCAGGAATCTTCACTCAACCGCTCTTCCCTCCTCCCCCCATAAAGCTTGGTTTTTAGTCTGTCCTCGGTATCGGCGCGCGATTTAGTTATTAACCCTTAAAGGGCCGGCATTTGAGATTTTTGAAAAGCTTGATTTCTCGATAGAAAAGGGGGTTTGGGTCCCCAAGTTATGACCAAACTAAGGTCAAATGTCGGCGAGTTGGAGCATGACGCCATATGGCGTCATACCGGCCTTCTAAGGGTTAAAAAGGTCATCTTCTTAAAGATATAACTGCTAAGCAATTACTTGGCGAGGGAAGAGACATCGCTCTGTTCTTGAGACCCTTATTATGGTCAGGCTTATCGATCTAACTCATGTTCATTTTCAATTTTTCATTCAAATATCAATAGATTAAAAACACGTTTTATTTCCATTCAAGTCCTAATTTACCTATTGTCCTATGACGTCATTCTTTTCATATTATTACTCTTTCAGGCTACGTACTTCATCGTCTTGATCATGTTGGCAAAGAGGGAGGAGGAGTAGCGGCCTGTGTTCGTGAAGACTTCAAGGTCAAGGTTTTAGCTCACTCTGACAAAGTTTACTCTAATTATATTGAATTTTTAATTCTACACGTGGCCATAGTTTATTGCAAATCTTCTACAGCATACCCACTTAATCTCTTTGATGCCCTCTCGGATATTCTTTTTCACTATGGTCATATTGTAGTCACTGGTGCCTTCAACATTGATATGAATTTATTGAAAGGGAGGGCTGCCGCCATGATGAGATCAAATTTAACAGTTTTGGGTCTCTCTCTCATCCCTTTAGAGCCAACTCATCACGCTGTGACGTCATTGGGTACGTCTCATACATGGTTTGACCTCTTCCTAGTTCGTGATCCACCCCCAGGAAATAAATATTCTAAATCATCAGTTCCTTTCATTGCTGGACACGACATTATCAGTCTTTCTTTTGACCTCACTAACGTTCCTGTTGAGATCAGGAGATGCTGGTCGAGCAACCTATACGGGGTCAACCTGCATGATCTCGCTGCACTGTTCATCTCCAACTTCGACTCATCATCATCTCATGTTATCCACCTACCATCAGTAATATATGGAGATTCCTTGCTAATATGAGTCTA
The DNA here is from genome assembly GCA_026168455.1 of Theocolax elegans. Lineage (NCBI taxonomy): Eukaryota > Metazoa > Arthropoda > Insecta > Hymenoptera > Cerocephalidae > Theocolax > Theocolax elegans. Next base: position 28,580,618 of record CM047427.1, on the reverse strand, counting down.
CGGGCCAGACCTCATCCCTCTCCTCTCACCCTATTTTCCTTAAATGAACGTAATACTTCATTATACTTCTCTATCAAGCCTTACAGCCCCCTTGACTCCTGTCCCTCACCCAACCACCATCCACTTCCCTAATCTTCAATTTTTCTCTGATCACTATCAGATGGGTCCAATGCGTAATACTGAGATCCATTTCTAAAGCTGTGGGATCCGATGGTATATTGACTAAAACGCTTAAGCTTTAGGAACCTCAACTGTCACCTCTTCTGGCTGACCTATATAACTCGTTATTCACACAAGGTTATTTTCCTAATTGTTGAAAAAGTGCAGTGTTGTTTCCCTTAGCGAAATCATCCAGGGTGGTATCACTATCTGACACAAGACCGATAGCGAAGCTCTGCGATATCTCCAAGTTACTGGAACGAATAGTTCATCAGCAACTGTCATTCTTCCTGGAAGCTAATAATTTGATCGTTGATAGGCGAGCAGGATTTCGCAGAAGTTATAGTATTCAGGCGGTGCTCCTCGGTGTGACTGATGATCTCAAAAGGGTAATTGATGCTCTTTAAATTACTATTCTCATCCTGCTTGACTTTTCTAAGGCATTCGACACTGTTTCTCACGATCTACTTATCCAGAAACTTCGTGGGTTTGGTCGTTCTGTTTTAGTCTTGTCTTGATTCTTTCATTACCTTCTCAGGGTAGTGTACTGGGTTCTTTGCGATTCTTTATTTACATAAATCTATCTAAAGTTGTTAAATTCAGCAACTATATGATGTTCGCCGATCATGCCCAGGTTTATCATTCCTTTTTCCCAGCGGTCTTTGAGATGGGTGTTCAGCGGATCTGCTAATGGGCTAAAATTAAATGTCAAGAAAAGAAAAGTGATGATCCTGGTCAGCCAGGCCTTTATCTCTCGCATAAACTTGGTCACGGGCCTGAGGGTGAGTGTCGATAATGATGTATTAAATTATGAGAATGCGGTAAAGTCTCTCGGTGTTTGGCTCTCTCCCAACCTGGACTGGTCTAGGCAGGTCCTTTTGATCTCTCAACGGGTTCACGGTATACTTTACTCTCTTAAATATTACAAAAATGCTCTATCCATAAGTCTTAAGAAAAGCTTAGTTAATACGTTGATGTTGGCTCACTTCGAGTACGCCTGTGCAGTTTATAAGGACGTGAACATAGGCGTTACAGACTAGAAATTTGAAATTACAGCCCCTACTCCACGCTTGCATTAGATTTGTTTGGGGCAACCTAGCTAAAATCAAATATTTAACTCCTTACAGATTAGCCTTGAAATGGCTGTCGGTCGAGTCCAGATGCTCATTATTCATAGGAACCCTTACTTTTAACATCATCTCTCATAATTCACCTCTTTACCTAGCTAATTATTTCACTGTGATCAGTCCCTCTTCATATAATTCGCGTGCTCCCTCTTGTCATCTTTCTAAATCCCTTTCCTACCTTCCACCTCACACTGACACCCATAATAAATCCTTCGTCATTTCGGCCTCACACATCATTAATCAGCTCCCTCTCAACTCATTTTATCATTCTACCGTAATACGCTTCAAAATCAACCTTTTTAATCACCTGTTTGGACCCGATCAGGCTGCCCGGTCAGTCAGAGTTGCGAGCGAAAGTATCATCATTTGCGTAATACATTCCACTGTTATTTGGGACATTGTTATATATAATTTATTTAATTCATTACATTATTGTTTATTATTTTTAGGCTTAGTTAATAGTACATTTTATAGATTGTTATTATTTGTTATAATTTATTTATTTTTAGCGTATATGTTTTTATTATTATTATATCTTTTATTGTATCTAACTTTTATTGTAAGTGGTTTTACATTCATATGCCATCGGAGTGTTACTAAATCTCTCTCTCTCTCTCTCTCTCTCTGTCTTTGTCTCTCGCTCTCTCTCGCCATGTAAGTGTCATGCATGCGTTATCTTGAGGGTCCTGCTTGTCGACCTATTATTGCCGCTTTTTGGCCTCTGGGCCGATTTTCTTCCAGATTCTTGCAAGCGCCCTAATGCAAGCTTCACATCGACATATAATTTGTAGACTTTCGTGAGGCTTGTTGGATTTTCTTAAGCTGAAACTGAATGCTGATTTTTGGAGGTTAGTGCGCTCAGTCGTCTATCTCTCTCACTCCGTCCGTCTCTCTCTTTGTCGCCGCGGGACGTCAACGCACTTGCTCCGTCGCGGTTAGAAGTTCCTGTTTTTACCGCGAGATGGAGCCATCATTAAGTTTATCAGCGAAAACCGATAAAGATATCTTGTAGGTGTGTTATATCTGCAATGAAGACTCGCGTACGAGAGCAATGCTACCTCAATGCTCCGTATGTAAGCAGCTATTCTATAACAGGTGCACAAAGACTGAATCAGCAAAAGTACTGGCTATAACCAAAACAGCTTGTAGTAATAATATTACCATTAATAGAAATAAAGCTAGTGCCGCGCGGTGTGTCCTGTTCCCGTATGCGGCGCGTCCCTCGGGTGGCGGATAAGTGAAAGCTCGTTACGCTTTCGTGAAGGGTAGGAATGAAACAAAAAAGCCTTCGGACCAAACAATTGAAGAAGAATCATAAGCAAGCGAATGGAATACCTACTACCCCAAGCGGGCAGCTCCAAACTAGGAGTCAATCCTGCCGTCGGTTCCGTTCGGGTGAAAGCCACGGTAGCCGGCGCTGGCCTCATGGATTTTGAGGGAGGCCACCAAGCGCTTCGTTCTACGGACACGACAGAGGTGGGCCCTCGAAAAGAAACCCCCAACAGCAGCCGTCGTTACAGATGTTGAGTATTGCATCCGCAAGCAGGTTACGAAGCGGTAGCGTTACCAGCCTTGGTAGTGCCATCAGTGGCATCTCTACCTATAGTAAGGAATCGCAAGAGGAGATACAAATATTCCGCAAGGAATATGAGAAGGTAGAGAAGGCGCAAGAGGAGATCGATTTGACTTACGACCACCTAAAGAGCGAACTCTAGGCTATGTTGGCTGCTTGTGCAAAGCAGCCTAACATCTCCATGGTCGTCAAGACAAGGCTGAAGACCGTAGACACTCTTGTATAAGAGTTCTACGGGAAAACCAAAAAAGATGTTTTCGGCAGTCGACGATTACAAGTGCCAAGTCGAGGATTATCGAGTTGGTCACGAGAATCGTCGGCGGCCTAAGAAAAGAGCAGCAGAATTGCAGGCTCAAAAGAGAAGTAGAGAGGGCCCCCAAAGCCCCCCCCCCCCCGAGGTCTCTAACAAGGAGAGGTCACACCCTCTACTATAAAATTTCTACTATAAAATCATGCAGAAAGCCGGAGTTTTAGTGTCCAATGCCCATTTTTACGATAGATATAAGCAAATAATTAAAAATTTCGCCGAAATAATTGAGTTTGAACGCTTATAACTCATAAACAATTAAAGATGTACGTATAAACTAAATTTTGAAAGAAAGCCGAGATCGAGTAGATACGTTTTAAAGGAAAGGAAGCTCAAATATTGTAATATGGTTAAAGGTTATGGGAGAAATAAGAATTAGACGAAATTTTGGGCTAAAAAAATCATTAAATTGTAACTTTAAATTTTCGATAAAATTTTGGCTAATTCTTATTTCTCCCATAACTTTTGACCATATTAAAATATTTGAGCTTCCTTTTTTACAAAACGTATCTACTCGACCTCAGCTTCTTTTTAAAATTTAGTTTATACGTACATTTTTAATTGTTTCTGAGTTATAAGCGTTCAAACTCAACGGTTTTTTCGGCGAGATTTTTCATTATTTGCTTATATCTATCGTAAAAATGGGCATTGGACACTAAAACTCCGGCTTTCTGCATGATTTTATAGTAGAAATTATATCCTAGAGTTTGGTAAAGATCCGTTTTCCAGAGGGTGTGACCTCTCCTTGTAAGAGCCGAAAGAAGAAGCCTCGAAAGGAGAACCACCACGTGGCATGGACAAGGAGCAAGCCAAGTCCGCGTTACTGGCAGGAAAAAAGCCGTCAGTCAAGTCGGCACAGGCGTCTCTTGATTGGAGAGAGCGCCAGATGGCGCCGGTATCCACCCTGGTGGTCACTGTCTCGAGGGACCGTATATTTGCTGAAGGCTTGGGGAGGCTCCGAAAGGAAGTCAATCCGGACGACAGCGGCGCCCAGGTTCTGAGTGTACGGCCGACAGAGCGGAAATATGTCCTGCTCCGGCTGGGCAAGAAGACGGACGCAGCAGCATTCGCGGAGAAAGTCCGCAGGGCTACTCAAGGTATGGGAGAAGTTAGGATCCGAGATCGAAGGGTGACCCTGGAGATCAGGGACCTCTCACAACGAGGGACGAAGTGGTGGCGGTCCTAAATAAAGTTCTCGCGTCTTCACCTGAGAACCGAGAGGTGAAGCTTTTGGATCCCTACCACAATCAACAAAAGACAACTATCGTGAAGCTAGATCACGAGACCGCTGACAAGCTAAAGTCGATGCGACATCTTTGCGTCGGCTTTGTAAGCTTTGTCCTCATCAGGATACAAGTGCGGCGAGCCTGGACATAACCTTAAGAATTGCAAGAGTACTCCCCAATGTTTCCTTTGTCCATCAAAGGTTGCTCAGGGAGTATCTCACATGGCGGGGTCCGGAGCCTGTGCCATCTTTCGGCGCGCGCTCGAAACCGCAAGGAAGGCCGTTTCACGATAAGTGGCAGTTTTAACGTGGGATGAAAGAATAAGGAAAAACAGTTTTGGGCTGGGCAGGTGAAAGCGTTGGGTTTGGAGTTCTAGCCGGTAAGAATCCGGCACTGTCGGCGAGTGCGGACCCTCGTCGTCTTATCAAAGATTTCTCCAGTTTCCCACGAAAAAAAAATAAATAAAGCTAGTGCAAATAATACTAATAATAGTAATAATAATAATAATAATAATAATAATGGTAATAGTAGCAATAATAAAAATAATCAAAATATTAAAATTGACGGCAAAACTATTAAAAATAATAACAGTTCTGCAAAAAAAAACTGTTCTGTCAAGGCACCTGTTTGTCCAAATTGTATGAAACTTTCCGGTGGAGGGGGGAGATTGAGCGCACTCATTCCTGGCTCGCCGATACAGACTTCTACTCCCGGATTAAAACGCGGCACTGGAATGACAGTCACCGCTGGCGAGTATGCTGAGGTTCAGGTGCCTACTCTTGGTGCGGAAGGAGTTGCAGATACGTCAGGGGCACAAGAGAAAAATTTAAAGAAGACAATTGAAAATCTTCGGATGCTCAAGCATGCAATATTAGCCTAGGTTCGTCTTCTTTTTTATCAAATAATGGTGCCACTGTGGCATCACAAACCGAGGTAGAATGTACAATGTTCTCGACGAGTGGGTCGGATTTTATCTCAGCCCGCGCCATGTTGGGTACTCTGGACGAGATCAGGGGATCGCTCCAAATTTTATCACCTTTGCAGAGTGATCTTCTGGGCGTCATGGCAGCTCTGCGTGACGTGGAGGAGCGAGTAAGCACCCAAAATACTCTATATAATAGAGTGTAGAGCGGTGCAATCCGATCTACTAAGCGAGAACAGACTCCTGAAGCAACACCTTAAAGACGTTCAGAGTGACTTTAGAAATAATCTGTAACGAATCAATGTAATATTTGATTATATTACATTGCTCGTTACATTCTCTCTCTCTGTCTAGCCTGTGTATTAATATTTACAGATGTTACAGGTCGACGCTCGACGATTTTCGGCGATTTTCGCGGACCTTCGTAAAGGTAAAAGTAGGGAAAGAGAGAGAGAGTTTTCGGTTCGTAAGTGCGAGAGCACTTAGACTGAACTCAACCGTCGAGAGATTAAACTCAACCGTGGAGCGACTAATCTCAACCGCCGAGAGATTACAAGTCAACCGTGTGATTAATTGCCACTGACGTGAGAAACCTTGCGATTTGTTTTCTCCATATTTTGATCGCCCTGTGCTTGTGATCCTGGTGCTGTGCTGGTGATCCAGTGAAGTTGCAATAGTTTGTTTGGCGACGACGCAGCCCAGGAAGCTAAAGAGTAGCGACTACGCAGACTTCACCTGGTTGTTTGACCATCGATCGCGTCTCAAGCACTGTAAGTGCCAGTCTTGTAGTCTCTCTCTCTCTCTTTCTCTCTTTATTTATCTCGCGTGTATACTGACCTGCGTTTCGCGCGCTGCGACGCGCCTGTATTATTGTTTTTCCCGAATACATTTATTTCTATTATTAATTAAATACTGCATTGTTGTTTATTTAATTGTTTACCCTCTTTTTCTCGCGTTTCGCTAAATAAAGATTACCGCCGCCTCCGCCTATACGGCTTATTATAGTCGTATTATTACTGAGCGGCTGATCGCGTAAATGAGACTATTATTTTAACGGTTCTGAATTATTATTATTTTATTCATTGTTATTAAAAATAGCAAAACCGTTACATGGCGCCCAACGTGCATGGTAATTAGCGATACGCATATTATTGACAATTAATAGTCTCAAAATTTAATTTCTAATATTTAAAAGTTTTAATTCAGTCAATAGGCGTGTTAAATTAAGAGATCTTATTTCGAGCATTTCGAGAGCGAGCGAGCGCATTGTTTACGTTTCGCGGTGATTCGCGGTGTTTACGCTGCGAATAATATTTGAATATTGTACTTTCTATACATTTCGAAAATATTCTTTCGTATCTTATATTATTTGAATCTTAAATCGAATTTTCTTTTCGTTTAATTTTAGCGTATTGCGAATTTAATTATTTCGTGCTTCTTTTATTATTTAATTGTTTATTTAAATAATTATTAGCGACACCGCGGAAAATAAAATTATTGTTTTTTTTAATAATTTGTCGTAAACTGTATAATCGCAATTTAGGTTGAGTTAGTCTATTTCGCGTGCGTGCGTGTAAGTGTGTGTGTGATTTACGCGGTAAATATAAGTATTGTAGCGTATCGCGGTACATGTATGTAGGTGTATGTAAGCGTGTGCGCAAATAAAGTAAATTAATTTTTTTTTAATTTGAATTCAATTTAATTTTTTTTTGTTGTTATTATAAATTATTAAAATAATTTTTATAGCGTTTCTTCGCAATTTAAAATTTTGTCTTTTTTTAAATAATTATTATATTTAAACAATTTATTTTAAATTCTTCAAATTTCTTGTATATTAAATTCGCTAATTCAATTTAATTCTATTTTTTTTTGTAAACAATTGAAAAATTTATTTTTAACAAATTACAGATTTGTAATATTTTGTTTTTTTTTACAAAGTGGTTGATCTTAGTAAATTTAATTTGGTTAAGCGAATTTGCGCATAATTTGATAGCGATTCGCAATTATTTTGTAATTTGTTTAATAAATTTTTTTTTTTAATTGTGAGAATTTATTTTGCCAATAAGGCCTAAAATTTAAATTTTATTTAATTTTTATAATTCAAAATGGCGTGTATGAACGAGTGTGATTTCGATCAAACGTACGGAGTCGAGATCCAAGGATGGATTTTGAATCTAACAAGCGATCAATTCGATTCTGTACTTGATCAGCTAGAATTGACGCGCGACGGTACGCCCTTTGTACGTGTAGACAGGTTATATAGGCGTTTACGCGGCGATTATACAGCCGCGGATTTCGTCCAGTCAACTAGTGACGATGATTTAGTTTCGCGGACTCGTCGTGAACAAAGACTCTGCACCGTTTTGAAACATGCGAAATTTAGCGAAGAAGCGCAAATACAGATTGCGCACAGACAATTTGAAAATCTCAATCGAGCGGATGAGAGCGGATTCTCTCCGCTTGCCAATAGCTCGAAGTCAAATGACGATCAACTTGCCGATTCCGATGCGGAATCGCAGCATAGCGAGGTTAACGCGGGAAATATCGCGGGGAACCTTGCGGAAAACACCGCCGAAAATAATTTTAAATCAAATTTTGAATTGACTTCGATAAAAACGCTTAACACAACCATACCGGTAAGGCCAATTCCTACCATTTCGACCGCGATGATAACCACCGCTACTACAACTACGTACTCGACGACGCAAGCAGCGAGTACGCATTTACAATCAAGAGGTGCGATACCAAAAACGGTATTTTCTTCAAAAGAAAATAATAAAATTGATAATGATATCGTTTTATGTGCATTAGCTAATGGCGTAGTCTACAACGCTCCAAGGGGTTTAGCCCTGGAGTTGAGTAGAACGCAATCGCTTGCCTTTCAACAAGAGAAGGAGTTGAATTATCTAAGGCAGCAATTAGCGGATTTTGCGACGAGTACGCAGCTTCCGACGCAAACGTCAATTGCGGCGGAAAAGCAGCGGAAAAATCGCAAAAGTGTAAATTTTCAAGATACTTTTAATTTAAATTATTTTGAAACGAATAAGCATCCTGAAGCACCTCAAGCGGTATTACACACGCAAACGGAAAAGTCGCTTGGATCGCGTTTAAACGCAAACGCGTTAAATTTTCCGACTCCTACGTCAAATTTCTCGTCTCTGCCAGCTCCTGCGGATTGGCAAGAGTCTGGAAGGGGGGAAAATGTGCCTGTAGTTACAAGCGATCAACTTACGCAAATCTTGTCGAATATGTCGACTAGAGCGCCTATACAGTCACATGACGTAGGTCGCACAGTTCGCCAGTGGAATATTAAGTTTTCCGGCGAAAAACGCGAAAGCATCGAAGAATTTATTCAGCGCGTGGAAGAATGTCGCAAGTTAGCGCATATTTCTGACACGGATTTGCTGAATGCTTTTTCGGAATTATTAACTGGCGTAGCGCTACATTGGTATCGCCAATCGCGGAAAGATTGGAATACCTGGGCTGATTTTTGCAGTGCTGCTCGACGATGTTATGGCGTCGAACAGAACTTTCAGCAGCGCTTAATGGCGGAAGCGCAAGCACGCAAGCAGGGTAGAGAAGAACCTGCTCGTGATTACATATTCTGTCTGCTAACTATATTTAGCAGTATGAATGCGCCTCCAAGTACGCAGTTTCAGCTAGACATGTTGTATGCTAACATGTTGCCGTCTGTTCGGAAGTTAGTTCCGAAAGAAAAAGTCACAAGCGTCGATAGGCTTGTGCAGCTAGCTCGTCAGGCGGAAGAGCTTATCGAGGAAGAGCGGAATTTTCCCGCGCCTCCGCCGCCAGAAAAGAGCGTTCTGCCTTCTGTGGCTTATAAGCAGCCAGATACCAGAGGTAAGAAGGGCGGAAAAGCTGCTAGCGATGATGCTACGGTAAAAGTAGCGAGTATCGCAGAACCGACAATGGAAAATTTGGCCAAACTCTTAGAGAAGATGCTAGATGAAAGATTTAGCAAATATGCGAATTCTTGTGCGAATTCCGCCAATAAGAAAGGCCAAAACACGCGTAATTTTAGTAAACCAGGTGCGCCGAAAGGAGCAAAGAATGTTTCTGATAAGCCATCTGGCGTGACTAGTACCGAGAGGAAGGATGATGGTAAAAATAAATCATCCATTACTAATGGACAATCCGCGCGTAGTCGCAACCGCGATAAGAAAGCAGGTCCCAAAGAGCGTGTGTACTGCTATCGCTGCGGTTGGCCCGGGTATATCAAGACGGATTGTCCTGAGTGCTCGGGAAACGAGAAAAGGGGCGAATAGATAAGGTCCCTATCGCCCCAATTATTAGTGAGACCTCTGATGGTGATAAGTCACAATCAGTACCTGCGCAAACGGAAAAAGTGCCCTCGCTTTTGCCTGTCGGAGTGGACAGACAATCAGCGGAAAAAGGTGTTTGCGATTCCCGCGCGGAAACGCCAGTGGAGGAGGAAACTCCGCAGTTTACTCGCTGGTGGCTGCAGATTGGAATCGGTGGATTCCGCGTACGTGCTTTGTACGATTTAGGGGCGGCTCGCACGGTTATTAATTCCTTAGGCTTGCAAATAGCATCAGCCATAGGAAAACCGTTAACTCCTTACATTGGACCAGGTGCACGACTCGCTAACGGCCAACGCGCTCCAATACTTGGACGTTTAGAGCTGCCGTTTGATTTAGCGAATGAACGCCATTACTTAGATGTTTTAGTAATGAGCGATCTCGACGCCGATTGTATACTCGGTGCCGATTTTATTCGTGCGTTTAACGCTGTTTTGTTGCCGCGTGAAAATCAGTTGCTGATTGAAAACGTGGCTGACGCAATTCAGCTTGAAGTATCGGCTATCGGCATTGGTGAGGCCTGCTCACTAGCTGCCTGTTGTCTTAGCAGATATTGACGAAGCGCAACGCAAACAACTCAATGAGTTGTTGGAAAAGCGTTTGACTGCTCCGAATGCAAAGCTAGGTTGTACTAACTTAGCTGAGCATGAAATTGATGTGGGCGGTTCGCGTCCCATCATGCAGCGCTATTGTCTAGTCTCTCGGAAGATTAACCTGTCGCTGACAGCGAAGCCGCAGCAGCTGTTCAAAATTGGCAACAGCGTATGCAAACGTTGCCAGAGCTGCAAGCTCAAGCTGCTGAACGAGCGACCTGCGCACAAGCCCGTCAGGCCGAATATTATAATTCAAAACGCCGCGATGTACAATTTGCTGTGGGACAAAAAGTTTCTAAGCGGAATCGTATACTTTCGTCCGCTGCCCAAGGCATAGCTGCTAAGCTAGCTCCGAAGTACATCGGACCTTTTATTGTTTCGGCGTTACTCGGCTCAAACGTGGTAGAGCTCATCGACAATGATGGAAAAGAAGCAGGTAAATGCCACATCAGTGATATTAAGCCATTCTACGAAGACCAAACGGACGTATCTGTGGAGAGTAGATTAAATCGAGAGGATGCGACGAGGGACAGCGAGGGATTAAACGCAGAGCGAAGAGCTAGCGACGAGTCCAACGATAATGATCCTGTGAGCGCGAACGCACTGCGTAAGCGAGGTAGGCCGCGCAAAACTCGGGTAATTGTTAATCGTATGACTGCGGTAGATCGTGCCCCTTCTAACGAGCGATTAAACGCGAATATCGTTGTATACGCGAATCCTCCGACGACGGAAATTAGGCGCGGAAGGCCGAAGGGTTCAAAGAACAAGCCCGTATCCCCGGTGGAAACGATCGAACAGCGCACTCGGTCGCAGAAACCGTAAATGTTCCTTTGAGCGATTGATGTATCTACGCGTACCTTTTCTCCGATTTTGTAATCTTCGTAAGGCGTATCGCTCTTAATTGTTGTTATAATAAAGAGAGAAATCCTTTATATGTTGGCCTGCTTAAAATTTTCTTTTGTCTGATGTTTTGCTTGCAAATCAATTTATTTTATTTATTTATAAATATTATTTATGTTAATTACCTTTTTCATTTTGTCTTCTGGCCTAGAGAGAGAGTAGAAATGCAGAGCTGGTACGTCTTCGGCTACCCAGCGTCTGGAAGGGGGGAGTGTAACGAATCAATGTAATATTTGATTATATTACATTGCTCGTTACATTCTCTCTCTCTGTCTAGCCTGTGTATTAATATTTACAGATGTTACAGGTCGACGCTCGACGATTTTCAGCGATTTTCGCGGACCTTCGTAAAGGTAAAAGTAGGGAAAGAGAGAGAGAGTTTTCGGTTCGTAAGTGCGAGAGCACTTAGACTGAACTCAACCGTCGAGAGATTAAACTCAACCGTGGAGCGACTAATCTCAACCGCCGAGAGATTAAAAGTCAACCGTGTGATTAATTGCCACTGACGTGAGAAACCTTGCGATTTGTTTTCTCCATATTTTGATCGCCCTGTGCTTGTGATCCTGGTGCTGTGCTGGTGATCCAGTGAAGTTGCAATAGTTTGTTTGGCGACGACGCAGCCCAGGAAGCTAAAGAGTAGCGACTACGCAGACTTCACCTGGTTGTTTGACCATCGATCGCGTCTCAAGCACTGTAAGTGCCAGTCTTGTAGTCTCTCTCTCTCTCTTTCTCTCTTTATTTATCTCGCGTGTATACTGACCTGCGTTTCGCGCGCTGCGACGCGCCTGTATTATTGTTTTTCCCGAATACATTTATTTCTATTATTAATTAAATACTGCATTGTTGTTTATTTAATTGTTTACCCTCTTTTTCTCGCGTTTCGCTAAATAAAGATTACCGCCGCCTCCGCCTATACGGCTTATTATAGTCGTATTATTACTGAGCGGCTGATCGCGTAAATGAGACTATTATTTTAACGGTTCTGAATTATTATTATTTTATTCATTGTTATTAAAAATAGCAAAACCGTTACAAATCAAAATTGTTTCGAGAGCAATGTTTTAACTGAGTTGAACAATCATCATTCAGTCTTATTTAACAGACTGGATGATCACTTAGAAGTTATTACTACTAATATTGATCTGCTTAACTCGGGTGTTGCCACGGTGGCATACACCGTCTCTGACCTTACGATGATTGAACTCTCCTTCAGCCATCGTACATAACGAAGCACATGATATCACATTTGAAAATATAAGAATAAGAGGAGGAGAGGAAAATATTAACCATAGGGGAAATAAAAACAAAAATAAAAATAAAAATAAAATTGTAAGTAACAATAATAATAAAAATAAAAACAATAGTAAAAATAAGAATAACGAAACAAATATTAATGTTCGAATGTTTGTACGTCAAAAACAAAGGGAGCAAATATGCTGAGAACTGATGGCTTGATAATCTCGAGCAATGTTGATAATTTATCACTAGGTATAACTAATGAACAATATGCCTTTGCAGTTCTCGGCACTACATTGCCCACCTTAACAATCGAAAAGATTGTAATTTGTAATTTTCACCCTCCATTGTTTAATTAGTAAATAGTCGATTGTAAAGGGTCAATAATAAATAAATCCAATTTATTTATGTATGTGCACAACGTTTCGTCTGCTAGGTTTGCAGACCTCTTCAGGTGCTGAATTTATTGGACAAAATTATAAATATTTATATCAAATTTTACATTACTTGTGAATTAAAAATTAAATTTTACCTTAATAATGAATATAATGTTACAGCCCAAGTGAGCTTCGTCGAATAACATTTGATACGAAATCAAGTATCAAGTATTTATATAAAAACAAAGTAGGTGTGTGTTTACAATCCATATACGTCACAGTTTGTGTACATTAGTCTCTTTAAAGTATATTCATAACATTTCTGTATTGGCGGTTTAAATGTTGAGTATCTTCCATTCTGTTAATTGTCGAATTATGATGATTGATATGTAACATTTCCGAAATGAGTCTTTTTTTATAGCAAGATTCTTTATCTATTATTTTTGTATCTTCCCAGTTAAAATTGTGATTTACGTTATTTAAAATGTGTGCAGTAACAACGGCTTCTGGATTTTTATTGTTCTGATGTTCTTTTATTCGATTTTTTAGGCAGCGTTTTGTTTCTCCAATATAAATAGCCGGGCATTTAATACAAGATAACTTGTAAACTACCCCTGTCTCCTCCCATTTTGATGTTTTATTTTTGCCTAATTTTATAATAGTATCAAGTTTGTGATTAATTAATGGAATAGTATTAATATTATATTTTTTTTAGCATTCTGGAACATTTATTGAGAAACTCTTTATTGTAAGGTAGTGATATGGTACATATTGGGATTTTTTTTATTTATTTTAACATTGTTTTTAATTGTAATATTGCGTTTTCTTTTATTTATTGCTGTATTTATAAATTCAATAGGATAATCATTGCTTTTTAGTATTTCTGTAATAATATTTAGATTTTCTTTATGAAACTGTTTTTGTGACAATATCATTGCCCTATCTACTAAATTATAAATAATATTACGTTTCTGTTGTATTGTGTGATTAGAATTAAAATTTAATAACCGGTTAGAATTAGTTTTCTATACCAATTTGTAATAATTCTATTGTTTTCTTTGATTAATGTGAGATCCAAAAAATTTATACAATTATTATTTTCTATTTCATATGTAAATTTGAGGTGTTTATTATAATTGTTAAAGATATTGAGAACTGAGTTTATATGACTTTTTTCCACGCATAAAATTGTGTCGTCTACATATCTATAATAAAAAATTGGTTTGCAATTGTGTTTACTTTTTAATTCTTTTAAACAGTAGGTCTCAATATCATCCATTACTAAATCCGCAAATAATAGTGATATAGGCGATCCCATTGGAGATCCGAATATTTGTTTGTAAATGACATTATTGAAACTAAAATAAACATCTTTATTATATTAAAGTGATAAAGTCGTCTCGAGTCCTTCCACGTTTTACCTTCCACCCCCTAAAAAACACCTTCTAATGTATTTTTTTTTGTTATTAATTAGTAGTATGGACCTAATGGAACAATGTGGTAACTTTGTTTAATGGTATTGTATTAAAATTGTTGATATATGGGGCAAAAACGATAAATTCTGTTGTCCGTCCGTCCGGTGTCCGTCCGTTCAGTATCCGTCCGTCCGGTATCTGAATTTCTATTTTTGCTTTCGGTTTTTTTAATTTAGCGGAATTTAGTGAATTTGTTATTTTTTTTATTATGGGTGGATGCTATTGGGAGTAACGGATGGAAGGTAAAGGGGTGAGGGTGGATGGGTGGAGGTGAATTGGAAAAGGGTAATTTAAATTTTATTTGATTTTTGTTGTGTGTGAGCATGAGTATACGTGTTTGCGTGTGCGTGTGCGTACATGCGTATGCGTATATGTGTGCATGTGCGCATATGTGTTCGCGTGTGTACGTGCGTGCAAGTGTTTGTTATTATTAAAGTGCTATATATATATATATATATATATATATATATATATAAGTATATATTAGTGTTTGTGATATATATTAAAGTGCTTATTAAGCAAAATGACGTCATCAATATCCGATTATTGTTATTTGATTGTATCTTTGAAGACTTCTATATCATTTTATTATTGTGTTATTTTTATTTCGAAAGGGTATTCTGCGTTTTTTCGACATTTCCTCAGCATCCCCTATTTTAAGGGTGGGAATTAAGGGTGAAGTGTTAAAAAGTGAAAAATATTGAAACAATTTATGGGGGGTTTTCGTCGACGCTGAATATGAATATGACTACTATTTTTTTCAGCAAGCCCTGCTTTAAGGGTGGTAACAGGGTAAAGTGTTACAAAATAAAAAAAAATTGAAAATCATTTGTAGGAGGTTTTTGATAACGCTGAAAAAGAATATGACTACTATTTTAATCAGCTACCCATACGTTTAGGATGGAAATTAAGGGTGAACAGTTATAAAGTGAAAAATATTGAAAATAATTATGCGAGGTTTTCGTCAACGCTGAATATGAATACATTTTGTATCACCTACTTTAACCCCTACTTATTATTTATTTTAACCCCTACTTTAAGGGTGCTAATTGAGGGTGCAGTGTTAAAAAATGAAAACTATTGAAAATCGTTTGTGGGGCATATTAATATTAATGTTAATAAAATAATTATGTAAAATAGTAAATATATATATATCTATAATATATAAATATTTCGCCGCCGCCGTGTCCAAGAATTCAGGATTCAATATATATATGTATATATATGTTATATATATGTTATATATGTATATATATATATATGTTATATATATGTATATAAACACCAGTATCAGTACTTATGGTGACACTACGTGTTATCTTAATGTTTTGAGGTTATAAAACATATGTAACGACTCAGATATAAGGGGGAGAATATTAATTGATAGAATTATGCATAAAAAACCAATAACCCAAATATCCAATAACCCAAATACCTAAATCTCCCTCACGGGTAAAAAAGCACACATTGACCTTATAATATTAATGAAGGATTGAAGCTATAACGTCTTCCGAGGTGCCGGAGGCCGGAGGCTTCATTAATATTATAAGGTCAAAGCGGGGCTCACAAAGATAATTTTCCGATTTTTTGTGTGTCGGCATAAGTACGGATACATGGTTGAATTTTCAGTGGAATTATGCTGACGTCGGCATAATTACCCCAAAGTATGCACAATTCCCATTTCCCGTAAGAATTTGTCAGCATAAGGACCGATTGATCAATTTATTTATATATACATATACATATATATATATTCATATGTATATATATGTGTGTGTGTGTGTCGTGCGTGTGTATTTGTGCGTGTGTGTGTGAGTGTGTGCGTCCGTGCGTGCGTGCGTGTGTGTGTGTGCGGGTGTGGGTGTGTGTGCGGGTGTGGGTGTGTGTGCGGGTGTGGGTGTGTGTTATGCCCTAAAATACATGAAAATTAGTGATTTTATGATGTTTATGAGGCATAATTTACAACAGCGGTCTTGACCAATAAACTAACCACCGCCATTCGAAAGCTCTCGAAAAATGTGATCTTTTAAGCGGTGTTAGATTAAAATCGATTGTGGCATTGTCACCTTTTTGATATTCAATATTTCCGGGCGTTCTGTCTCATCGAGATTTTAAAATTAAGAATTGTAACCCAGGTAGACAAGTTCTAATGATTATTTTGAACAAAAGTTGTTTATAATGTTTTTTCAAAAAAATCAATTGATTTTGAGATAAATGGCTTTAAAAATTAGTAATTTTTCTAAAAAAATTGAAAAATTTCCATTTATTATGGTGGAATAACTCTTAGGCAAAGTATTTTTAACACATAAAATTTTTTTTCTATCTTCTGGAAGATATTTCCAGCCTGTTCTCAAATTATGGAGCGATTTAAAATTTTCATCCTACCACTTGACGTGAAATAGCCCATATATATACATATATGTGTGTGTGTGTGTGCGTGTGTGTTTGAGCGGCGGAATATTTATTTAATATATATATTTTAAAATTGTTTTTTAAAGAATAGATAATATATGTATTTTTTCCGTGCGCAATAAAAGTTATGAATATAACTTGAAAGAATGTGTATTAGTTTACTCATTCCTGATAAAACTCATAAAATTTTTAAACGTGTACTCAATAATAAAAACGGACCTAAAATTTAATGTAATGTTTTTAAAAAAATGCATAAATTTTCGAAGATAAAAGAAATATTAATCATGTATAACATACACTTTTCCAAATATCCATATGATATATACAATGGGTTAAAAATTAAATACAATAATTATTACATTCAAATTTTAACAATGGTAATATAAAATACGAGAATCCGTCATCCTACAGGCCACTAAGCCTACTTAACACGACCGGAAAACTGTACGAGTTATTCAAAAGGAGGCGTTTTTATCGATTTTTATTGAACTAACCATTTAATTTATTTAATTGGCGACGTTTCGATGGAAGTCCTCCATCCTCATCAGGCTATACCTTTATTGAAACAATCATTTGTTACACCAGCATTTTACAATTTTGCATATATATATATCTAAATATAATTGCTCACTATTTGGTCAAATTAATGCACATATGTGGCTTTTCTCATAATTTCCATAGTATCTCTAATGTGTCGCTCTATAATCAAAAGCAAAAGCAAGTAGCAAAACATCAGTGTTAAAATTTGCACAAAGATTGAGGTTATGTAACTTACTTTACCTTTCTTCTCTGAATCGTACTTATAAAACATCATAGAATTTATTTAATAAATAAATAAATAAATAATTTAACAGAACACACAACACCAATTAAGCAAAAAGCAGTCAATATCAATAAAATTTATCAGAAAACAAAATTTGCTAGTCATTATCACAGATAGTTGGTAAAGCTATAATTCAAATTTTTGCGACCCGTCATTATACACTTGTAGTGTGTGTCAATTTGACCGTATTCATGACATAGACGTGTAGCAAAAATTTGAATATTAATAAATCCTATACGAAATGTAATATCATTAATTAACGTCAAACTTAAGTCAATAATATTAAAAAAAAAGTCTTTTATAAATACTACTAAAAAAATAATTAATGAACACGTAACCATATAAATATTATTATTTGTACTTTAATATTTCTATAATTTAAAGTTATATTAACATTGATTCATTCATTATTGTCAATTACTGTTAAAAATTTTTTCTTAAAAATTAATAATAATTCAGTCTATATTTATTGCACTTTGTTAAAATATATTTACCATTTACAAATTAAAAATTAAATTTTGATTTTTTCCCAATTTCAAATTTATGCGCGTATTAATCAGTAATCGATTACAGCGCTGATTATAATACTTGTAAATAAATTTGAACTAATTGATCTACCATCTGTAGATAACTAGCATTATTTTTGAATTACGTTCAAGAAAGAAAGGAAATTATTACAATTTGGACCGTAATTTGAGTTGATTAATAATGTTATTGTAAAATTGGCTAAGATTTTTTGTATCATCTTTTACGTTAATGGCATTCTTCTCTAATTTAATATGGGTCATCTCTGATATCAGTCTTTTCCCCCAAATTTTTTCTCTATCTAACACGTCTACATCTTTAAAATTAAATGTATGGTCATATTTTGTTACATGGTCATTTATAACATATTGCACACCCGACTTTTTACTATTAGATTCGTGTTCTTTTATTCTACAATTTAATTGCCTTTTTGTCTCTCCTATATATGCTGTAGGCGATGGGCAGATCAACGTCAACGACTTGAAATGGACATAGAAGCGATCACGCCGGAAAACGTGACGAGACGACGAATGCGGACAACTGGCGCCTGATCGCAAATTCCGTTACGAATGTATTGCGGAGCAAAAAAGCAGATGAATGTCTGACAGATTGAGCGAATGTGATTCGAGAATGAACGAGTGAAAGATTGAATGTGTTTTTTGGACACGCAAGGACAGCCGCCCAGTCTAAAATAATATGAATAACAGTTCCGGGCTGGTGTCGGTGCGAACAGAGATATATGGGTTTAGTGGGTATTAGTAGTTTGCTCTTACTGAGTCCCACACTCGGTGGACTGTCTACTCTTGCGAGGGGGTGGATAGTTTGCCGGTTGTGCGTAAAATGTCATTACCACAGACTCCAAAAAAAAAATATATAAAATACGAATTACATTTAAAAAGATTTTCAAAAATTATTAATTTAGGAGCATTTAATTTAAATATTTTTAAAATAAAAATACAAAAATTGTATGGATATATAAGTAAGTAGATAATGTATATTTATATAACACAATATTTTAAATAAACAAGTATGTATTTATTGGAAACAGAAGGATATTTAAGGAGTGAATTTGTTTATAATAATCAAAATAAATATTTGGGCTCTGTAAAGGAAAAATAAATTGGATATAATTATGGGTTAAAACGCAAATTTTGAAAGAGGGTGCAAATTACGAATTACGGGAGAAATGGAAGAAACAGGTTTTTATTTATCTGCTGCTAAAATGTTATAAATAGTTCTTTAAAATTAATACAAAAATTTATTTATTTAAGAAGAAAGTTTTATTACTCTAAAAGTACAAAATATTAATGACATAGAACTTGTGGCGATGATCGTTCGTCATTAAATAAATTAATTTTAGGTGGTGAAGTTTTATTTGTAACCGTATAAAATAATCCAAAATTTTAATAAGTTGTTACTAAATACTACAATTTAGTAAGTATATGCACTTTACTATTTTTGGTAAGTTAATTTTTCATTAACATTTATAATTATTAAAATATAAATTTAAGCTTTATAAGAATTCATATATTTTAAAATTTACAGTTAACATTTAATATGTCTCTATTTTTTTTTTATTATTTTTATTCTGTTTGCATTACACTAAATTTTGGTAAAAACTTTTATTTATTAATTATAATCGTATTTAAAAAAAAATTAAATTTTTGGTATAAAACCCAATGCACTATAACAGTACCTCCAAAGTATTGCGTTGAAGTGTTGGAAGATTGGAGAGTACTTTCACAGCGATGTGTGTGGGCCAATGTCCGTCGATTCGGTCGGAGGCTCAAAGTATTTTTTATCATTTAAAGATGATTTCTCTGGTTTCAGATTTGTTTATTTTTTACGACATAAATCGGATGTGTACGATCGATTTCAAGAATTCGAGCGTATGATTGCAAACAAATTCGGTCACACAATAAAAGCTATCCGAACTGACAATGGTCGCGAGTATAAAAACGCCGAAATGAAAAAGTACATGAAGCAAAGAGGGATCTTGCTCGAGACGACGGCGCCGTACACGCCGCAGCAGAACGGGTGTTCCGAGAGAGACAACAGAAGCATCGTTGAAAGCGCTCGTACTATGCTATTGCATAGCAGACTTTCCAAGAGATTCTGGGCGGAAGCAGTTCACATTGCTGTATATACATTGAATCGGATCCCATCGAGAAGAAATCCCGAGAAGACGCCGTATGAATTCTGGCATGGTAGGGTACCGGATTGTCTTCATATGAAAGTTTTTGGCTGTGTAGCATACGCCCACGTCCCTCGACTTTTTCGAAAGAAGCTTGACGCCAAAGCTACGCAGGTAGTATTTGTAGGGTACAACAATGACTCGAAAAATTATAGATTGTTCAACCCAGTAAGTAAAAAGATAATTGTATCACGAGATGTTCTTTTTGCGGAAAACAAATTCGTACACGAATCAGAAAAGAATGATATTTTAATCTGTCTGCCACGTATTGTAGAAAGCCCTGTTCCTCGAAGCGAAGCGAGCGTAAGTACTACAAACGAGACAATTTTGAGTAACGAAGAAGAGAATATGGATAATAATCCTGGTACGTTAGATGACAGCCATGAGCAGCGACTTCAGAGCGACGATTTACCTAACCATGAGACAAAAAGGCCAGCTGAGACTCGACGTTTGAGAGACAGAAGCCTTATCAAAATTCCGACTCGATCCAGTGTCTGCGTCGCCGAGTACAACGAGCCAACATCGTACTCAGATGCCACATCTGGTACTGATGCTGCCAAGTGAATAGCTGCAATCGAGGAAGAATTCCTTGCTCATGATAGGAATGATACATGGACGCTGACTATGTTGCCTGAAGGGCGGACTGCAATCGACTCAAAATGGGTGTTCAAAATCCAGGAGGCAAAGGCAGGAAAAGACAACCGTTACAAAGCGCGATTGTGCGCACGAGGATTCAAACAGCAGTACGGCCTCGACTACGAAGAAACTTTCGCTCCACTGGCGAGATACGATGCGTTGAGAGCTCTTCTGGCCTATGCAGTCCAAAATGACTTCGAAATTATTCAATTCGATGTAAAAACCGCATTTTTATATGGAAAGCTGGAAGAGGAGGTCTTTATGAAGATTCCTGAAGGGTTAAACGTAAATAAAAACCAAAGAAACTTAGTATGTAAATTGAATAAATCATTGTACGGCCTAAAACAGGCCTCGCGCTGCTGGAGCAGTACCTTCAAAAACTGTTTATCTAAATATAATTTTGAATGTTGTAATGCGGACAAGTCGATTTATGTAAGTAGAATGAATGAATCGTATGTATATTTATTATTATTTGTAGAAGACGGGCTAATAATGTCTAAAGATGTAATTCTACTAAATAATGTTGTAAAATACCTAAAAGAAAATTTTGACATAACGGTATGTGAGCCGGACATCTTTGTTGGTGTGAGTATTGAACGTGACCGCGAACTTGGAACTATGTTTCTGCATCAGACCGATTATATTTTCAAGGTTTTAAAAAGGTTCAATATGCTGGATGCAAATTCGGTAGTAACTCCTATGGAAAAAGGGGTTGATATTAGTCTGATTCAGAGGCATAAGTCCGAATGCAGTAACGTACCTTATCGAGAGCTTATAGGCTCATTAATGTTTCTTTCTATTGTATCACGACCTGATATCACGTTTTCTGTAAATTTACTTAGTAGATACTTAGATAATCATGATGAGCGACACTGGCAAGCAGCCAAACGAATTCTTAAATATTTAAAAGGTACCGCGAATTTAGGTATAATGTATAGCAAAAGCGGGAGCGAATTCGAAGTAGAAGGATACTGCGATTCCGTTTTTGCAGGTGATCCGGACACGCGAAAATCAACTTCGGGTTTCGTGTTTAAACTGTGTAACGGTCCGATTTCTTGGTGTAGTCAAAGACAACGTACTGTGTCGCTAAGCAGTACGGAAGCGAAATATGTAGCCGCTGCGTTAGCTTGTAGAGAAGCCATCTGGCTTAGGCAAATGATGTCTGATTTTGGAGCTTCACGTGTTGGTCCGATAATATTAAATATTGATAATCAGAGTGCAATGAAATTGATAAAAAACCCGGTTTTTCATAAGAGGACAAAGCATGTGGAAATCCAACATCATTTCATCAGAGAATGTTACGAAAATAAATCTATTGAAATAAGATATGTGCCGACTGATCTGCAATTAGCAGACGTGTTAACAAAGGCTCTTACTCGTAATAATCACGAGAGCTTGTGTGACCGTATAGGACTTTCGCATCTCTGTTGATAATGCAATGGTAAGAATGTGTTAGAACTGAATACACATGGATGTTTAACTAAAAGGTATGATTCAAAAGTGCGATAATACTCAAACAGCGGGAGTATTGAATATATGTGTATCACATATATGTTTATAGTAATTAATGTATGTATGTGTATGTTCTCATATTATCGCGAGAGCAAAGTCACCGCGTACACGTACTCTGTACGGTTTCCCCCTCTTGTTATAGTCCTAGCTTAAATGTATATACGAGCCGTTTTTAGGCCACTCCTGCGTACAACTTGGAGCAGCGATATATGCACACGGTCTTGTCATTTATAAGCGCGTCGAAATTAGTTTATTGGATCGCCTCATCCACTGTAAATAATTATTACATAAAGACATCGAGAACTAAATAATTGGCCTCTTATTTATTTGAATTAACATAATCCAATACATTTAATCGAGCGAGCGCGAGCGAGCGAGTATATATTTGCTAGTTATTAAATAAAAATTCTATATTTTTGCGGATATTATGGAAGGGGATTTTACATTTATTTTGAATATGAATAAAGCGTTTATCTAAACTATTGAGGACCTCATGACTTGGGATGTTTGTAAACAAAGAACTAACGTCTAATGATATCAAAACATAACCGGTTGGTATATACATATATATTTTCAAGCTTTTCTTTTAAATCAAAACTATTATTTATGTGCGATTTTGGAACTGGTATTGCTTGTTTTAGATCGTTATAAATTATTTTTGCTAAATAGTGTGTAGGACTGTTTATTGTCGAAATTATTGGTCTGAGTGGAAAATTATCTTTGTGTATTTTTGGTAATCCATATGATTTCGCTAATGTTGTAGTAGTTTGGGTTAATTCATTTTTATGGTATTCTTTTTTTAAAAATTTATTATTATCTAAAACAAGCAATACCAGTTCCAAAATCGCACATAAATAGTAGTTTGATTTAAAAGAAAAGCTTGAAAATATATATATATATATACCAACCGGTTATGTTTTGATATCATTAGACGTTAGTTCTTTGTTTACAAACATCCCAAGTCATGAGGTTCTCAATAGTTTAGATAAACGCTTTATTCATATTCAAAATAAATGTAAAATCCCCTTCCCTAATATCCGCAAAAATATAGAATTTTTATTTAATAATGTTTATTTTAGTTTCAATAATGTCATTTACAAACAAATATTCGGATCTCCAATGGGATCGCCTATATCACTATTATTTGCGGATTTAGTAATGGATGATATTGAGACCTACTGTTTAAAA
The DNA here is from genome assembly GCA_026168455.1 of Theocolax elegans. Taxonomy (NCBI): domain Eukaryota; kingdom Metazoa; phylum Arthropoda; class Insecta; order Hymenoptera; family Cerocephalidae; genus Theocolax; species Theocolax elegans. The sequence goes on along the minus strand of CM047427.1, from coordinate 28,557,096 downwards.
GAATTAAAAGTAAACACAATTGCAAACCAATTTTTTATTATAGATATGTAGACGACACAATTTTATGCGTGGAAAAAAGTCATATAAACTCAGTTCTCAATATCTTTAACAATTATAATAAACACCTCAAATTTACATATGAAATAGAAAATAATAATTGTATAAATTTTTTGGATCTCACATTAATCAAAGAAAACAATAGAATTATTACAAATTGTATAGAAAACTAATTCTAACCGGTTATTAAATTTTAATTCTAATCACACAATACAACAGAAACGTAATATTATTTATAATTTAGTAGATAGGGCAATGATATTGTCACAAAAACAGTTTCATAAAGAAAATCTAAATATTATTACAGAAATACTAAAAAGCAATGATTATCCTATTGAATTTATAAATACAGCAATAAATAAAAGAAAACGCAATATTACAATTAAAAAACAATGTTAAAATAATAAAAAAAAAATAGAGACATATTAAATGTTAACTGTAAATTTTAAAATATATGAATTCTTATAAAGCTTAAATTTATATTTTAATAATTATAAATGTTAATGAAAAATTAACTTACCAAAAATAGTAAAGTGCATATACTTACTAAATTGTAGTATTTAGTAACAACTTATTAAAATTTTGGATTATTTTATACGGTTACAAATAAAACTTCACCACCTAAAATTAATTTATTTAATGACGAACGATCATCGCCACAAGTTCTATGTCATTAATATTTTGTACTTTTAGAGTAATAAAACTTTCTTCTTAAATAAATAAATTTTTGTATTAATTTTAAAGAACTATTTATAACATTTTAGCAGCAGATAAATAAAAACCTGTTTCTTCCATTTCTCCCGTAATTCGTAATTTGCACCCTCTTTCAAAATTTGCGTTTTAACCCATAATTATATCCAATTTATTTTTCCTTTACAGAGCCCAAATATTTATTTTGATTATTATAAACAAATTCACTCCTTAAATATCCTTCTGTTTCCAATAAATACATACTTGTTTATTTAAAATATTGTGTTATATAAATATACATTATCTACTTACTTATATATCCATACAATTTTTGTATTTTTATTTTAAAAATATTTAAATTAAATGCTCCTAAATTAATAATTTTTGAAAATCTTTTTAAATGTAATTCGTATTTTATATATTTTTTTTTGGAGTCTGTGGTAATGACATTTTACGCACAACCGGCAAACTATCCACCCCCTCGCAAGAGTAGACAGTCCACCGAGTGTGGGACTCAGTAAGAGCAAACTACTAATACCCACTAAACCCATATATCTCTGTTCGCACCGACACCAGCCCGGAACTGTTATTCATATTACTTTAGACTGGGCGGCTGTCCTTGCGTGTCCAAAAAACACATTCAATCTTTCACTCGTTCATTCTCGAATCACATTCGCTCAATCTGTCAGACATTCATCTGCTTTTTTGCTCCGCAATACATTCGTAACGTAATTTGCGATCAGGCGCCAGTTGTCCGCATTCGTCGTCTCGTCACGTTTTCCGGCGTGATCGCATCTATGTCCATTTCAAGTCGTTGACGTTGATCTGCCCATCGCCTACAGCATATATAGGAGAGACAAAAAGGCAATTAAATTGTAGAATAAAAGAACACGAATCTAATAGTAAAAAGTCGGGTGTGCAATATGTTATAAATGACCATGTAACAAAATATGACCATACATTTAATTTTAAAGATGTAGACGTGTTAGATAGAGAAAAAATTTGGGGGAAAAGACTGATATCAGAGATGACCCATATTAAATTAGAGAAGAATGCCATTAACGTAAAAGATGATACAAAAAATCTTAGCCAATTTTACAATAACATTATTAATCAACTCAAATTACGGTCCAAATTGTAATAATTTCCTTTCTTTCTTGAACGTAATTCAAAAATAATGCTAGTTATCTACAGATGGTAGATCAATTAGTTCAAATTTATTTACAAGTATTATAATCAGCGCTGTAATCGATTACTGATTAATACGCGCATAAATTTGAAATTGGGAAAAAATCAAAATTTAATTTTTAATTTGTAAATGGTAAATATATTTTAACAAAGTGCAATAAATATAGACTGAATTATTATTAATTTTTAAGAAAAAATTTTTAACAGTAATTGACAATAATGAATGAATCAATGTTAATATAACTTTAAATTATAGAAATATTAAAGTACAAATAATAATATTTATATGGTTACGTGTTCATTAATTATTTTTTTAGTAGTATTTATAAAAGACTTTTTTTTAATATTATTGACTTAAGTTTGACGTTAATTAATGATATTACATTTCGTATAGGATTTATTAATATTCAAATTTTTGCTACACGTCTATGTCATGAATACGGTCAAATTGACACACACTACAAGTGTATAATGACGGGTCGCAAAAATTTGAATTATAGCTTTACCAACTATCTGTGATAATGACTAGCAAATTTTGTTTTCTGATAAATTTTATTGATATTGACTGCTTTTTGCTTAATTGGTGTTGTGTGTTCTGTTAAATTATTTATTTATTTATTTATTAAATAAATTCTATGATGTTTTATAAGTACGATTCAGAGAAGAAAGGTAAAGTAAGTTACATAACCTCAATCTTTGTGCAAATTTTAACACTGATGTTTTGCTACTTGCTTTTGCTTTTGATTATAGAGCGACACATTAGAGATACTATGGAAATTATGAGAAAAGCCACATATGTGCATTAATTTGACCAAATAGTGAGCAATTATATTTAGATATATATATATGCAAAATTGTAAAATGCTGGTGTAACAAATGATTGTTTCAATAAAGGTATAGCCTGATGAGGATGGAGGACTTCCATCGAAACGTCGCCAATTAAATAAATTAAATGGTTAGTTCATAAAAATCGATAAAAACGCCTCCTTTTGAATAACTCGTACAGTTTTCCGGTCGTGTTAAGTAGGCTTAGTGGCCTGTAGGATGACGGATTCTCGTATTTTATATTACCATTGTTAAAATTTGAATGTAATAATTATTGTATTTAATTTTTAACCCATTGTATATATCATATGGATATTTGGAAAAGTGTATGTTATACATGATTAATATTTCTTTTATCTTCGAAAATTTATGCATTTTTTTAAAAACATTACATTAAATTTTAGGTCCGTTTTTATTATTGAGTACACGTTTAAAAATTTTATGAGTTTTATCAGGAATGAGTAAACTAATACACATTCTTTCAAGTTATATTCATAACTTTTATTGCGCACGGAAAAAATACATATATCTATTCTTTAAAAACAATTTTAAAATATATATATTAAATAAATATTCCGCCGCTCAAACACACACGCACACACACACACATATATGTATATATGGGCTATTTCACGTCAAGTGGTAGGATGAAAATTTTAAATCGCTCCATAATTTGAGAACAGGCTGGAAATATCTTCCAGAAGATAGAAAAAAAATTTTATGTGTTAAAAATACTTTGCCTAAGAGTTATTCCACCATAATAAATGGAAATTTTTCAATTTTTTTAGAAAAATTACTAATTTTTAAAGCCATTTATCTCAAAATCAATTGATTTTTTTGAAAAAACATTATAAACAACTTTTGTTCAAAATAATCATTAGAACTTGTCTACCTGGGTTACAATTCTTAATTTTAAAATCTCGATGAGACAGAACGCCCGGAAATATTGAATATCAAAAAGGTGACAATGCCACAATCGATTTTAATCTAACACCGCTTAAAAGATCACATTTTTCGAGAGCTTTCGAATGGCGGTGGTTAGTTTATTGGTCAAGACCGCTGTTGTAAATTATGCCTCATAAACATCATAAAATCACTAATTTTCATGTATTTTAGGGCATAACACACACCCACACCCGCACACACCCACACCCGCACACACACCCACACCCGCACACACACACGCACGCACGCACGGACGCACACACACACACACACGCACAAATACACACGCACGACACACACACACACATATATATACATATGAATATAATATATGTATATGTATATAAATAAATTGATCAATCGGTCCTTATGCTGACAAATTCTTACGGGAAATGGGAATTGTGCATACTTTGGGGTAATTATGCCGACGTCAGCATAATTCCACTGAAAATTCAACCATGTATCCGTACTTATGCCGACACAAAAAATCGGAAAATTATCTTTGTGAGCCCCGCTTTGACCTTATAATATTAATGAAGCCTCCGGCCTCCGGCACCTCGGAAGACGTTATAGCTTCAATCCTTCATTAATATTATAAGGTCAATGTGTGCTTTTTTACCCGTGAGGGAGATTTAGGTATTTGGGTTATTGGATATTTGGGTTATTGGTTTTTTATGCATAATTCTATCAATTAATATTCTCCCCCTTATATCTGAGTCGTTACATATGTTTTATAACCTCAAAACATTAAGATAACACGTAGTGTCACCATAAGTACTGATACTGGTGTTTATATACATATATATAACATATATATATATAACATATATATAACATATATATAACATATATATACATATATATATTGAATCCTGAATTCTTGGACACGGCGGCGGCGAAATATTTATATTATAGATATATATATATTTACTATTTTACATAATTATTTTATTAACATTAATATTAATATGCCCCACAAACGATTTTCAATAGTTTTCATTTTTAACACTGCACCCTCAATTAGCACCCTTAAAGTAGGGGTTAAAATAAATAATAAGTAGGGGTTAAAGTAGGTGATACAAAATGTATTCATATTCAGCGTTGACGAAAACCTCGCATAATTATTTTCAATATTTTTCACTTTATAACTGTTCACCCTTAATTTCCATCCTAAACGTATGGGTAGCTGATTAAAATAGTAGTCATATTCTTTTTCAGCGTTATCAAAAACCTCCTACAAATGATTTTCAATTTTTTTTTATTTTGTAACACTTTACCCTGTTACCACCCTTAAAGCAGGGCTTGCTGAAAAAAATAGTAGTCATATTCATATTCAGCGTCGACGAAAACCCCCCATAAATTGTTTCAATATTTTTCACTTTTTAACACTTCACCCTTAATTCCCACCCTTAAAATAGGGGATGCTGAGGAAATGTCGAAAAAACGCAGAATACCCTTTCGAAATAAAAATAACACAATAATAAAATGATATAGAAGTCTTCAAAGATACAATCAAATAACAATAATCGGATATTGATGACGTCATTTTGCTTAATAAGCACTTTAATATATATCACAACAAATAATACTTATATATATATATATATATATATATATATATATAGCACTTTAATAATAACAAACACTTGCACGCACGTACACACGCGAACACATATGCGCACATGCACACTATACGCATACGCATGTACGCACACGCACACGCAAACACGTATACTCATGCTCACACAACAAAAATCAAATAAAATTTAAATTACCCTTTTCCAATTCACCTCCACCCATCCACCCTCACCCCTTTACCTTCCATCCGTTACTCCCAATAGCATCCACCCATAATAAAAAAAATAACAAATTCACTAAATTCCGCTAAATTAAAAAAACCGAAAGCAAAAATAGAAATTCAGATACCGGACGGACGGATACTGAACGGACGGACACCGGACGGACGGACAACAGAATTTATCGTTTTTGCCCCATATATCAACAATTTTAATTCAATAGGATAATCATTGCTTTTTAGTATTTCTGTAATAATATTTAGATTTTCTTTATGAAACTGTTTTTGTGACAATATCATTGCCCTATCTACTAAATTATAAATAATATTACGTTTCTGTTGTATTGTGTGATTAGAATTAAAATTTAATAACCGGTTAGAATTAGTTTTCTATACCAATTTGTAATAATACTATTGTTTTCTTTGATTAATGTGAGATCCAAAAAATTTATACAATTATTATCTTCTATTTCATATGTAAATTTGAGGTGTTTATTATAATTGTTAAAGATATTGAGAACTGTGTTTATATGCCTTTTTTCCACGCATAAAATTGTGTCGTCTACATATCTATAATCAAAAATTGGTTTGCAATTGTGTTTACTTTTTAATTCTTTTAAACAGTAGGTCTCAATATCATCCATTACTAAATCCGCAAATAATAGTGATATAGGCGATCCCATTGGAGATCCGAATATTTGTTTGTAAATGACATTATTGAAACTAAAATAAACATCTTTATTATATTAAAGTGATAAAGTCGTCTCGAGTCCTTCCACGTTTTACCTTCCACCCCCTAAAAAACACCTTCTAATGTATTTTTTTTTGTTATTAATTAGTAGTATGGACCTAATGGAACAATGTGGTAACTTTGTTTAATGGTATTGTATTAAAATTGTTGATATATGGGGCAAAAACGATAAATTCTGTTGTCCGTCCGTCCGGTGTCCGTCCGTTCAGTATCCGTCCGTCCGGTATCTGAATTTCTATTTTTGCTTTCGGTTTTTTTAATTTAGCGGAATTTAGTGAATTTGTTATTTTTTTATTATGGGTGGATGCTATTGGGAGTAACGGATGGAAGGTAAAGGGGTGAGGGTGGATGGGTGGAGGTGAATTGGAAAAGGGTAATTTAAATTTTATTTGATTTTTGTTGTGTGTGAGCATGAGTATACGTGTTTGCGTGTGCGTGTGCGTACATGCGTATGCGTATATGTGTGCATGTGCGCATATGTGTTCGTGTGTGTACGTGCGTGCAAGTGTTTGTTATTATTAAAGTGCTATATATATATATATATATATATATATATATAGTATATATTAGTGTTTGTGATATATATTAAAGTGCTTATTAAGCAAAATGACGTCATCAATATCCGATTATTGTTATTTGATTGTATCTTTGAAGACTTCTATATCATTTTATTATTGTGTTATTTTTATTTCGAAAGGGTATTCTGCGTTTTTTCGACATTTCCTCAGCATCCCCTATTTTAAGGGTGGGAATTAAGGGTGAAGTGTTAAAAAGTGAAAAATATTGAAACAATTTATGGGGGGTTTTCGTCGACGCCTGAATATGAATATGACTACTATTTTTTTCAGCAAGCCCTGCTTTAAGGGTGGTAACAGGGTAAAGTGTTACAAAATAAAAAAAAATTGAAAATCATTTGTAGGAGGTTTTTGATAACGCTGAAAAAGAATATGACTACTATTTTAATCAGCTACCCATACGTTTAGGATGGAAATTAAGGGTGAACAGTTATAAAGTGAAAAATATTGAAAATAATTATGCGAGGTTTTCGTCAACGCTGAATATGAATACATTTTGTATCACCTACTTTAACCCCTACTTATTATTTATTTTAACCCCTACTTTAAGGGTGCTAATTGAGGGTGCAGTGTTAAAAAATGAAAACTATTGAAAATCGTTTGTGGGGCATATTAATATTAATGTTAATAAAATAATTATGTAAAATAGTAAATATATATATATCTATAATATATAAATATTTCGCCGCCGCCGTGTCCAAGAATTCAGGATTCAATATATATATGTATATATATGTTATATATATGTTATATATGTATATATATATATATGTTATATATATGTATATAAACACCAGTATCGGTACTTATGGTGACACTACGTGTTATCTTAATGTTTTGAGGTTATAAAACATATGTAACGACTCAGATATAAGGGGGAGAATATTAATTGATAGAATATGCATAAAAAACCAATAACCCAAATATCCAATAACCCAAATACCTAAATCTCCCTCACGGGTAAAAAAGCACACATTGACCTTATAATATTAATGAAGGATTGAAGCTATAACGTCTTCCGAGGTGCCGGAGGCCGGAGGCTTCATTAATATTATAAGGTCGAAGCGGGGCTCACAAAGATAATTTTCCGATTTTTTGTGTGTCGGCATAAGTACGGATACATGGTTGAATTTTCAGTGGAATTATGCTGACGTCGGCATAATTACCCCAAAGTATGCACAATTCCCATTTCCCGTAAGAATTTGTCGGCATAAGTACCGATTGATCAATTTATTTATATATACATATACATATATATATATTCATATGTATATATATGTGTGTGTGTGTGTCGTGCGTGTGTATTTGTGCGTGTGTGTGTGTGTGTGTGCGTGCGTGCGTGCGTGCGTGTGTGTGTGTGCGGGTGTGGGTGTGTGTGCGGGTGTGGGTGTGTGTTATGCCCTAAAATACATGAAAATTAGTGATTTTATGATGTTTATGAGGCATAATTTACAACAGCGGTCTTGACCAATAAACTAACCACCGCCATTCGAAAGCTCTCGAAAAATGTGATCTTTTAAGCGGTGTTAGATTAAAATCGATTGTGGCATGGTCACCTTTTTGATATTCAATATTTCCGGGCGTTCTGTCTCATCGAGATTTTAAAATTAAGAATTGTAACCCAGGTAGACAAGTTCTAAATGATTATTTTGAACAAAAGTTGTTTATAATGTTTTTCAAAAAAAATCAATAGATTTTGAGATAAATGGCTTTAAAAATTAGTAATTTTTCTAAAAAAATTGAAAAATTTCCATTTATTATGGTGGAATAACTCTTAGGCAAAGTATTTTTAACACATAAAATTTTTTTTCTATCTTCTGGAAGATATTTCCAGCCTGTTCTCAAATTATGGAGCGATTTAAAATTTTCATCCTACCACTTGACGTGAAATAGCCCATATATATACATATATGTGTGTGTGTGTGCGTGTGTGTTTGAGCGGCGGAATATTTATTTAATATATATATTTTAAAATTGTTTTTTAAAGAATAGATAATATATGTATTTTTTCCGTGCGCAATAAAAGTTATGAATATAACTTGAAAGAATGTGTATTAGTTTACTCATTCCTGATAAAACTCATAAAATTTTTAAACGTGTACTCAATAATAAAAACGGACCTAAAATTTAATGTAATGTTTTTAAAAAAATGCATAAATTTTCGAAGATAAAAGAAATATTAATCATGTATAACATACACTTTTCCAAATATCCATATGATATATACAATGGGTTAAAAATTAAATACAATAATTATTACATTCAAATTTTAACAATGGTAATATAAAATACGAGAATCCGTCATCCTACAGGCCACTAAGCCTACTTAACACGACCGGAAAACTGTACGAGTTATTCAAAAGGAGGCGTTTTTATCGATTTTTAGTGAACTAACCATTTAATTTATTTAATTGGCGACGTTTCGATGGAAGTCCTCCATCCTCATCAGGCTATACCTTTATTGAAACAATCATTTGTTACACCAGCATTTTACAATTTTGCATATATATATATCTAAATATAATTGCTCACTATTTGGTCAAATTAATGCACATATGTGGCTTTTCTCATAATTTCCATAGTATCTCTAATGTGTCGCTCTATAATCAAAAGCAAAAGCAAGTAGCAAAACATCAGTGTTAAAATTTGCACAAAGATTGAGGTTATGTAACTTACTTTACCTTTCTTCTCTGAATCGTACTTATAAAACATCATAGAATTTATTTAATAAATAAATAAATAAATAATTTAACAGAACACACAACACCAATTAAGCAAAAAGCAGTCAATATCAATAAAATTTATCAGAAAACAAAATTTGCTAGTCATTATCACAGATAGTTGGTAAAGCTATAATTCAAATTTTTGCGACCCGTCATTATACACTTGTAGTGTGTGTCAATTTGACCGTATTCATGACATAGACGTGTAGCAAAAATTTGAATATTAATAAATCCTATACGAAATGTAATATCATTAATTAACGTCAAACTTAAGTCAATAATATTAAAAAAAAAGTCTTTTATAAATACTACTAAAAAAATAATTAATGAACACGTAACCATATAAATATTATTATTTGTACTTTAATATTTCTATAATTTAAAGTTATATTAACATTGATTCATTCATTATTGTCAATTACTGTTAAAAATTTTTTCTTAAAAATTAATAATAATTCAGTCTATATTTATTGCACTTTGTTAAAATATATTTACCATTTACAAATTAAAAATTAAATTTTGATTTTTTCCCAATTTCAAATTTATGCGCGTATTAATCAGTAATCGATTACAGCGCTGATTATAATACTTGTAAATAAATTTGAACTAATTGATCTACCATCTGTAGATAACTAGCATTATTTTTGAATTACGTTCAAGAAAGAAAGGAAATTATTACAATTTGGACCGTAATTTGAGTTGATTAATAATGTTATTGTAAAATTGGCTAAGATTTTTTGTATCATCTTTTACGTTAATGGCATTCTTCTCTAATTTAATATGGGTCATCTCTGATATCAGTCTTTTCCCCCAAATTTTTTCTCTATCTAACACGTCTACATCTTTAAAATTAAATGTATGGTCATATTTTGTTACATGGTCATTTATAACATATTGCACACCCGACTTTTTACTATTAGATTCGTGTTCTTTTATTCTACAATTTAATTGCCTTTTTGTCTCTCCTATATATGCTGTAGGCGATGGGCAGATCAACGTCAACGACTTGAAATGGACATAGAAGCGATCACGCCGGAAAACGTGACGAGACGACGAATGCGGACAACTGGCGCCTGATCGCAAATTCCGTTACGAATGTATTGCGGAGCAAAAAAGCAGATGAATGTCTGACAGATTGAGCGAATGTGATTCGAGAATGAACGAGTGAAAGATTGAATGTGTTTTTTGGACACGCAAGGACAGCCGCCCAGTCTAAAGTAATATGAATAACAGTTCCGGGCTGGTGTCGGTGCGAACAGAGATATATGGGTTTAGTGGGTATTAGTAGTTTGCTCTTACTGAGTCCCACACTCGGTGGACTGTCTACTCTTGCGAGGGGGTGGATAGTTTGCCGGTTGTGCGTAAAATGTCATTACCACAGACTCCAAAAAAAAAATATATAAAATACGAATTACATTTAAAAAGATTTTCAAAAATTATTAATTTAGGAGCATTTAATTTAAATATTTTTAAAATAAAAATACAAAAATTGTATGGATATATAAGTAAGTAGATAATGTATATTTATATAACACAATATTTTAAATAAACAAGTATGTATTTATTGGAAACAGAAGGATATTTAAGGAGTGAATTTGTTTATAATAATCAAAATAAATATTTGGGCTCTGTAAAGGAAAAATAAATTGGATATAATTATGGGTTAAAACGCAAATTTTGAAAGAGGGTGCAAATTACGAATTACGGGAGAAATGGAAGAAACAGGTTTTTATTTATCTGCTGCTAAAATGTTATAAATAGTTCTTTAAAATTAATACAAAAATTTATTTATTTAAGAAGAAAGTTTTATTACTCTAAAAGTACAAAATATTAATGACATAGAACTTGTGGCGATGATCGTTCGTCATTAAATAAATTAATTTTAGGTGGTGAAGTTTTATTTGTAACCGTATAAAATAATCCAAAATTTTAATAAGTTGTTACTAAATACTACAATTTAGTAAGTATATGCACTTTACTATTTTTGGTAAGTTAATTTTTCATTAACATTTATAATTATTAAAATATAAATTTAAGCTTTATAAGAATTCATATATTTTAAAATTTACAGTTAACATTTAATATGTCTCTATTTTTTTTTTATTATTTTTATTCTGTTTGCATTACACTAAATTTTGGTAAAAACTTTTATTTATTAATTATAATCGTATTTAAAAAAAATTAAATTTTTGGTATAAAACCCAATGCACTATAACAGTACCTCCAAAGTGTTGCGTTGAAGTGTTGGAAGATTGGAGAGTACTTTCACAGCGATGTGTGTGGGCCAATGTCCGTCGATTCGGTCGGAGGCTCAAAGTATTTTTTATCATTTAAAGATGATTTCTCTGGTTTCAGATTTGTTTATTTTTTACGACATAAATCGGATGTGTACGATCGATTTCAAGAATTCGAGCGTATGATTGCAAACAAATTCGGTCACACAATAAAAGCTATCCGAACTGACAATGGTCGCGAGTATAAAAACGCCGAAATGAAAAAGTACATGAAGCAAAGAGGGATCTTGCTCGAGACGACGGCGCCGTACACGCCGCAGCAGAACGGGCGTTCCGAGAGAGACAACAGAAGCATCGTTGAAAGCGCTCGTACTATGCTATTGCATAGCAGACTTTCCAAGAGATTCTGGGCGGAAGCAGTTCACATTGCTGTATATACATTGAATCGGATCCCATCGAGAAGAAATCCCGAGAAGACGCCGTATGAATTCTGGCATGGTAGGGTACCGGACTGTCTTCATATGAAAGTTTTTGGCTGTGTAGCATACGCCCACGTCCCTCGACTTTTTCGAAAGAAGCTTGACGCCAAAGCTACGCAGGTAGTATTTGTAGGGTACAACAATGACTCGAAAAATTATAGATTGTTCAACCCAGTAAGTAAAAAGATAATTGTATCACGAGATGTTCTTTTTGCGGAAAACAAATTCGTACACGAATCAGAAAAGAATGATATTTTAATCTGTCTGCCACGTATTGTAGAAAGCCCTGTTCCTCGAAGCGAAGCGAGCGTAAGTACTACAAACGAGACAATTTTGAGTAACGAAGAAGAGAATATGGATAATAATCCTGGTACGTTAGATGACAGCCATGAGCAGCGACTTCAGAGCGACGATTTACCTAACCATGAGACAAAAAGGCCAGCTGAGACTCGACGTTTGAGAGACAGAAGCCTTATCAAAATTCCGACTCGATTCAGTGTCTGCGTCGCCGAGTACAACGAGCCAACATCGTACTCAGATGCCACATCTGGTACTGATGCTGCCAAGTGGATAGCTGCAATCGAGGAAGAATTCCTTGCTCATGATAGGAATGATACATGGACGCTGACTATGTTGCCTGAAGGGCGGACTGCAATCGACTCAAAATGGGTGTTCAAAATCCAGGAGGCAAAGGCAGGAAAAGACAACCGTTACAAAGCGCGATTGTGCGCACGAGGATTCAAACAGCAGTACGGCCTCGACTACGAAGAAACTTTCGCTCCACTGGCGAGATACGATGCGTTGAGAGCTCTTCTGGCCTATGCAGTCCAAAATGACTTCGAAATTATTCAATTCGATGTAAAAACCGCATTTTTATATGGAAAGCTGGAAGAGGAGGTCTTTATGAAGATTCCTGAAGGGTTAAACGTAAATAAAAACCAAAGAAACTTAGTATGTAAATTGAATAAATCATTGTACGGCCTAAAACAGGCCTCGCGCTGCTGGAGCAGTACCTTCAAAAACTGTTTATCTAAATATAATTTTGAATGTTGTAATGCGGACAAGTCGATTTATGTAAGTAGAATGAATGAATCGTATGTATATTTATTATTATTTGTAGAAGACGGGCTAATAATGTCTAAAGATGTAATTCTACTAAATAATGTTGTAAAATACCTAAAAGAAAATTTTGACATAACGGTATGTGAGCCGGACATCTTTGTTGGTGTGAGTATTGAACGTGACCGCGAACTTGGAACTATGTTTCTGCATCAGACCGATTATATTTTCAAGGTTTTAAAAAGGTTCAATATGCTGGATGCAAATTCGGTAGTAACTCCTATGGAAAAAGGGGTTGATATTAGTCTGATTCAGAGGCATAAGTCCGAATGCAGTAACGTACCTTATCGAGAGCTTATAGGCTCATTAATGTTTCTTTCTATTGTATCACGACCTGATATCACGTTTTCTGTAAATTTACTTAGTAGATACTTAGATAATCATGATGAGCGACACTGGCAAGCAGCCAAACGAATTCTTAAATATTTAAAAGGTACCGCGAATTTAGGTATAATGTATAGCAAAAGCGGGAGCGAATTCGAAGTAGAAGGATACTGCGATTCCGTTTTTGCAGGTGATCCGGACACGCGAAAATCAACTTCGGGTTTCGTGTTTAAACTGTGTAACGGTCCGATTTCTTGGTGTAGTCAAAGACAACGTACTGTGTCGCTAAGCAGTACGGAAGCGAAATATGTAGCCGCTGCGTTAGCTTGTAGAGAAGCCATCTGGCTTAGGCAAATGATGTCTGATTTTGGAGCTTCACGTGTTGGTCCGATAATATTAAATATTGATAATCAGAGTGCAATGAAATTGATAAAAAACCCGGTTTTTCATAAGAGGACAAAGCATGTGGAAATCCAACATCATTTCATCAGAGAATGTTACGAAAATAAATCTATTGACATAAGATATGTGCCGACTGATCTGCAATTAGCAGACGTGTTAACAAAGGCTCTTACTCGTAATAATCACGAGAGCTTGTGTGACCGTATAGGACTTTCGCATCTCTGTTGATAATGCAATGGTAAGAATGTGTTAGAACTGAATACACATGGATGTTTAACTAAAAGGTATGATTCAAAAGTGCGATAATACTCAAACAGCGGGAGTATTGAATATATGTGTATCACATATATGTTTATAGTAATTAATGTATGTATGTGTATGTTCTCATATTATCGCGAGAGCAAAGTCACCGCGTACACGTACTCTGTACGGTTTCCCCCTCTTGTTATAGTCCTAGCTTAAATGTATATACGAGCCGTTTTTAGGCCACTCCTGCGTACAACTTGGAGCAGCGATATATGCACACGGTCTTGTCATTTATAAGCGCGTCGAAATTAGTTTATTGGATCGCCTCATCCACTGTAAATAATTATTACATAAAGACATCGAGAACTAAATAATTGGCCTCTTATTTATTTGAATTAACATAATCCAATACATTTAATCGAGCGAGCGCGAGCGAGCGAGTATATATTTGCTAGTTATTAAATAAAAATTCTATATTTTTGTGGATATTATGGAAGGGGATTTTACATTTATTTTGAATATGAATAAAGCGTTTATCTAAACTATTGAGGACCTCATGACTTGGGATGTTTGTAAACAAAGAACTAACGTCTAATGATATCAAAACATAACCGGTTGGTATATACATATATATTTTCAAGCTTTTCTTTTAAATCAAAACTATTATTTATGTGCGATTTTGGAACTGGTATTGCTTGTTTTAGATCGTTATAAATTATTTTTGCTAAATAGTGTGTAGGACTGTTTATTGTCGAAATTATTGGTCTGAGTGGAAAATTATCTTTGTGTATTTTTGGTAATCCATATGATTTCGCTAATGTTGTAGTAGTTTGGGTTAATTCATTTTTATGGTATTCTTTTTTTAAAAATTTATTATTATCTAAAACAAGCAATACCAGTTCCAAAATCGCACATAAATAGTAGTTTTGATTTAAAAGAAAAGCTTGAAAATATATATATATATATACCAACCGGTTATGTTTTGATATCATTAGACGTTAGTTCTTTGTTTACAAACATCCCAAGTCATGAGGTTCTCAATAGTTTAGATAAACGCTTTATTCATATTCAAAATAAATGTAAAATCCCCTTCCCTAATATCCGCAAAAATATAGAATTTTTATTTAATAATGTTTATTTTAGTTTCAATAATGTCATTTACAAACAAATATTCGGATCTCCAATGGGATCGCCTATATCACTATTATTTGCGGATTTAGTAATGGATGATATTGAGACCTACTGTTTAAAAGAATTAAAAAGTAAACACAATTGCAAACCAATTTTTTATTATAGATATGTAGACGACACAATTTTATGCGTGGAAAAAAGGCATATAAACACAGTTCTCAATATCTTTAACAATTATAATAAACACCTCAAATTTACATATGAAATAGAAAATAATAATTGTATAAATTTTTTGGATCTCACATTAATCAAAGAAAACAATAGTATTATTACAAATTGGTATAGAAAACTAATTCTAACCGGTTATTAAATTTTAATTCTAATCACACAATACAACAGAAACGTAATATTATTTATAATTTAGTAGATAGGGCAATGATATTGTCACAAAAACAGTTTCATAAAGAAAATCTAAATATTATTACAGAAATACTAAAAAGCAATGATTATCCTATTGAATTTATAAATACAGCAATAAATAAAAGAAAACGCAATATTACAATTAAAAACAATGTTAAAATAGATAAAAAAAATCCCAATATGTACCATATCACTACCTTACAATAAAGAGTTTCTCAATAAATGTTCCAGAATGCTAAAAAAATATAATATTAATACTATTCCATTAATTAATCACAAACTTGATACTATTATAAAATTAGGCAAAGATAAAACATCAAAATGGGAGGAGACAGGGGTAGTTTACAAGTTATCTTGTATTAAATGCCCGGCTATTTATATTGGAGAAACAAAACGCTGCCTAAAAAATCGAATAAAAGAACATCAGAACAATAAAAATCCAGAAGCCGTTGTTACTGCACACATTTTAAATAACGTAAATCACAATTTTAACTGGGAAGATACAAAAATAATAGATAAAGAATCTTGCTATAAAAAAAGACTCATTTCGGAAATGTTACATATCAATCATCATAATTCGACAATTAACAGAATGGAAGATACTCAACATTTAAACCGCCAATACAGAAATGTTATGAATATACTTTAAAGAGACTAATGTACACAAACTGTGACGTATATGGATTGTAAACACACACCTACTTTGTTTTTATATAAATACTTGATACTTGATTTCGTATCAAATGTTATTCGACGAAGCTCACTTGGGCTGTAACATTATATTCATTATTAAGGTAAAATTTAATTTTTAATTCACAAGTAATGTAAAATTTGATATAAATATTTATAATTTTGTCCAATAAATTCAGCACCTGAAGAGGTCTGCAAACCTAGCAAACGAAACGTTGTGCACATACATAAATAAATTGGATTTATTTATTATTGACCCTTTACAATCGACTATTTACTAATTAAACAATGGAGAGTGAAAATTACAAATTACAATCTTTTCGATTGTTAAGGTGGGCGATATAGTGCCGAGAACTGCAAAGGCATATTGTTCATTAGTTATACCTAGTGATAAATTATCAACATTGCTCGAGATTATCAAGCCATCAATTCTCAGGATATTTGCTCCCTTTGTTTTTGACGTACAAACATTCGAACATTAATATTTGTTTCGTTATTCTTATTTTTACTATTGTTTTTATTTTTATTATTATTGTCACTTACAATTTTATTTTTATTTTTATTTTTGTTTTTATTTCCCCTATGCTTAATATTTTCCTCTCCTCCTCTTATTCTTATATTTTCAAATGTGATATCATGTGCTTCGTTATGTACGATGGCTGAAGTAGAGACTTCAACCATCGTAAGGTCAGAGACGGTGTATGCCACCGTGGCAACACCCGAGTTAAGCAGATCAATATTAGTAGTAATAACTTCTAAGTGATCATCCAGTCTGTTAAATAAGACTGAATGATGATTGTTCAACTCAGTTAAAACATTGCTCTCGAAACAATTTTGATTATTTCTAAAGTCACTCTGAACGTCTTTAAGGTGTTGCTTAATTCACAAGTAATGTAAAATTTGATATAAATATTTATAATTTTGTCTAATAAATTCAGCACCTGAAGAGGTCTGCAAACCTAGCAGATGAAACGTTGTGCACATACAGAAATAAATTGGATTTATTTATTATTGACCCTTTACAATCGACTATTTACTAATTCGAAAATATTGTATTTACAAACACGCTTACACAAAGGAATGTCAGAGTCGGGCCGGGGGGCGTCTCTGCTCTGTTGGCACTGCTCTCCAGTGATGAGCTATATTATAGTATGTTGAAAAATAAAAGTAAGCATACTGCTTTTAATACTACCGATTTAGACAGAACGCGTTTTGAGTGGGTTTCATCATTGCCAAAAGCTTCAATTTTCATTAATTAGTATTTGGACAAAAGTAAATATTTATCATTTAGAAATCTTAAAGTAAGTGCTAAAAAATTAGGATTCAAATACGTCTGGCACAGGCGAGGCAACTTCTTTGTTAAAGCAAATGATGGTGGCATTTCTGAGAAATTTACTTCTCTAACTGAATTTAAAGAACTCGCTGTCCGTTACAAGGTAGGCTCTGCATTTCACACTTAAAGTCCTGATACTCATAATGAGGTAATTAATCTGGACAAAGACAAAAATGGGGAAGATAATTGACTGATAAAGAGCATCACGGGGGTGTCGGTTCGTGGTTCCAGAGGGAGGTTGAACGCCGGTTGTCTCAATGTTAACTCGCTCAGAGCTCACATTGGGCAGGGCGGCCAGTTGCTTGGTGATGGTCTCTCCTATGACCTCTTTGGTGTTGCTGAGTCCAAGGTGAACTCTAATGTATGGATCACATCATTTAGATCAGACGTTATACTATAATCAGACAAGACAGAATTACTCAAGGTGGTGGCGTGGCACTATATATCAGATCATCATTAAAATGTAAAATCTTGTCTTTCTCTAATACGGAACAACCCGGTAAACCGGGCGTTCCTGAGTATTTGATATGTGAAATACAAGATGGTGAATCCCCACCTGCAGTTGCAGTTGTTATTTACAGACTGTCAAAAATAGCTTTCACCAAAGATAATAATTTCTTGGACAATATTAGAAAATATTCCCTTGAATACAGCAATAAATTTATTATGGGTGATCTGAATGCTGATCTATTAAGGGATACTGATGATGCTAAATTTGTACGTAACCTCGCAGTGGAATTCTCGCTACAGTTGGTCCAGTATGGGCCGACACACTTTACGTCACCATCGCGCACATGGTTGGACGTTATATTGGTGGATGATAATGACATTATAGTGGACAGTGACAATATACCGGCGACGTTTCACAACGGTCATAATGTTGTAACTGCTACTATTCATTACAACAGACCCATGAATAAAGAACCTAAGAATCTTACATATCCTGATTTCAAGAAGGTCTCTCCAGACTTTCTTGTCGAATTTCTTGACCCTTGTGATTGGTCGCCGTTTGACGTACCAGTGCTTTGTATAAAACCAGTGCTTTGTATAAATTGTAAGACTTACTGTGATATTCACTGTATTCATTTTTATCTGTGATATTACTATTTAGTTTTTGACCTTCGGACGAGGAGTCGAAAGAGCCAAAAAGGACAAAGCCCGGAATGGCAAAGAAAGTAAGAACAAAATCAGTATCTGAGTCTTCAAGCTCGTCGGAGTCGGAAGGCACGGAAATAGAAACCGGCAAACAGAGCAGAAAAATTGAGGTCCAAAGTCTTATAGAGGTACCAATGTACATGTTGGACCAAATAAAGATCGTTAAAAGACACCTAACGAAGAAAGACAGCGAAGCCTTAGACAACATGCACAGCCTGGTCTCAACACTATTGGCGAAAGCAGCATTTCTAGAAGGACAAGTTAAAGTCCTATTTGAACAAAGGCAAAAGGCAATGAATCCGGGTAACTTCTCGTACGCAGACGTTACCAAGAAATTAGTTGCGCCAAAAGAGACCACTAGGGCTGTTATGATAAAGAATCCGGCAATGCATAAGCTCATTATTAAGCCGAAAAAAGCCGACAAGTTCAGAAACGAAGATGAGATAAAATCTAAGTTTCAAGCCGAATTCCGACCGAGAGCAGAGAAGGCTCAGATCAGAAGCCTCAGGACAATTAACAAAGGTTTAATTATAGAGACGGAAAATGAGGAATCCTTACAAAAGATTCTAAATAAACCGTCTTTAAAGGAGACCTTTGATATGCATAAACCAACAAAACAGAAGCCGAGGATGATCATATATGATCTTCCTAAGAACATAACCAAGAAAGAAATAAGAGAAATAATAGTTGAGCAAAACGTTTGCTCGGCTGACGAGGCGGAAAAAGAAATAACGCCGAAGTTTAAAACAGGAAAGAGGGATACGAGCAGGACCAACTGGGTTATTGAGGTAACCCCAAAAATTAGAAGTAGGTTGTTGCAAAGAAGGAGGATCTTTGTAGATTATCAATCGTGCAAAATACAGGACTTTGTACTAGTCTCCAGGTGCTTCAAGTGCCAGGGATTCGGTCATATTAGCAAAGTGTGTAATAACGAGGTACATTGTTCGCATTGCGCCGAAAAAGGCCACTCTTTTGACAAATGTCCGAAGAAACAGGAGAATAAAAAGTGCATAAACTGCGTCAAGGCCAAAAAGAAGTCGGATCATAATGTTCTCGACACTAAATGTCCGTATAGGGAAAAAGGGTTTTCGTAGAATGAAAGTTGAGCGAAAGGAAAGGATGAATTTTTTTTTTTTTTTTTTTTTTTTTTTTTTTTATTAGGTTCTGACCGTATTTGTATTGACTGTGATATCATGGAACCGAGTGCAATAACAAAGTATACTTTAAGTATACTATATCTACAATGTATTTTATTTTTGTAATGTACAAATAAATATCTCTCTCTCTCTCTCTCTCTCTCTCTCTCTCTCTCTCTCTCAATGGTCGGTTGGGTCGAGGAAAAGGTGGACGTGTTTAGGGCGGACCTCAGAGCGCTTCATTCGCGTGTTGATTCATAGGAGGAACGAACAAACTCCAGATTGAATGAAGTAAATACGCAAATCCTTACGGTTAATTCGAGATTACAGGCGTTAGAGTCAGACGCGATTAGATGCTCTCGCACTGCCATCTCTGCTGACTCACTAAAGGATACGTGTGAGGTGCTTGCTTTGGGCCTTCCTTCGGTCTCGGGCCTCTCGGACTGTACGGTTTTTGAAAAAATTACTCGTTGAAATTAACCTGCCACGTTTGACGAAGCAGATTTTTGATATTCGTCCTTGGATTCCGCGGGCGGGTTCGGTCGCCGGATTAAACACATCCCAACCCAAAATTAAAGGGATAGTTATCTGGTTATCATCTGCGTCGGCCAGAGACGCGGTCGTGGAAAAGGCTCACCTTCTGAAAGGGCGAAGGGCATGTAAAATTTTCGACAAAGGAGGAGATAATGCAGTCTTTATAAGACCACTGTGGCCAAAAACCACCTATAAATTATGGTCGCTAGCGACTCGGAAGGGTACCGAGCTGGGCTACGCGAGGCCCTTAGTAGTAAACTTAAATATTTATACTCGGGAGACGAGAGATGGACCATTGATGCGCGTAAACTCCGAGGACGACATTCGTTATCTTCCGCCGCTCTTTTCATCCTCCTCGCATGCTAAATGAGACAGGACTGGTCGGGACAACAAAAATTATAAAATCGCATTATCTAACTTTTTTTTCCATTTTTCATGCTAACATCAATTGTTTAAAAACACATTTTGCAGCCATTGAAGCATTAATTCACCCGAAATCTTTGGATGTCATAGCAATCACTAAAACCTTCCTTACAGAGCGTATATACGTGAGGAATGCAAGGTTAATGTTGTTGCAAGCTCGGATCCTGTTTTTTCAACAAACCGGAATTCTTAATTTTACGCGTGGTGGGTAGCTCGTTGACAACTTTTTTAGCGGTGGTTTATCGTAGGCCAACAGCTGCCTACTCGTGCGAATTTTTTGAGGTTCTCTCGGATATTTTACCAGACTGCAACAGCATTATAATCACGGGTGATTTCAATATCGACATGAACTCAGATAGTGCGGCTGCTAATATGATAAGAGTGAATCTGATGGCACTGGGCCTCTCGCTTATCCCATCTGAACCGACGCATCATGCGGTGACATCGGACGGTTTCTTCCACACTTTGTTAGACCTCTTCCTCATTCGTGAGCCGGTGCCACGTTTCAATTATATTAAGTCAACAGCTCCCTTCGCGGCTAACCACGACTCCATTAGTTTGGAATTATTTTTGTCAAATAAACAAAAAATAGGGGTGAGGAAGTTCAGCATAAACCTGGCCTGACCAGCCTATCTCCACAAACCTTAATTCAATTGAAGTCATCTCCTCTTTTATAACTAACATCATCAATTCAATTTTAAATTCTTATAATACTCTAGCTTCGTTAAAACTCATCACCATCAAAAATTCTCATAAACCCTAGATCACACGAGGAATAAAAATGCGCATTAGAGACAGAAATAAAACTTTTAAGAAATTTCGTATTTCAAGAGATCCGTTGGACTATAGAAACTATAAGGAGCTCAGAAATAGTGTCTGGAATTCATTAAACTCTTGTAAATTCAAATTTCTCGCGAATAAATTAAGTGTTAATAGTGATCCACTAGCTCCTGGAAATATCTCCGGAATATGGGATTTTGCTCAAAGGCGCTACCTTCACCACTAAAAGTTTTCACTACTTATCAACTCAACACCCATTATTCATCTATTTCAAATCATTTACCACCGCTTACAATTCAGTCATTTGCATCCATCCTGCCTAACACTTGCTTGTTATCATCTTCATCTCCTTCTTTCTCTTTCTCTATTAGTAACGGCCAAAGAAGTGAGGCATGCATTATTAAAATCTACCTCCAAGACAGTCGGTATAGACAGAATCTCTTCAAAGATGCTTAAACTTTTGGAACCTCAATTAACCCCCCCCCTTGTAGAATTATTCAATAATATGCTAACCATGGGTTATTTTCCCGACTGCTGGAAGAGGGTGGTTTTGTTTCCATTAGCAAAGTTGAGTAAAATTGTGTCGTGTACTGATACTAGGCCTATCGCTAAGCTGTGTGCACTGTCTAAGGTACTTGAGCGCGTAGTGTATTTACAGCTTTCCCATTATTTGGAAAGCAACAACATTCTGACCGAAAGACAGGCAGGTTTTCAGAGGAGCCATAGTACCCAGACAGCGTTACCGGGGGTTCAGGATGGCGTCAGAAGGGCCATCGATTCATGGATGATCACGGTATTGATGTTGTTTGATTTCTCCAAGGCCTTCGATACAGTACCTCACGATAAACTTATTACCAAATTGAATAATATTGGGTGCTAGGACAACGTTCTAAACTGGTTTTATAGGTATTTGGTGGGTCGCACGCAGGCCGTTGAGGGTGAAGCTGAGGAGCTGTCCGACTGGTTAAGATTAAATGCGAGTGTACCTTAGGGCAGTGTACTCAGTCCAATTTTATTTTTCATTTTTATTAATGATTTGCCAAGCGTTTTGAAATACAATAAATGTATGCTGTTCGCGGATGATGCCCAGTTTTATTCTTCGTTTTATCCGGCGAAGTTTGAATCAGGAGTTCAGCGAATCTCTGAGGATGCTAATGCCATTGCTAGGTGGGCAAATAATAATGGTCTCAAACTAAATGTAAATAAAGCGAAGGTTATAATCCTGGGTAGTCAGGCGTTTATTTCGCGCATCGATCTAAACATTGCTCCGAGAGTTAAAATAGGAAATGAGTTCCTGCGACACGAAAATGAAGTTAAGTCGTTGGGAGTAATTATCACGCGTACTCTAGATTAGTCAAAACAGATGTCGGCAATTTCTAAGCGTGTACATGGGGTCCTTCATTCCTTGAGATACTACAAGAAAACTCTATCTTGGAAACTCAGGAAAAATTTAGTGGAGGCGCTCATTTTCCCACATTTCGATTATGCGTGCGTGGTCTATGATGATGCCGACCATACCAAAAACTTAAAACTACAAAGACTTCTAAATGCGTGCGTAAGATTTGTGAGGGGTAATCTGTCCAGATATGATCATGTAACCCTCTACAGGCTTGATTTAAAATAGCTGACGGTCGAGTCCAGACGTTCCTTCCTCATCAGTTCATTAGCCTATAACATCATAATTCACAATTCACCAGCTTACCATGCAAATCATTTCACAATATTAAATAACCCCGTCACAAATCCCCGCGTCTCATCTCGTCATCCGCCTAAAGCACTTTCATACCTACCACCTCGCACAGAAGCCCTTAACAAATCATTCGTCATTGCATTATCCCGCATAATTAACAAATTACCCATCAACATCTTTTCGAAATCACTTCTAAACTTTCCAAAAGCTCCCTCTTTAATCATCTGTTTCGACTCAATCAGGCAGCTTGGTCCGACCGGGTTAGGTCTAAAAGAATCGTTTTGCGGTCCATTCCTCGTTTCCAAACGGAGTAGAGTCAATTTATTTATAGAAATTGTTATATTCTAGTTTAGTGTAAAAGAAAATAAGTTCTAAACTATTTTAAGTTGATTGTAATTTTAAATCGTGCGAAATGCTTATTGTAAGGTAGTATCACCATCGAATTCTATGTTATAAACGCCTTAGAATACGATTTTTGAACTTAGCGTGTTTTTACCCATAAAACTAGATAAAGGATTGTTATTTATTGTATATGCTACAACGTAATTTTTGCGATTTTAACTTGTTACCATTTTTGTTTATGTTTAATATGTATTTTATTTTTGTTGTTGTTGTTTAATTTTAAGAAATTGTAAATGATTCACAATTGTATTACTTAAGTGCCTACGGGGTTTCTACCCCAAACAGGACAAATAAAAATTATTTATTCATTCATTCATTCTCTCTCTCTCTCTCTCTCTCATGCGTACGCATCTATTGGACTCGCCAGAGTGCTTCTTACTCTAGCATTTTATTAAATGCGATACGTCTACCGATAAAGCCCGGTAACTCGTACCTGGTGAATTTTACGCGGACCTCGAGTGAATCGAGATGGCATATCTGATATCGTCACTTAAAGATGAGAGGTCCAATGGTGAGGGAATCGAATCTTCGGCAAAAGTAAACCGAGTCTACCAAAACCGAAGAATTTCCCCCACCACAGAAAACTATAATAAAACTAGCTGTTCTCACTGTCTGTGGAAGCATTTCGTCAAGATTTCAGTTTTATTCTCGAATGATTATAGTTATAATATTTGATACTATCGCTTACTAGGTAAGTACAACGTTAGAGAGTATAAGAAACATATCTTATCTTTCTTAATAAATTATGTTATATTTTTTTCTTCTTATTCTTTTTCTTAATTATCCCACTACCTCATTTTAGAATGCAAATGCATTCAAGGATAATTCAAACACATTCAGGTTTTCTTTTATTAAGTCTGATGGATTGCGAGTTCATTCTGAAGGTGATGCGTAATAAGAGTATTTAGTTTTTCCTCGAGCTACGTTACTGAATAGAATTCAGTATTTTTAGGACTTAGATCATTAACATTACGAGATTCTTATAGTGACGCGTAAAGGGAGAATTTTTTTTCTCCTGGACCTACCTTGCTGAATCAAACAGTGTTGTGATTATAAAAGATGCACTAACATCTAAATTAATCAGACACTCAAATACTTTATTCATCAATATCTTGAGAATCAGATGAAATGCTCATTCACTTAGTCTGTTGCTGGATCGGAGCACATCTCTACCCTACACTGACTGATGAATTAATGAAGGTGAATTTATTTACGTTAATTTCGTTTTTATTCATAATGTGGGCAAACTGGACCGTTACATGCTAAAAATATCAATATTGTTCTAGTGCAATTCAGATCATATTATACATAAATATCTTCTATATTTACTTATGAAGTTACATTTAGTTACAATTTGATTATATTAAAAATTACTACTCGGTATACGAAAGCAATACTCGATCATTCATATCATTCAATAAAATCAATACTTTTTTATTTAGCGTTATTTGGAATACATATATATAGACTGTAAGGGGGTGGGTGCTGGGGAATGTAAGGCCCCCGGTTAGGCCCAATCTGTCCCAACTTACCGACCTTAAGTCTACAGTCCCACGATGCGGCCGGGAATCACTTTGATTCCCGTGCAATGTCGTTGACAACGTCAATCTCCTCGTTTAACTTTAGTACCGTGTGTTGGGTCCTATGCCCAAAATTGCCAACTAGGATAAACACCGGAGAGCTCGGTATTCGTGGGATAGGACTACCACCGGTAAAAACGTTATCAACAATCGATATATTAAGTTAATCGGCGAGAAAGATTGTCTCGCCGAGTCAATTTATTAAATAAACAATCACAAGATAATAAATTAACAATTAACAATTTAAGGGGAGTCGTACCGATAACTACCCCGAGGTCAGTGCGAAAACAACTCGTTAACACTTATTAGCGGGTGAGGAATAAGCAACCAATCCGGGAATGATGGGCTGCTTAACCTGATGGCTGTACGCCACACTGTGTGACGTATGTGTGACGCATGTATCTCTGACGTAGGGAGCTCTGACGTAGAAGCTGCTTACGTTACGCGCGCCTTCTCTCGCAAAGTGGCCCCCGCGAACCACCAACCTGTCTACCCGGGCGGGATTTGTCACGAGAGGGGAAAAAAGAGGAATGCTTCCTCGTCTGGACCGTACCAGGTAAATCGGGAAACTATCAACGGGACACGCGGGTCTAACGTAGTGCACCACTCACCTTTGTATTCACGAGACATCGCTCGGAATAAGTTGAATCTCCCCGTCAATCTCTCTCTCTCTCACTCCTTTGGGCGAATTGGCCTCGATTCCGTCTTTTCCGTGGACGGAATCCGGAGCGGTGGAGGCGTACGGCTTTGCTCGGCGTGTAGGGTTGTGCGGAGGAAGCCTGTTCGCACCCACACCGTATCACACACATCTACGCTTCTCCGATAAAACTCGACAAAAGAGACCGCTATCTCGGCCTGTATTTACACCGTGCGAGCGCTATATCGGTACTCTCAGCTGGGCGCGCACGATTCTCGCGCGTTCGTGCGCGAGCAGCGCTGTATATCCTCTTTCATGTTGCTTACTTGATCGGCAACTCGCTTACCGTTATACCCCCCTTCCAGATTCCGCATACTCTGTATGTGGACTCTGCCTCTCAAGGAACGGGAAAGAAGGTTAACGAGTTGCTCTTGATGAGATTGTTCAGGATGTGAGGAAACTTTTTCAGGCGACTGATCTCTTTGCAGCGGCATAGCGGTCAACTAGGTTCGTCAGAACCTCCCGTTTCGCACGTTGAAAGTCGGGCTGCAGGTTAACCTGTATACAAAGGCAGCCTCTTTGAAGGCCGCCTCAGCCTTCGGCCACTGCTGGCGCTTTACGTTCGCTTAGGTCGTGAGCTTGGAGGACGCCCTCATCCTCGTCTCGGGGGACTAGTTCAGAATCTGCATAGGCAGACCGCTCTATGGGTGATCGGCGCTTTACGGTCGCGGTTGCTTTCCGGGGACGACCACGCTGCCGTCTGGTAACGCGGGACCTATCTAAAGACGTACGCGACGTCTTGTGCGGATTACACTGAGTTTCCTCGCCAGGGGACTAGCTCGCATTATTCTCCCTCGCAGGGGAGCATTCGCTCGCTATAGGCAGGTCGCACTTCATCTGTTGATCCCTCGGCGGTTGAGGTTGCTCACGTTGATCCTCATCAGTTGAGTCAGCGTCATTTTCGGGGTCGTATCTCTTTAGATGCTTGATGTGAGATACTTCTTGGTCCCCTACGGTTTTTGAGAAATGATTTACTGGTCTTACTTAAAAATGTTGATCTGCACACAAGACAACGCATGTGGTTTCAGCACGATGGTACATCTGCTCATTTTGCCAGAAAAGTTCGTGACTATCTGAACGTCAGATTCACTAATCGATGGATAAGACGTGGTGGATATGAATAATGGTGTCCGAGATCTCCAGATTTGACGAGCTTGGATTTCTTTTTGTGAGGTTATCTGAAAAATATTGTCTACGCTGAAGTACCCACTACAAGAGAAATTATGATGGACCGCATAACAATTGCATGTCGCAACATTCCAAGAATCGCTCTTTTAGCCACCATTAGAAGTGGAGCCATGCGAGACTCCCCGTGTGTGGGACTCTCCTACCGAAGGATGTCGATAGGCATACCCACTAAAACTCCACCTCTTTTCTTACCTTTATCACCCCTGGATAAGCCGGACACTCTGCGCTGCCGTAGACCCCTATACGAAATAGGTAGCTACGGAAGCATCCGTGCCCGGTCAACACCTGGGTAAGCTGGAAACTGACGAAGCCGTGTTTCCTGCTCGCCCACTCCCGGATCCGCGGGATGATGCGGTAGGTCCAGCGGCCGTCCCTGGCTGAGTCCCATCTCCGCTGCCACTCCTCTATGTCCATCAGTTGTGGCAGCGGTTCTCTTCTAGGCGTCACCCACCCTCACGGTGTCTTTCAGCTCTCTCGGCTGCCAGGAGGTCGAAGGGGGCGGTCCCCGCGACCACCGAGAGCGCAATGTCAGATACGGTTTGGTACGCACGGGTCACCCTTAGCGCATCTATCCTTCAGGCTCTCTGGCACGGAGCACCAAAGCTCTTGTGCCTGTTCAGAGCATCAGCCCAGATAGGAGCTCTGTATAAAATTACGGAGCTCAACACCGAGGCAAGGAGGGACCTTCGCGGTTGCTGAGGTCCCCCGATGTTGGACATGATGCCCGCCAGCGCACGGGCCACATTTGCCGCCTTTGAGCCTGCGTTCGCGAGATGGTGTTTGAACGACAGCCGCGCGTCTAGTGCGACCCCTAAATACTTCAACGTTTTCAACGACCGTATCCGTTCTTTACCTACTGTGAAGGTGGCGGTCCTCTCCTTTTCTGTGCGAGAGATGAGCACCGCCTCCGTTTTTTTCCGCCGCCAGACTAAGTCCGTGGTCTCTCAACCAAGTGGCAACCACTTCTATAGAAACGTCTCCGAGATATTCGATCTCTTCGACACTCTTTGCGACCACCACTAGCGCCACGTCGTCCGCGGAAGCCACCATCGAGACACCCTCCGGAAGTTGCTGCCTAAGCAGGCCGTCATAGACAGCGTTCCAGAGTAGGGGCCCAATGACCGAACCCTGCGTCACGGCTCCCGTGATGTTGTGGGAGTGCACACCGTCGTCGGTGTCGTAGAGCAGAGTACGATCAGTCAGGTAACTCGAGGAGACCACCCTGAGATAGAGTGGCACTTGGAAGTGCTGCAGGGACAGCATGATGTCGTCCCATGTGGCCGAGTTGAAGGCATTCCGGATGTCCAAGGTGATGATGGCACACATCCGCCTTGCACTCCGACCAGCATTGATGGCGTTTGTGGCTATACAAACAACTCTGCCTACAGCGTCCATGGTCGATCGACCCTTTCGGAAGCCGAACTGGTTGTCGGAGAGGTCTCCGGCCCGACCGATGGCCACTGCGAGCCTAGCGCAGATCATCCGCTCCAGGAGCTTCCCAACTATATCCAGTAGCCAGAGCGGGCGGTAAGATGATGGCTCCTCCGGGGGCTTGTTTCCCTTCGGTAGGAGTACCAGCCTCTGCGTCTTCCACTGGGCCGGGAAGCAACCTTCTCTTAGGCATGCGTTGAATACGTCCAGGGACAAGCCCGGAGCACTCATCGCCGCTGTCTTGACGGCCAGGCCAGGTATTCCGTCAGGCCCTATGTTAGCGATCCCCAGCCCCAGTAGAGCGAACGCCTCGAGGAGTGCGCGACCACGCGCGTTGGTCTTGGTGCTACCGCAGTCCGTCGCCCAAGCATAGAAGTCCCCTGTGTGTATGTGTGTGTGTGTATGTGTTATGCCCTAAAATACATGAAAATTAGTGATTTTATGATGTTTATGAGGCATAACTTACAACAGCGGTCTTGGCCAATAAGCTAACCACCGCCATTCGAAACAGGTTTACCATTTAGGGTTTTTCTGTCCTCTATTATCTAATGTAAATGAGGTCATACTGTGTGAGTGCAACAAAGAAAAAACACCTCTATCTGGCACCACTGATTCGAAAGCTCTCGAAAAATGTGATCTTTTAAACGGTGTTAGATCGAAATCGATTGTGGCGTGGTCGCCTGTTTGATATTCAATATTTCTGTGCGTTCTATCACTTTGAGATTTTAAAATTAAGAATTGTAACCCAGGTAGATACGT
Organism: Theocolax elegans; assembly: GCA_026168455.1. Taxonomy (NCBI): domain Eukaryota; kingdom Metazoa; phylum Arthropoda; class Insecta; order Hymenoptera; family Cerocephalidae; genus Theocolax; species Theocolax elegans. Next base: position 28,527,394 of record CM047427.1, on the reverse strand, counting down.
TCTAACGATTATTTGAACAAAAGTTGTTTATTATGTTTTTTTTCAAAAAAATCAATAGATTTTGAGATAAATGGCTTTAAATATAGTAATTTTTATAAAAAATTGAAAAATTTCCATTTATCATGGTGGAACAACTCTTAAGCAAATTATTTTTAACATTTAAAATTTTTTTTCTATCTTCTGGAAGATATTTCCAGCCTCTTCTCAAATTTTGGAGTGATTTAAAATTTTCATCGTACCACTTGTCGTGAAATAGCCCATATATATATATATATATATGGGAGATTCCATGTGAAGTGATCCAGTTAAAAAATAAAATTTTGTTTTAATGTATGGAATCAGTAAAAAACTACTTGAATAGAGTGTAGCTACATTTTTAGACCTGAATTACAATTAGTACCAAAGCTGTAGCCAATCAAAAAATCGAATTTTTTGAAAAAATTGACTTTTTGGTCATTTTTATCACTTAATAACTCAAAATCTAACAATTTTTTCTTATATACATTAAATTTGAAAAAGTTTATTAATTTCAAGAAGAATCAGTTGAAATATTTCATTTATATTATTTTAAAACATTGAATATAGTTATAATCAATAAAAACCTTTATAGTAAAAAAAAGGGTTGTACGATCAAAAATATTTTATCCATCCAAAAATCTAATTCATCGATGATTATTACCTTCAAAATAATGCAAAGTTTGAGTGCGGCAGAGCATTTTAGACAAAGTTATGGTGTTTTTAGGCAAATTTCTTAAAAAAAAGAGAGTGAATGCATTTTATGAAGAAAACACACTAACCGTATACTTGCATTCAAACAATATGACACTATTATTCCTCAATATTACTAAAATATACTATTTATTATTAGTCACTGATACTTTTATTTAGTTGTTATTTAAGTCTAATACTTTTAGTTATACCTGTTATATAATTGGATTTATTGGAATTATAAAAAGTTTCAGGTATTTATCCAATTATATACCAGGTATAACTGCTTATACCTACTGTTTTGTGTTTGTAAGCAACTTAGAGATTAAAAAGTATCAGTAACTAATAATAAATAGTATATTTTAGTAATATTGAGGAATAATAGTGTCATATTGTTTGAATGCAAGTATACGGTTAGTGTGTTTTCTTCATAAAATGCATTCGCTCTCTTTTTTTTAAGAAATTTGCCTAAAAACACCATAACTTTGTCTCAAATGCTCTGCCGCACTCAAACTTTGCATTATTTTGAAGGTAATTAATCATCGATGAATTAGATTTTTGGATGGATAAAATATTTTTGATCGTACAACCCTTTTTTTTACTATAAAGGTTTTTATTGATTATAACTATATTCAATGTTTTAAAATAATATAAATGAAATATTTCAACTGATTCTTCTTGAAATTAATAAACTTTTTCAAATTTAATGTATATAAGAAAAAATTGTTAGATTTTGAGTTATTAAGTGATAAAAATGGCCAAAAAGTCAATTTTTTCAAAAAATTCGATTTTTTGATTGGCTACAGCTTTGGTACTAATTGTAATTCAGGTCTAAAAATGTAGCTATACTCTATTCAAGTAGTTTTTTACTGATTCCATACATTAAAACAAAATTTTATTTTTTAACTGGATCACTTCACATGGAATCTCCCATATATATATTTTTAAATTTGTTTTTTTAAGAATAGATAATATATGAATTTTTTCCGTGCGCAAAAAAAGTTGTGAATATAACTTGAAAGAATGTGTATTAGTTTACTTATTCTTGATAAAACTCATAAAATAAAAACCGACCTAAAATTTAATATAATGTTTTTAAACAAAAATGCACAATTTTTCGAAGATAAAATTAATATTAATCAAGTATAACATACACTTTTCCAAATATCTATATGTGAAATATACAATAAGTTAAAAATTTAATACAATAATTATTGCATTTTTAAGATCATTCTATTATAAACAGTAATGGCAAAAAAAAATTCAAATTTTAACAGTGGCAATATAAAATACGAATTACATTTGAAAAGTTTTTCGAAAATTATTAATTTAGTAGCATTTAATTTAAATATTATTTAAATCAAAATTTAAAAATTGTATGGATATATAAGTGAGTAGATTACGTATATTTATATAAAACAATATTTTAAATAAACAAGTATGTATTTATTAGAAACAAAAGGTTATTTAAGGAATGCCTTTGTTTATAATAATTAAAATAAATATATGAGGTCTGTAACTAAAGGGAAAAATAAATTGGATATAATTATGGATTAAAACGCAAATTTTGTAAGAGGGTGCAAATTACGAATTACAGGAGAAATGGAAGAAACAGGTTTTTATTTATATGCCGCTAAAATGTTATAAATAATTCTTTAAAACTAAAACAAAAATTAATTTAATTAAGAAGAAAGTTTTATTACTCTAAAAGTACTAAATATTAATGACATATAGAACTCATGGCGATGACCCTTCGTCATTAAATAAATTAATTTTATGAGGTAAAGTTCTATTTAGATCCGTTTAAAATAATCTAAAATTTTAATAGGTTTTTACTAAATACTACAATTTAGTAAGTATATGTACTTTACTATTTTTGGTAAGTTAATTTTTCATTAACATTTATAATTATTAAAATATAAATTTAAGCTTTATAAGAATTCATATAGTTTAAAATTTAGAGTTAACATTTAATATGTCTCTATTTTTTTTATTATTTTTATTCTGTTTGCATTACACTAAATTTTGGTAAAAACTTTTATTTATTAATTATAATCGTATTTAAAAAAAATTAAATTTTTGGTATAAAACCCAATGCACTATAACAGTACCTCCAAGGTGTTGTGTGAATCTGTTTAATTTCTATGGTGTCCATAGTAGCAAAAAATAATACAATTGAAAACATTATTTTAAATAAATTAATTACGAAAAACCTTTTTCGAAATTAAAAATAGGGGGTTGGGCCGGGGGGCGAAGCCCCCCTAGTATATGGGTGGTTCTCTGTGACATCGAAGATGAAAAAAATAAATATTGCTATAACTGTGGGAATACGTTTTAGAGGTATCCAGTAGTTCTCCTGAATTTTTTCAGATTTTTTCTATGCCATTATTTTAAGTTACAGAGAGTCAAAGTTGAAATTTTAGCACTTTTTTGCATTATATGCCCATTTTCATGAATTTTTAGCTCCCAGGGGATGCATTTTTCACTAAAAACATAAGTATGACTTTTTTTGTAAAATTTTCCGAACTTTTCATTAAAAATACTTTTAAAGACATTAATGTATGCTGTCACACTTTTGTAAGTCATTTAAACCTTAAATAGTGAAAATCAGCAATTCTGCTCCGGACTCTGGTAACCTAATACTGTCTAAAAGATGTCTTATTATAGTCAGAAACTGCCTAAAAATTTCCAGAGTGGGTCTAAATCATTAAGATCACTCATGGTCAAAATATCCGGGAAAAGTGCCCGAAATATTAATAGAAATGTATATTTGTTGCCTTATAACGATGAATCTAGTAGCATGATCATTGCAAAAAAATTTATGCACTTACCTTGGAATGGTAGAAAAGTATCTCCACTTGTTTCAGTATCCATCTAATCCCTTGTAAGCTGCTAAAAATACAAATTATTATATACAAATGTAAAAAATTAATTTTTAAACATTTATAATGCTGGATTTTTAGTTTTACATCCCTTACAAGAATTATAATACTAATCTGAAGGATTACTATAAAAGTCTCAACATTATTATTATTATTATTCAGCAATACATTGTTTAGATTTCACAAACTTGTCACTGTCACGTTATCATATTATTCATTATAATTATATATCCGATTTATTTATATATCTTTTGTATTAAATACGTATATTCAGTTATTGTAATAATGATGTTTATATATTTATGGTAATCCTTCAGATTAGTATTATAATTTTTGTAAGGGATGTAAAACTAAAAATTCAGCATTATTAATGTTTAAAAAATAATTTTTTATAATTTTATAATAATATTTGTATTTTTAGCAGCTTACAGGGGATTAGATGGATACTGAAGCAAGTGGAGATACTTTTCTACCATTCCAAGGTAAGTGCATAAATTTTTTTGCAATGATCATGCTACTAGATTCATCGTTATAAGGCAACAAATATACATTTCTATTAATATTTCGGGCACTTTTCCCGGATATTTTGACCATAAGTGATCTTAATGATTTAGACCCACTCTGGAAATTTTTAGGCAGTTTCTGACTATAATAAGACATCTTTTAGACAGTATTAGGTTACCAGGATCCGGAGCAGAATTGCTGATTTTCACTATTTAAGGTTTAAATGGCTTACAAGAGTGTGACAGCATACATTTATGTCTTTAAAAGTATTTTTAAAGAAAAGTTCGGAAAATTTTACAAAAAAAGTCATACTTATGTTTTTAGTGAAAAATGCATCCCCTGGGAGCTAAAAATTCATGAAAATGGGCATATAATGCAAAAAAGTGCTAAAATGTCAACTTTGACTCTCTGTAACTTAAAATAATGGCATAGAAAAAATCTGAAAAAATTCAGGAGAACTACTGGATACCTCTAAAACATATTCCCACAGTTATAGCAATATTTATTTTTTTCATCTTCGATGTCACAGAGAACCACCCACATATATATATATATAGTCATAGTGTGTGTTCTATGGTTTAAAATCGACCTGCAGCAACGCAAACTCGTTGCACAGGCGATTGGGATGGTTGTCCAACATTGCAACGAAAGAAAGCAAGAGAGAAAAAGAGCGAGCGATCGACTAATCATTATACGATTTCAGCATTTATTAGAAGTAAGTCGTACCACTTCACGCGATCGCGTTTTACTCGGTAGCTAATAAATAGTTAATTATTTACATATCTATATATGGGCTATATTACGGCAAGTGGTATTTTGAAAATTTTAAATCGCACCAAATTTTGAGAACAGAATGGCAATATCTTTCAGAAAATAGAAAAAAATTTTTAGGTGTTAAAAATAATTTGACTCAGAAAACCTCATAAAATCACTAATTTTCATGTATTTTAGGGCATAACTTACACAAGCGGTCTTGGACAATAATCTAACCCCAGCCATTCGACGGCTCTCGAAAAATGTGATCCTTTGAGCTGTTATAGATCAAAATTGATTATGGCGTGGTCGCCTCTTTTTGATATTGAATATTTCCGGGTGTTCTATCTCTTCGAGGTTTTAAAAGTAAGAATTGTAACCTACGTAGATAAGTTCTAAAGATTATTTTGGACAAAAGTTGTTTCTAATGTTTTTGAAAAAAAATCAATAGATTTTGAGATAAATGGCTTTGAAAATAGCATTTTTTCTAAAAAATTGAAAAATTTGCATTTTTCATGGTGGAATAACTCTTAGGCAAATTATTTTTAACACCTAAAATTTTTTTTCTATCTTCTGGAAGATATTTCTAGCCTGTTCTCAAATTTTGGAGCGATTTAAAATTTTCTTTGTACCACTTGACGTGAAGTAGCCCATATATATACATATATCATTACAAGTATTGATTAACCGTGAAAAGGTAAATCTAGGTTGGTTTTCCTGCACTCTAGACGACCATATTTTCATTTTTCAATGTTTCAATTGCTGTGGTTTAAACCACCTTGCCAGGGATTGCAAAGAGAAGCTCTCCCGTCAATTTTCTCTGGAGAACACAAATCGAGCGGTTGTAAGTCGAATTTGACCCTGAAGTGTATAAACTGCCTACAAGCAATATTTTCTGCGCCCGACTGTACACATGCGGCCAATGATAAGACAGGTTGTCCAATATTGTGTAAGAAATTAAAATATAAATTGTCTTTTATTAATTATGGCTAATTTTACGTCTTTCAATCAATACTAGGCAGCCCCTGCTGCACATATTGAGGATGTTAAGCGTGTCCTTGCCACACACAATCTACATATTTTGAGCGTCAGTGAGACTTGGCTCAATGAAACCTCCACCAAGCTGCACTCAGATGTACCTGGTTTTTGTATCTTTCGAATCGATCGTGTTGCTAAATCAAGCGGTAGAGTAGCGCCGTTTGTTAAAAGCTCCATTATATCTCGTTTTTATTATTCCTTGGAGCAACCTTCTTTGTACTTGAAGCGTCCTGAATTCTTATTTGTTGAAGTATTTTTGTGTAGTGCTAAATTATTCTGCGTTGTTGTTGCCGAATGCTGGTTATTGGACGTTGGTCGAGGATGCTGTACTGAACTTCAACAGTGATTGCGATAATATCATAGTGATGGGAGACCTTAATATCAATTGGTCAGTCTCTTCGACGCAGCGTACAATTCTCCGTGAGTATCTCGAAGTTTGTGGCTTAGAGCGTCTTATTTACGGCAATACGCATCATTGTGCTAGGGCCGGATCTCACTCTGCTATTGATTACATCTGCGTTGATGACCTATCTCGTGTTAGGTATTCTGAGCAAAGCAGCTATTCTGATATCTCAGACTATGACGTTTTATTTGCAACGCTATCATACGGGGTACTGGTTGCACAGAATGACCTTAGAGTGAGACGTTCCTTCAGGGATCGTAGCATGGTAGCGTTTGAGCGAGATCTGCTGGTTTTGGTTTGGCTTCATCACGATAGTACTCGGAATTTGGATTTCAAAGTTGATCTTTTCAATAATAGTGTCTTTGAACTTTATGATAACCATGCCTGCCTGCGCGAATATAGTGTCAAGGCTAAGCGTAGTCCTTGGATCTCCCCCAAAGAAAGAGAGTTGATTAGACGGAGAAATAAGGCATGGCGTAGGTACAGGGGATCTGGCCATCTAGATGACCATAATCGTTATAAGGTAGTGCGGAACCTCACCCAGAATACTTTGCGGAATACTAAGCGCAACTATTTTAAATCCAAGTTGGCTGCTTTTACTGGCGGATCTGAGATGTGGAAGGTTATCGATGGATCAAGCTTGAAATCTTCTCGCGTTATGCTAGACAAGCACCCTGTTGCGCCGGGGGACTTGCATCCGCATTTCGTGGGCTTAAGTTCTGTTCCGGTCCAAAGATTTTATCTCCAACATGCACGAACTTCTCCGGATAATAGATTTTTCTTTAAGCATGTCGACATGGCGGAGCTGATAAACGCTATTAATTCTGCTAAATCCAACGCTACGGGAGTCGCTAACCTCCCTTTGAGCTTCATCAAGGAAATCTTACCCTTTGTGTCTTCGGTTGTGATGCATGTTTTTGATGCCTCTCTCCAGTCGGGCGTTTTTCCTTCTAAATGAAAGGCTGCGCTAATCAAACCCATTCTGAAGGTCGCCCTCCCTTTACTTTATTATTACTTATACATTACTATCTTATGCGCCATCTCCAAGTTTCTATAGTGTTTGCCTATCGCCAGATTCTTGAGCATATCACCGACCTCGATATAATTAATCATTTTCAGTCGGGGTTTCGCAAACACTATAATGTTCATAAGGCTACTAATAATCTTGTTCATAGTTTTATGTGCAACATAGATAGAGGCTTAGTCACGCTTATCGTTTGATATGGTAGATATCGCTTTGCTTTGTGACAAGCTCCGATTTTATGCTTTCTCGGAGTCTTCTATTAGATGAATTAGGTGTTATCTTACGGGCAAATCACAGTTCGTGAAAATCGCTAACGAACGGAGATCGGATACTTTACCTAGAGTGAGGGATGTTCCGCAAGGCTCGATCTTGGCTGTCGTGTCTCCTCTTTATCAACGACCTGACTGACTGTTTGGACGACTGCTCTTTTCATCCGTATGCGGATGACTTTATTGTGTATACTAGTGGTCGACTTGCTGATATTGGTTCTGTTGTTGGCAATGTTAATAGGGACCTGGTTCGCGGTACTACTTGGGCTGATAATAATGGGCTCACAAGGAGAGGTCACACCCTCTGGGAAACGGATCCTTACCAAACCCTAGGATATGGTTTCTGCTATAAAAATATGAATGATGCCAGAGTTTTAGTGTCCAATGCCCATTTTTACGATAGATATAATCAAATAACGATAAATCTCGCCGAAAAGACCCTTGAGTTTGATCGCTTATAATTCTGAAACAATTAAAGATATAAATTTAAACTAAATTTTAAAAGAAAACTGAGGTCGAGTAGGTACGTTTTGAAACAAAGGAAGCTCAAATATTTTTATATGGTTAAAAGTTATGGGAGAAATAAGAATTAAACGAAATTTTGGCCTAAAAAACCATTAAATTGTAACTAAATTTTCGATAAAATTTTGGCTAATTTTTATTTTTTCCATAACTTTTGACCATGTTAAGATATATATGCTTCTTTAGTTTCAAAACGTATCTACTTGATCTTAGCTTTCTTTTAAAATTTAGTTTAAATTTATATCTATAATTGTTTCCGAATTATAAGCGATTAAGCTCAACGGTTTTTTCGGCGAGATTTATCGTTATTTGCTTATATCTATCGTAAAAATGTATCGAAGAAACTATATCCTAGAGTTTGGTAAGGATCCGTTTTCCATAGGGTGTGGCCTCTTCTTGTCAGTATAAATGCTCGCAAGACCAAGGCGCCGTGGGCGGGTTCGAGGGGCTTCATCAGTAGGTTGAGGGCTATGGCCATCCCAGATGTTCTCGTCGGTAGTGAGGTCGTTGACATCTGTCTCTCTCCAAAGATCTTAGGCGTAATGATTAACAGCACACTTTCCTGGAGGGAGCAATCCACGGTCACAGCTAAGTGGTTACTTCTATCGATTATGCGTCTTAGAAAGTGCGGACAATCAATTTTGTCCAGCATCAGGCTGACCTTGGTTAAATCTCTTGTTTTGTCCCATTTGGACTACTACCCTGGTCTTTTTTAGACCTCTCGAACTAACTGATACTAAAGCTATCCAAGTGTAGAAATGCTGTGTTTAGGTTCATGTCTGCTTTATAAAAATTCGAGCAGATCTCGCCAGTTCATAGAGACCTGGAAATCCTTCCTTATTCTTTACGAAGGGACTGTTTATACATACGTTTACTTGTTGCACAGTATCAATGACAAAGTCATTAATAAAGACTTTCCTTCTTATCTTGGTCAAGTGTTTACCTTCCGTCCAGTTGATAGGTATGGATCTTCAAGCATTCATTCACTGTCGGTGTAAACTGGCTCTGGAATCAACTCCCCGAGGACTTGCGTTTGAAAAGCGAAAATTTTATTTTTTAAAATTTGCTACACGTATATCTATTAGGCAGCTCTTAATTAATTTAATTAAACTCTTAGTTTATTATCTTCATATTTATATTTTCATAGTTATTTTATTTAAATTTACATTTATTTTGTAACGGAGTGAATCTTTGCTGGGGCCTTGCTCAGATTCCAGGATTCGGTCAGGAAGGAAATTGAAATAATTATACCGTAATTTAATTGTAAAGTCTAATTATATATATATTTACAAAGCTATGTTGTGTACAAAAATAAAAGAATAAATGGGATCGCCGTTTCCCCTGCTAACTGGGATGCGAACTTAGTTAATCTAGAATCAAACCAATAAACAATACTTAGTACTACGCGACTTACAAACTTTACAATGCTACCTTATGACTAGTTTCCTAAACGGACGCAATTAACGGATATCGTGTATGCTCGCACGGAAATACGGTTCGGGCTAATAAGTATGTTCACGGGGATACGGTCGGGATAATCCACGTGTGCTCACGAGAATGCGGTGCTCACGAAGATATGGTCGGGGATTTTAATAACCTTACGTGTGCTCACGAAAAGGCTACGGACAGGATTAGACACCACGTGTTCTCACGAGGTGACTACGGTAGGATGCGGTTACGGTAACGGTCGGTGCGGTATATGGTAACTCGTGTTTACGAACGTGTGCTCACGAACGTATCCACGGGCGTCTGCACCAGGGTTAGGATTCAGTCTGGCCGTGTGCTCACGACCAGCTTCCTCCGGCCCCCTGATCCAGACTGGTTACAGCGGTTCTCGGCGCGCCTTACATACCCGATCTGCAAGAGCGCGCATGCGCAGAACGCGGTTGCCCCACTCCGAACGAGGTCAATGAACTGGCCAATAGGCGCAGTAGTGGGGGAGCGGTCAATGACCCTAATCTATTTATAGCGCTGTCGTTGCACTCGCGTTTAACGGCACGTGTTAGTCGCGAAGCTATCTTACAATACTACGAGTCTTAAACCTAATGATTAATTATACTTGTTAACTTAATAATTATTATGCTAAATGATTAATTAGCACGTGCAATTTTTGCGCGTCGCATTCCTCTCTTTCTTCGGAGAGTGAAATTTCGGTATATCACTCTTACAATCGGAGAAAACAAAAAAAAATATTAAAGAATAAAACTACTATCTTAATTAACGCAAAAGTGTGTAAATTTACCAGTTTTACTGCGCCGTCATGTCGAATGTCACCCGTGCGTGGATTCAGCCGTAGGAGTCTTTTGTACCCTTCGTATCGGACCACGTACTTTTTCACTCCTAGTGGTACCGAGACCATGGGACCATCCGGAATCTGTCGTAAGACGTGCGGCAACACCTGGGTTCGGTCTTGGTACCGGGGTCTGTCTATCTCCGGTGCGGGTACTATCATCGGTGGTTGCACTGGTTCTGGTTCTGGCTCTGGTTCTGGGTGCAGTACCGGTGTTGATGGTCGGTTCGGGCCTTGCTGTCCGTGTCTCCCGTCTATGGCGAAGAGCGGCAGGGGCAAGTCCATGGGTGTGTGTCGTACCGTGGGTTGCGTGGGTGCGTCATCGATACTGGTTAGATCTATGATCTCGATTGGTGCCGTGTCCGCTTGTTTCGGACGTAATATGCGGTACCGGCGTCTTATTGGCACTTCGCTTATGATCCTCGGTTTTCCTTGTACCACTGCGGTTGTCCTATTTGGAATTTGTGACGGAGTATACGTGAGAATGGTTGAGGCGCTACTGCTTACTGCCTGCGGCACGTATTCCTCTGGGTCTTCCTCCCGTAGACTGTCGAACCACGCGAAACCGGTCGCGTCCAATTCTTCTATCATTTGCTCTAATGTTAGCTGACACTCCATTATGCTGGTTAATGCGTTGATATACGAGTGTATACTTATATCCTGTAGTGTCAGTTTCATTTGTGGGCAGCGCGATTCCCTTGTCGCCACCATGCGTCTTTTCTTGGAAGCTTTATTTGTATGTTCGGTTGATCTCTTTTACATTAGCTTCATGTTTTTCCACTTAATTAATTCACTTACGTTTCTTATTTCGGAGCGGCGGATGTGAATTCGGAGTTTGGCTTTCATATTATAATATAAATTATCTAATTGTTCCTCAGAAAAATTATAAACTTGTCTTAACTCAGGGGTCATGTTCAGGGGGATACGGTCGGGATAATCCACGTGTGCTCACGAGGATGCGGTTGGGATAATCTACGTGTGCTCACAAAGATACGGTCGGGATAACCCACGTGTGCTCACGAGGGTGCAGTCGGGATAATCTACGTGTGCTCACGAAGATACGGTCGGGATAATCCACGTGTGCTCACGAGGATACGGTCAGGATAATCTACGTGTGCTCACGAAGATGCGGTCGGGATAATCCACGTGTGCTCACGAGGATACGGTCGGGATAATCCACGTGTGCTCACGAGGATGCGGTTGGGATAATCTACGTGTGCTCACGAAGATACGATCGGGATAACCCACGTGTGCTCACGAGGGTGCGGTCGGATAATCTACGTGTGCTCACGAAGATATGGTCGGGGATTTTAATAACCTTACGTGTGCTCACGAAAAGGCTACGGACAGGATTAGACACCACGTGTTCTCACGAGGTGACTACGGTAGGATGCGGTTACGGTAACGGTCGGTGCGGTATATGATAACTCGTGTTTACGAACGTGTGCTCACGAACGTATCCACGGGCGTCTGCACCAGGGTTAGGATTCAGCCTGGCCGTGTGCTCACGACCAGCTTCTTCCGGCTCCCTGATCCAGACTGGTTACAGCGGTTCTCGGCGCGCCTTATATACCCGTTCTGCGAGAGCGCGCATGCGCAGAACGCAGTTGCCCCACTCCGAACGAGGTCAATGAACTGGCCAATAGGCGCAGTAGTGGGAGAGCGGTCAATGACCCTAATCTATTTATAGCGCTGCCGTTGCACTCGCGTTTAACGGCACGTGTTAGTCGCGAAGCTATTTTGCAATACTACGAGTCTTAAACCTAATGATTAATTATATTTGTTAACTTAATAATTATTATGCTAAATGATTAATTAGCGCGTGCAATTATTGCGGGTCGCAATTTTATTGTAACTAAATTGTATCTATTACGATACTGTTCGCTCTTGTTGTTCAAATTCGTCAAGTGGTGAGGTAAATAATACCTTACCGTTATAATACCATGTACGATGTAGCCATGCAAATCGACTGATTTTTTTTAATTTTTAAACTTAAATAATAAGAAAGTATTCGAAGATACGTCGTAGGCGATTACTTATCCAATCCCGAATAAAACTATTATCTATTTTAAGCAACAGCTTTTACGCGATTTTCAAGTTTTGGTAAATTCAAAAACTATTACTTATAAGGAGAGGACCAACCCTGCCAGAAACAGATCTTTATCAAACTTTAGCATATTTTTTCTACTATAAAAATATAAAGAAAGTCGGAGTTATAGAATCTAATTCCCTTTCTTACCATTGATATAAGCAATAAACGAAAAATCTCGCCAAAAATACTCTTAAATTTGATTGCTTGTAACTCGGAAACGAGTAAAGGTAGTCTTTTAAACTTAAGTTCAGAAGAAAACTAAGATCGAGTAAATATATAAAAAAAAAAGTTCAAATGTCTTAATTTAGTCAAAAGTTTTGGAAGAAATACAATTTATATTTTTTTTTTTTTTATTATTTTAACGTCGCTCTTTTTATGCTTCCAAACCGGTGCTAATCAGCGACGGAGGTCATACGATGTCTTGGTGAAGAAAGCACTTGTTGAAAATACATTCGCCAGTGGTGCTTGTATCAATCGGCCGGGGCCGGGAATCGAACCTGGGACCTCCAGATTACAAGCCCGACGCCCTACCGACCGAGCCATCGCAGACAATTTATATAATGGAGATAATCGAAAATAATATATGACAAAGCCAAGGGAAAACAATGATTATAGGAACACGAAAAATTTAAGATTTTATAATTATACCGATTCTTACTTATTCTTCGATTATACCGACTCAGAAGCGTCAAGTCATTTTCAATTATATGAAAATTATGAAACGTTTATAAAATTTGACACATACCAATCGTATGAAATCTACGAGCAAGAACAAAGAAATGAAATAAATCAAAATGACAACGACAAAGACCTATACAATCAAAGTAAAGAAGAACAAGAGTTATATGACGATTATAATAATGACGAGATACAAGTACATCAGATCGACGAGGAGTTGGATCTAAAGAATTATGCAAGTAAAGCAAGCGAAAGTTGTTCGATTACTATCTAAGAGGCCGTCGTTTCCTCATTATAACAGATCATAAACCACTCGTTTGGTTCATAAACTCGGTAGACCCGGCATCCAGAGTTAATAGATGGATTTCTATTGTGGCTCACGCACTGTAAGTGCTAACTCGTAACCTGCACCCTGATCCCCAGTGCAGCTTTACATCCTATATCAAGTAACCGTTTTTTGAAATCTTGATCTAAACTTATTAATCTTACATTTTTTGTTAATGAATATTTTGAGAAATATGGCCATAAATGACTGCTTTTAATACATGACTCTATTATTTTTGTTCTGTTTCCGTGTTTTATTATTGGAAGTGTTTGCCTAAAATCGCTAGATGTTACAATTATTTTACCTCCAAAGGGTTATTTTTACAAATGTCTTTAAAAAATTTGTCAATAGCTTCAAAAGTGTATTTCGAAACCATCGATATTTCATTCCATATAATTACTCTTATATTTTTTAAAAAAAATTCCATTTTTTGTATTTGGAAGAATATTGCATGTTGTTTGTTCATTAACTTGCGATGGTAATTTAAATATATTATGCACTGTTTTGCCACCGATTAATAAATTAGCAGCGATTCCAGTCCATGCCATTGTAATTAATGGCATTTTCTTTAAAGTAAGATACTTAATGATTACATTATGCTAATAACTTTTTCAACTAACACCAGGGTCATCTATAAGGTATAATGATTTTCCGATATTATTAACAGCAACTTCAGTAATTAATTCAAACATATATTTTTGATCAACTCGTAATGAATTAATTATACTTTCAACCTGTGTATACATTCTTCTATTGTACAACTATCTTCAATTTGATAAAATATCTTCTTCAATTTCAATGAGTTTAGTGAATTTTGGAATACAAGTATATAAGCAAATAACTCACACATAGAACGAAGAAATTTGAATATAGATGCTTCTGTTAAACATTTTTCCCACTCATCATCAGTGCTAATTAATCGTTTGGATATACAAGCATATTCGTATTTTTCGTGGACTATTCTATTTACAGTTCGTAAGTCTTGAAGAGATCTAGCACCTCGAACGTGTAAAAGCAAAAGTCGTAAAAGAATGTTTCACGTTTGTTTGGATTTATATAATACATTCTGCTTATAATTGGCTTTGTAATTTTTTTTCTATTCTGCCATAGGTTTTCTTTTTTAAGATAAACATAGTGATGTGGAATTTCATGATATAAACAATGTCTAGCATCTTCATCTTGTTTATTTAATTTAAACCAAAATGTTAATGTTGTATCAACATTTTTATCTATTATTGCATTTTCATAGCCTTCTTTAAAATAAACATTTTGTTCGTTTTTCTTATGAACAGCTAATCTATAAATTTTGTAAGATTGTTGATATAATTTATATTCCAAAATACGGTGCATGGCTTCAGGTGCACATACATATCTTGTAGAAATATGTTGAGTGATTTCATCATAATTATATACGTCGTCTTTACAGTCCTTACCATTTTCTTCTTTAGTTCTTAACGAATGCAGTTTTCGGTTCTTTATGAAGATATTTAAATAAGTATTTTATAGCTTTTATAGTACTAGATACTTCTACATTTATGTGACACTCTAATAATAATAATAAATATGGATTGTAAGGTACCACAAAACCATTATTGGCAATTCTTATTTTTGAATATATTATTTTTACACCATTATTTGTACGGCGATAAATAGGATAACTATCAGGATTGTATTGCGTTCTATCTGTAAACGGATTGAGAAAAGTTTTTAAAGCAATATGTCTCATCTTCACTCACACATATACAATTTATATTTTGCTGACCGCATGGACCGTATATCATATTATTCTTTTCTATAGTATATAACCTGGGATTCTTTTTTGCATCAGATATTAAAGTATCAATTTGATCAGTGTCCCGAAATTTATCACCTGCACTCAACCATATCAACATATGAATATGTGATAATCCTCCTTTTTGAAATTCAATTACATAAATAAATTCTATAACTTTACCAAATGTACTTTTGTCAATAAGTTCATTTTTTTAAAACTTTTACTTTTTCATGCAATACTCTTGATATCAAATCTGGGCGATCTAAAGTTGTTTCAAATAGTTGCAAATTGTCTTGTTATTCTTTCCACTTAGGATTGCAAGTCATTGTTGAAAATATATCTGGTTTACCATCGTTCTGTAATTGAGTCATTGAATCCAAATAATTTGTTATATCGCTCAAGGACTTCCTATGTAAGACGATGGAAGTATTACCATTTTTCCAATTTGAGAATTATCAATGTTTTTCTTATTAAAACTATGATCCATTAATCCTTTATACATTTCAGTTCGTAATTGTGCCTGGTGATTCCGTAAATAATATAATCGGCTACCTTCAATTCTTGTCCATACATCAACAATAAATTGTTGAGACAAATTTTTTAAATTTAATCATGGATTAAAAGTGCCACGGATACTTACAAGGAGAGGTCACACCCTCTGGGAAACGGGTCCTTACCAAACTCTAGGATATGGTTTCTGCTATAAAAATATGAAGAATACCGGAGTTTTAGTGTCCAATGCCCTTTTTTACGATAGATATAAGCAAATGATGAAACATTTTGGCAAAAAAACCCTTGAGTTTGATCGCTTATAACTCGGAAATAATTAAAGATGTACTTATAAACTAAATTTAAAAAAAAGCTGAGGTCTAGTAGATACGTTTTGAAGGAAAGGAAGCTCAAATATTTTGATGTGGTCAAAAGTTATGGCAGAAATAAGAATTAGACAAAATTTTGGTCTAAAAAAATCATTAAATTGTAACTCTAAATTTTTGATAATATTTGGCTAATTCTTATTTTTCCCATAACTTTTGACCATCCCAGGCGGAAATTGAAACAATTAGAAGAAAATAATAAAAATGAATAAATATTATAAAATTATAAAAATTGTTGTTATTAGTTAATAATTTTTTCTAATTTATAACAGCATTGTAAAAAAATGTATGAGTGTATGTGTGTAAAAGTAAATTAAATTATTAGTAAATTATTATAAATTACGGTAAAAAAGTAACGATTTCACAAAAAGAAAAAAAGTAATAAAAAATTATAAAAAAAAATAAAATGTTCAATTTATTATAAACATACAATATAACGGTAAGCGAGTTACCGATCAGGTGAGTAACCGAAAAGAGTATAGAGAAGAATGCGCGCGCAAGGAACGCAGAAGTTCGCGAGCGCACGGTGAAAAACAAAGTGTTTGATAGCCGGTGTAACTCTTTTTACGTGAGAAAAAGAACTGAAAGACTGATGCGTTTTGTGTGTGGGTGTGAGGCATTCTCCCACAGTAATGGAAAGAAGGAAGCCAGGAGTCGGCAGTCTTCCCGACCGTTGGACTGAGAGAGAGAGAGAGATAATCCCGAGGCCAACCTCTCTCTCCGTTGCCCAGCCTTTTCCCGCCGGTACGAAATATTCAGATTCGCGTTAAGTGGTGCACCACGTTTAGACCCGCGTGTCTATTTAATATTTCGTATCCCGATTTACCTGGTACGGTCCAGGAGGGGAAGCGTTCCTCTTTTCCCCCCTCTCGTGACAAATCCCGCCCGGATAGACAGGTCGGTGGTTCGCGGGAGCCACTTCGTCAGTGATACATACGTCACACGGTGTGACGTATAGCCATCAGGTTAAGCAGCCGATCGTTCCCGGATCGGTTGCTTATTCTTCACCCGTTAATAAGTGTTAACGAGTTGTTTTCGCGCTGACCTCGGGGGTAGTCATCGGTATGACTCCCCTTAAATTGTTAAAGTTGATTTATTGTTGTTTGATTATTTATTTAATAAATTGACTCGGCTAGACGATCTTTCTCGTCGATTAACATAATATATCGATTGTTGATAACGTTTTTACCGGTCATAGTCCTATCCTACAAATACCGCCCTCTCCGGCGTTTATTCTAGTTGGCAATTTTGGGCATAGGGCCCAACACACAATATTAAAGTCAAACGAGGTGTTTGACGTTATTAACGGCATTGCACGGGAATCAAAGTGATTCCAGGCCGCATCGTAGGACTGTACACTTATGGTTGGTAAGTTGGGACAGATTGGGCCTGACCGGGGCCTTACATTCCCCAATACCCACCCTGTTACAACAAAAATGATTCGAAAAAATTAATAATAGTTACTAATTAATTAATTTTGTTGTCAGAGTGAAATACTCATGATTTAAGAAAAAAGTACTAAAAATTTATAAAAAGTAATAAAAATTAATAATAGTTCTAACTAAATGTTATCAATTGTTTCAAATCTAGACATTTTAAATTATTATTAAAAGTCAATAATTTTTTATATTTTTTCTTATTTCCGCCTGGGATGTTAAGATATTTAAATTTCTTTGGTTTCAAAACGTATCTACTCGATCTCAGCTTTCTTTTAAAATTTAGTTTAAATTTACATCTTCAATTGTTTCCGAATTTCAAGCGATCAAGCTCAATGGTTTTTTCGGCGAGATTTTTCATTATTTGCTTATATCTATCGTAAAAATGGGCATTGGACACTAAAACCCCGGCTTTCTGCATGATTTTATAGTAGAAATTGTATCCTAGATTTTGATAAGGATCCGTTTTCCAAGGGTGTGACTTCCTCTTGTTAGTTTATACGAAGAATATTGGAGCATAGATATCTTCGCATACTTATTATCGTTATTTGCGCTATTCATATAAGTACTCCATCCAGATTCACCAAACGGAAACATTAACTAATAAACCATAGGATCAAGGTGTCTACTAAGAATACTTATTTTTTGTACTTTATCACTTTTTGGATAGATACAAATATCCCGATTTATTGGTGGTTCATCAACGTTTCCTACATATGCGAAGCTATTTCGTTACAAGTAGTAAAGTATGATTTATTAGTAGAAGAACTATATCGCGTTAATGAAATGCATACTACTTGGTGTTGATGCTGACTTTAATTTTGTTTCTTTCTTCTTTTTCTACTTCGTTCATCATTTTATAGGCTTTTGCATACAAATTGTTTGACGATAGAAAATTACATAAAATATTTAATAATTTTACATTAGGTTTATTAATTTTGTAGTCATTCGCTCTATATTTATTTGCAATTTCATTATCAATAATATATAGTTGATTGTATTTAGGAGTTTCATTTTCGTTTGGATATAATGAAAATGAATTGTGATACACTTGACCGCATATTTTAATGGTATGTGGTCTAGCAGATTTAAAATATTTCAATTTTGCTCCGAAACTGGCAAATGCAAATGAATTTTTGTATTCTCGAACATTTTTTTTGTAACTAATACTAATTAAATCATTATTAAATAATAGATTTGTTAATTCTTCTGGATACATTCTATTGCTTAATAGAACTTCATTTTTGTGACAATAGTGAATAAAAGTTTTATCATATGATACTTTACTTGCAAAATATTTTGCTTTAGAAAACTGATATTTTTTATCCAGTTTGCCTGTAAAATGTGTTGGAATAATGCCTTCATTAAAAGTACTATTAGCATTTAATCCTTTTTTAAAATTATTAATAGTTTTGATTTTAATGCTTTGTATATTTACACTGCTTTGTTTTCGTTTTCTATTGTTGATAGGTAATGTTTTCAAATTTTGGTTTGTTTCATTATAATTTGCATAATTCTTTCGTGTTCCTTTTCTTTGAAATATTTTATTAAATTCGATGTTTAAGCTACACAAATTTTCTTTTGTTAGATGACAATTCATATTTGTGTTGCCTTTAGTAGCCATTTTTAATTTTGTCTTTTTTTCTGATTTTATTATTAATCTATTATTTCTAACTCTTTCTGCTTCCTTCACTTTTGATTCTAAACTCATTTTAGATCGATTTTTTCTGGCTCTTTCTGCCTTTTTCATCTTTGACCCTAAACTCATTTTACATCGATTTTTTCTGGCTCTTTCTAATTCTTTTTCTTTTGCCTCTAAATTAATTTTTGATCTAATTCTTCTAGCTCCTTGTAAATCTTTATCTTTAGTTTCTACCTTCATTTGTAATCTATTTCTACGAGCTCTCTCTCGGCTTCTCTAAGCTTTAATTCTGAACTCATTCTCTTTATATATTCTCGAGACCTTTCTTCCGGAGATGTGTTTACTTCTTTCACTTTTGACTTCGGACTTAATCATAATTTTTTTCTAGAGCATAGTTTATCATAATATTATGTGTGTCATAATTTTTGTATAATTTATTTTAAATAAAAATATAAGATAATAGTTTGTATATTTTATTTTATCAATACTCTTTTATGTATTAGTATAATTATTAATTGTAATAATTGTATAATATTAAAACTTATGTAAGCAAATTTCGGGAACCGCGAGCGAAGCGAGTGTTTTTGGCTAGTGTAAAATTAAAGTTACTTGAATTGAATAAACTATTATCTGCTTGATTTGGTGTGACAATATCTATTAAATTTGTTACTTCTGTTTACTCAGTATTATTTAATAAAAGGCTTTGTTATCGTTTAATTTACTGAGTCCCAAACTGTGTCATCTAATTCAATAGCTGAATCTTTATATAAACTTTGTTTTAAGTCTGTCAACTTTGATGACTTAGGAGTATTACTTTCGTTAATCTCTGATAAATTTCGATCTCCTGTTGGTAAAGTAAAATGAATCGATTTTGACGGTGGAGAACGTATTATATTTTAACTTCCTTGAAAAGGATCCACTATTTGTTGTTTTAATGTGGGAATTTCTTTAATTAACCCTGTAGTTAATGGTTTACTATTTTCTGAATTTGACATTTGGTTTTCTGCATTATAATTTTATAAATAATAGAATTTTATTTACAAATCTTGAATAGAAAAATTTAACAAATATATGTATAATTTATTTAAAAAAATATATATGTGTTTTCTTTTTTAAACCAAATTATAATTGTGTGTATTACTTTAATTGTTAAATATGCTTCTATAACACTTGCGACGTGACCAAATTTTTGGTTAAAATGTTTAACCGTTTCCTGGTGGAAAAGCCGTAAATATTTAATTCTGAATAAAATAACCCTGCTCGGCCGACTCTCTCAAAGGAGATTCTGTTAAATTTACAGTGGACCGGCTTTCACTGTAATCTACAATAATTTTTAGTTAGCGTAAATAACTTAATAAGCGGATTTCTTACGGAACCCACTGTCACCACTACCACGAGAGAGATTTTCGGAAAACTATTAATTATTAATAACGCGCGAAAAACCCAACGTAAGGCGACGTAATTAACAAACAAATCCCATGAACCCAACGATCGATAATCACTAACACTCCCGAAAACAGAAACCACGTTTGACCAACAAATACTTCGTATAAAAATATTGGACACGACAATAATAATTGGATTGCTTACCTATCCGTTTAATAATCTATTAAATCAAATAAATAAACGTATGGATAATTGGATGATTCCTTATTTATCTCTTCCAACAATTATAAGAAATGGCTCCTTCCATAATTCTCTACAAGAATCAATACTCTGACAATTATTTGCGTCTAAATAACTGATTAAAATGGCTGCTAACAATACTCTCAAAAATATAACAACTCACAATGACTATTGAAGCTAGACTCTCTTTTTTTTCGGAAACTACCCTCCGTAACCGAAAATTTAAACAATCTATGCTTTTCTCACTTGTTGTCCCGTTTTCCTATCTCTCTCGTGTCACCTGCGGAAGATAAGTCATTATTTGACTTATCTCCATTTAATTACATGTCACAGGTGCCCCTCCGCTACCATATAGTCCTTACTAATCTCAAAAATGACAACTCATTTGCATAAGTTATCATTGTCCCACCTATTACAGTAAATATACGTGTATTACAGAATTACTGTCATAATACCATTTTATACAGTAATTCCATACAGGACATATCGTCCTTACTATGAAGTATTTAGTAATGCTTCTATATATCCTACACGTATCATCTATATACCCGATCGATCCCCACTAAACGTGTTCCGAAACTCCCTACGTATCGATACATAAATCCCTACGTCGATAAAAGCGCGGACCTTCTAGTTACTATGCGTGCGCTTGAATCTCGATCAATTCAAGATGGCCGCAACTAAGTTCAAACCGGCACGTAAACAACGCGCTTCGCGACCATTTCACCGCGTGCGCGCGATCCCCCACCGGTGGGGACGACGATACATCGTTCCGCGGGTGTTGTGCGCGTTTGTAGTGAGTGCGCGTACGTATACTCGCGTGTATACGCCGTGCGCGAGGACGAACGACGGTTCCCCCCACCAATGCTTCACAAGGTACTATGCGCAACAAGGATGGTAATGTTTACATAATTGTTTATTGCATATTTGCAATAAACAATGATGCAAAACTCACAAAATCGGTAAGTATTGATAAAATCTTCCACCGAATTCCTCCGTTATCTCGTTTTAATTCACATCTCCGTTGTAATTAATTCCTGATTTCCCTTATCCTTTTTCCCCATTCAACACCCAATATTTATATATTTTCCTATTTCAGATGCTGGTGTCTTGGAGTAGCCGACTACCCCGGGAACCCCGCTTCCTGTAGCAGAGAACCCCGGGGCAGCCGACCAACAACTCCTCGACGGCATCCCAACTACTATTCATGGATAACCTCCGAACCAGGTAATTTTACCTTCAATTGTAATATACTTATAATATCACATATTAATATTTCCTATTCCTTTTTAGGTGCCGCTTGATGATGACACCATCACACACTCTCTCTTAAGGGGACGCCAAAGCCACTTTAGAAATTCAAATTTCGCGCCAAAAACGTAATCGATTATTCCGTGTTTATTGTAAAACTAATTATTTTAAATAAAAAAAAAGATTTGTCCCCCCTAGTTGTCATAAAAAGCAACATTTCTGCCAAGTTTCGTTTGTCTGAAAACTTTGACCTACTAAAAAATGGTGAAACATAGCCTCTTTGTTTAGTAGGTCAAAGTTTTCAGGAAAACGAAACAATATTATTTACTCTCACTTGGCAGAAATGTTGCTTTTTATGATAACTAGCGGGGACAACTCTTTTTTTTATTTAAAATAATTAGTTTTACAATTAACACGGAATAATCGATTACGTTTTTGGCGCGAAATTTGAATTTCTAAAGTGGCTTTGGCGCCCCCTTAAATATCAAAAGTTGAGGACCCTAGTCTTTTATCGGGAATCGAACCTGACTCAACTTTAAACAATACTAAAAGGAAGATGCTTCTAGAAACTTAAAACAGTTAATAAATTTTGAATGTAATTCTTGCCTTTCCTACAATCCTACTAGTACACAATTTTCAAAATTTGAGGACGAGCCTTGTCTTTAAATCAGGATTCGAACCTGACTTAAATTAATAGAAAATATATATACCTTTTAATTAAATTAATTTTTAAATTTTCCGTAAATTATTAAATTATATAAATTAATTATTTATATTTTATATTTGTACTTTGCAATTCTTTGTATATTTTATATAATTATCTCTTAATTCAAAATTTTTCATTTTTGAGATTTTATTTCTAACACAAATAATTCTGGGTCAATAAATATGCTTAGTTCGCTTAAATTCACTATATAAGTTGTGTATGATTATTATTAACAAATCAATCACAACTTCAATATGAAACTCTATATATAAAAGAAAATATAAAGAAACTCAATGAACTTTGTAAGTATTTGAAAATTATCTCAAAAAAATGTGTATATTGTTTATTACTCTTATTATTTTTTCCTCTAGCCGGCTTTAATAAAACCATCAATTATCCCCGAATTGCTAAAAAATGTGATTTCAATTTCTGATCCCGTTTTCCGAATCGATTGTAATCTCGAGGACTGGGATTATAAAAATCCTGCACCTCGAAGAAAGTGAAGGGTCATTTTCGATGTAATTTTTCATATAAAATCCGAATCCGGGGTCTGAATTGCTCTATCACGTCAGGTTTTGAGTATCTTAACCTAAAAGTGCAAAAATCGCGATTTTTGGGTATATTTGAGGTTATGTAGCATCATCATATTCTTTTTTCTCATAAAACAACCAATGGTACCTTAACGTGCAAGTTTTGTTCTTCAAATGCCGTTGAGTTTGCTCAAATAGCTTATTTCTACATTGATATATTTCATTTTAAAGTTTTCGAGTTTCGTCAATTTCGTTATTCTCAAAATTCATATGATTCTGTAGTCTTTGACGTCCAAAGTACTCTCAGTTTTTAATACTTGTAATTCGAACTGACTGATTTTAGGTCAACATCTTCAATTTATCACAAGGAATATTTGTAACATATATAATTAGTTTAGAAACTTTAATCGAATTGTTTAATGATCTTATTTAACAAATTGTTGAAATTGCGAATTGGCCATTCGTTCGACTGATTGCTAATATCTAGGTCATTTACGAAAATCTACGTTCGCATTCTTTAAGTTGCATCACGACTTGTTGTCGATTTAATAATTGCAAAATTAAAAAGTATACGTTTTATGACGTAACAAAAATACGGAGACAATACAATTTACCAAAATGAACACCAGTTGCGGCTATACGCGACAAAGAAACGATGACGCGCGCGTTATCGATGCTATTACGATTCGCACAAGCTATAGCTATCGCGGGCTAATTCTTGGTCATGTACTTTAATATCAGGAGCGCGGGCACGAAGTAATAGCCGGGACAGAGTAGGCACTAGGTTAGATGTAGGGGAGAGGGAAGAAAAGGAGGGGAACCAGGATCTCGCGCACACTAAACTATATACTCGAAGATAAATAATTCACCAACTTCTCTATTAGAAGATAGGACTCTCGTTTCTCGAATACGCTATCTTTCTTTCTCTGTCTTTTCCGCTCGTTCATACTCGCTACTTTACTGCGGCGGGCTAAATTCACTAGGTGAGCGCAGAGCTCGTTCTCGGCGGGTCGAGCACGTCACAATCGTACGCCGAACGGGCGGACCGCGATCGCGCGCTTTAATGTGACTCAGCTGTTATCCTGCGGCTGGCTGTTATCTTCTTTACCTGGACGTCGCAGCTGCTACTTCCTTAAAGTAATAGTTTCGTTTATAATCTGTCACACCCCATTGGGGATCAGGGTGCGGGTGATAAAATCGATATCAATTAATAAAACAGAATTTATTATATGATATAAATTAAGTACACGGTTGCCAGTCGTGCTCGCGGCTATATATTAACGGCTGCTATTTATTAATAATTACGCTTAATTAATTATAACGTCGTTAGGGCTCGATAATTGGCTCAGTAGAATTTCACGCGCGGCGATATAGCTATTACTCGATCGAATATCCGCTCGATCGACGAAGATGGCGACGCCGGCCACGTGTGCGAATACGCGAAAAGGGGAATAGCGGCACACACACCTTACGAGGAGAGGAACACAGGTATGGGTAGCACTTTGCACAAACCTTATACTGCAATTTCGCTCTCTCGATTGCACCCGGTGCACACTCTCCGGACTCTCTCTATCGTACGGAAAACGGTCGAAAATGGCTCAAATCTCGCCTCGTTGCGTCTGCTCACGGCCGTGTTTCCGAGCTCTCTGCCTTCCTCCTGCGAGAGCGCCGCGCGCATGCGTCGTGGCCGTCTCCGCGTAGTGCGAGCGCGGCCGTATAGCGAGAGCGGCTTGATGTTGTTGTTGACGTTCTGCTAGGCTGTTCGAGTGAGACGACGACGACGACGACGACGAGTTGGCGACGACGAGGCTGCTATTTGATAATTATTACCTCGTTCCTTGCTATTTATCGGCTAATCGATCCATGAGTTTATTTTCAGGTGGACGACGAACCTTACTGCCGTGGTTAACGAGTCGTGGCTGCTCGGCAAATATATATATGCGTAGCGTCTGTAAAGTGCATTTTGCCCACGCTGGAATTGGTACAAATTTGCATCCACATAAACCGGCCTTGATTTCGTTGCTTTTAACTTTTTTATTGATGCAAAATTGTCAATGACTATATTGTACTGTCGGTATAGCATTATCACTGTAAAAAGGCGAACTATCACAATGTTCAAGCATAATTAAGAGCTGTTCCGAGGAAATGTTTTTAAAATCACGATAAATTATATTTTTAGAAGCTGTATTCAATGTACTATTGTATTTAAAACAGAAATGACGTTATTGTTATTGTTAAAAGGCGCAGCTACATTCTCCGAGTCAATAATAGACTCATTGTCATCCACTAGGATTACGTCTAAAAACGGCCTGTACTCTTTGCAAAAATTTTTGAATATGTAGGTTATGCTCTGGAATATTTTTAGCATATATAACTGTGTCGTCAAGAAGTAAAAATATTTCTTTACCTTGCATGTAGCTGAGAAAGTAACTGAAGAAGCTGGAGATTTGCACAACTCTATATGCATTGTTTTAAATTGAAATAAATCGCATGAAGAGGCAAAAGCTATTTTATATCAATTCTCATAAACTACCGGATCTTGTAAAAATCCTTCACATAAACTCAAAACTGAATATACGATTTTCTGGCCCGATTCGATAATATCCAGTATATTAGGTAGAGGATATCGATCTTTTAAAGTTTTATTGTTTAATAGTGGAAAAGTGACAACGAGTCAGTATTGTTCATTGCCCTGACTCTCAAACTTCTTTGTTACGAGAATTTCTCGAGTTCGTAATCCATTTGTGCTTGACAATTATTAACTGTATTGTCCAATAAATATATGTGGTATTTTATTTAATTTTTATTACCAGATTTCAAAACAACTTCATTTTCATAATTAACACAAGATAGACTCTTAACCATTCTATCGAACAATGGCTCTTCACTAATATCATATTTTTCCCTAATTTCTTTAACATTGTCCTTAATACCTGGTTCAGTCGCACCAAATACCCATGGTAATAGTTCAATATTAAATTACTCGAGTAACTGAGAAGTCCATTCAGATTATACGCAAGCTATCATATGTGATGCATTGTCATCAATTGGTTTGTTTTAGTATTATTTATTTGCCAGAAAGTCTCTTGAGAGCATATATTCATGGAGTAAAATAGAAACTTTACATATATAAGATAGCTTGCGTATCCAGTGACTTCAGTATAGTGGATATAAATTAATAATTGTTTAAACATGGTGAAATTCACTACAGCTGCAGTGATTATAAATAAATAGTTCAATATTAAATTACTCGAGTAACTGAGAAGTCCATTCAGATTATACGCAAGCTATCATATGTGATGCATTGTATTGTCATCAATTGGTTTGCTATAGTATTATTTATTTGCCAGAAAGTATCTTGAGAGCATATATTCATGGAGTAAAATAGAAACTTTACATATATAAGATAGCTTGCGTATCCAGTGACTTCAGTATAGTGGATATAAATTAATAATTGTTTAAACATGGTGAAATTCACTACAGCTGCAGTGATTATAAATAAATAGTTCAATATTAAATTACTCGAGTAACTGAGAAGTCCATTCAGATTATACGCAAGCTATCATATGTGATGCATTGTCATCAATTGGTTTGCTATAGTATTATTTATTTGCCAGAAAGTATCTTGAGAGCATATATTCATGGAGTATAATAGAAACTTTACATATATAAGATAGCTTGCGTATAATCTCAATAGACTTCCCAGTGACTTCAGTATAGTGGATATAAATTAATAATTGTTTAAAAATGGTGAAATTCACCACAGCTCCAGTGATTGGAAATAAATAGTTCAATATTAAATTACTCAAGTAACTGAGAAGTCTATTCAGATAATACGCAAGCTATCATATGTGATGCATTGTCATTAATTGGTTTGTTTTAGTTTTATTTATTTGCCAGAAAGTCTCTTGAGAGCATATATTAATGAAGTAAAATAGTAACTTTACATATACTAGATAGCATGCGTATAATCTCAATAGACTTTCCAGTGACACCAGTATAGTGGATATAAATTAATGATTGTTTAAACATGGTGAAATTCACGACAAGGAAGTCCATTCAGATTATATTAGTTTATACTTTTCAATACAGCAATAGTTCCACTTTCGTATTTCTGTAAAGGACTGCAATTTTTACTTTTTACCCTATTGTAAAGAGTAATTTTTATGATTTGCACTGTTCAAAGAGTAATTTTAGTTGTTTAGTTGTTTAAAAGGTGTAGTTTTAGGATTTTTAACGTCACATAAAGAGTAGTAAAGTCAACAAATTACTCATTTAAGGTTCAGTTTTTATACATTGGGGTTAAGAGTGTGTGATGAAACTTTTAGTTTGACTAAATTTTCCTCAACGATATATCAGACCCAATTTACACGAATCTACACCTTTCAACATAAATATTATAATTAATATATTAAATTAAAAATCTAAAAAAATTCATACAGGTATTTAAAACACCCGCAAGGGCATAGCGTATTGATTTTTTAAGAAATAATAATTTTTTTAATAATAATTGAGTAAACAATTTTTAGACGCCAATTATTGATAAATAAGTCATAAACTTTGAACGAAAACATTGTAATTTTAAATAATCAATTAAAAATCTGGAAAATTTTGGGTCTGTTGCTAACACTCAGACTAGGACATTCATTGCTAAGGCATTTTTAAGTTTTAATAATCACAAAACATAAACTAAAAATAGATAGATGAATTTTATTAAACAATAGATAAAGTAAAAAAATTTTTTACACAGACACTCGCGCGCACACACATACACACACACACACACACACACACACACACACACACACACACAGACCCACACACACGCACGCGCACACACTCTCCCACACTTACACACACATATATATATATACATCATTGTAATAGGGTATGATAAAAAAAATGATTAAAAACGTCTATTTAAATGTGATAAAAAAAATAGAACGAATCATCAAATAAAATATATATTACATTCAAAGATATTTCAAATTATTAGACTGACAGTACCATTTTAGTCTACGTTAGTATTACTGGGACCACTATACTTTAACATTATTTATGTATGTACTACATATTATTAATTATTATTTACTTATAATATTACTTATATATTCCTGATATAATATTTAAATTGATACACAAATGGACAAAAATGGAGTACTAGCAAAAAAGTGTGCTTTTACACTTTTTTAATATTTTATCCAGTAATTAGTTAAGATATCCCGGAGTATCTCAGCAATTCCCGAAATGTCCAGGAGATCACGTAATTAGTGGAGTTATCCCGGCATACCTCAGAAACTCCCGAAATATCCAGAAAATCACGTAATTAGTCAAGTTCTCCCGAAATCACTCAGAAATTCCCCAAATATCCAGGAAATTCCAAAATTAGAAAAGTAATCCCGGCGTACCTTAGAAAATACATAAACATTCAGGAAATCCCATAATTAGTGAAGTTATTCCAACATACCTAAGACATTACCGAAATATTTACAAAATCCCGTGGTTAGTGGTTTCATCCCGAAATAACTCAGAAATTCCCGAAATGTCCAGGAAATTCCAAAATTAGTGGGGTTATCACGGAATATCCAGGAAATCCCGTACTTAGTGAATTTATCCCGGAATACCTCAGAAATTCCCGAAATATCCAGGAGGTAATGTAATTAATGGAGTACTCCCGAAATAACTCAGAAATTCCAGAAATATCAAGGAAATCCTGTAAGTAGTAAGGTTATCCCGGCGTTCCTCAGAAAGTACCTAAATATCCAGGAAAGCCCGTATTTAGTAAAGATATCTCGGCATACCTCAGATATTACTGTAATATTTAGAAAATTCCATAATTAGTGAAGTTATCCTGAAATAACTCAGGAATTCCCAAAATGTCCAGGGAATCCTGTAATTTGTGAAGTTATCCCCGAATATCTCAGATATTCCCGACCTATCCAGGAAATCACGTAATTATTGGTGTTATCCTGGAATACCTCAGAAATTACCGACCTATCCAGGAAATCACGTAATTAGTGTTGTTATCCCGGGACATCTCAGAAATTCCAGACATATCCAGGAATTCCCGTAATTGGTGAATTTATCCCGGTATACGTCAGAAATTCCCGATATATCCAGGAAATCCCGTAATTAGTGGAGTTACCCTGAAATACCACAGAAATTCCCGAAATAGCAAAGAAATCCCGTAATTAGTGGTGTTATCTCGGGATACCTCAGAAATTCCGGACATATCCAGGAATTCCCATAATTGGTGAATTTATCCCGGAATACATCATAAATTCCCCAAATATCCAGCATATCCCGTAATTGACGGAGTTATCCCGGACTATTTCAGAAACTCCCAAAATATTTAGAACATCCCTTAATTGGGGGTGACTCCCGGAATACCTCAAAAATACCCGGAATAACCAGCATATCCCGAAATTAGTGGAGTTATCCTGAAATACCTCAGAAACTCCCGAATATCCAGCATATCCCGTAATTAATGGAGTATTCCCGGAATATTTCAGAATCTCCTGAAATATTTAGAAAATCCCTTAATAGGTGGTGTCTTCCGGAATATCTCAGAAATTCCCGAAATATCCCGGAAATCACGTAAAAAGTAGAGTTATCAGAGATACCTCAGAAACTCCCGAAATATCCAGGAAATCGCATAATTAGTAGAGTTATCCAGGAATATCGCAGAAACTCCCGAAATATTTAGAAAAACCATTAATTAGAGGAGTTATCTCGAAATATCTCAGAAACCCTCAAAATATTAAGAACATCCCTTAATTGGTGGTGACCCCCGGAATAACTCAAAAATACCCGAAATATCCAGCATATCCCGATATTAGTGGAGTCATCCTGAAATACCTCAGAAACTCCCGAATATCCAGCATATCCCGTAATTAATGGAGTATTCCCGGAATATTTCAGAATCTCCTGAAATATTTAGAAAATCCCTTAATAGGTGGTGTCTTCCGGAATATCTCAGAAATTCCCGAAATATCCCGGAAATCATGTTAATAGTGAAGTTATCCAGGAATACCTCAGAAACTCCCGAAATATCCAGCAAATCATGTTAATAGTGGAGTTATCCAGGAATACCTCAGAAACTCCCGAAATATCCAGGAAATCGCGTAATTAGTAGAGTTATCCAGGAATATCGCAGAAACTCCCGAAATATTTAGAAAAACCATTAATTAATGGAGTTATCCCGGAATATTTCAGAAACTCCCACAATATTAATAAAATCCCTTAATTGGTGGTGTCTCCCGGAATACCACAATAATACCCGAAATATCCAGCATATCCCGTAATTAGTGAAGTTATCCCGGAATACCTCAGATATTCGCGAAATGTCCAGGATATTCCAAAATTACTGCAGTTTTCAAGGAATACTTCCGCCATTACCGAAATAATTAGAAAATCCCATAATTGGTGGAGTTATTCAGGAATATCTCATAAACTCCCGAAATATTCAGGAAATCCCGTAATCAGTCAAATTATCCAGGAATATCGCAGAATCTCCCGAAATATTTAGAAAAACCATTAATTAATGGAGTTATCCCGGAATATTTCAGAAACTCCCGAAATATTTAGAAATTCCCTTAATTAGTGGAGTTATCTCGAAATATCCCAGAAACTCCCAAAATATTCAGAAAATCCCTTAATTGAATGTGTCTCCCGAAATACCACAAAAATACCCGAATGATCCTGCATATTTTGTAATTAGTGGAGTTAACCCGGAATACCTCAGAAATTACCGAAATATCCAGGAGATCACGTAAAAAGTAGAGTTATCAGGGATACCTCAGAAACTCCCGAAATATCCAGGAAACCGCGTAATTAGTAGAGTTATCCAGAAATATCGCAGAAACTCCCGAAATATTTGGAAAAACCATTAATTAGTGGAGTTATCTCGGAATATCTCAGAAACTCCCAAAATATTAAGAACATCCCTTAATTGGTGGTGACCCCCGGAATACCTCAAAAATACCCGAAATATCCAGCATATCCCGTAATTCATGGAGTTATCCCGGAATATCTCAGAAATTCCCGAAATATTTAGAAAATCCCTTAATCAGTGGAGTTATATCGGAATATCTCACAAAATTCCCAAAATATTTGGAAAATCCCTTTATTGGTGGTTGCCCCCGGAATACCTCAAAAATACCCGAAATATCCAGCATATCCCGTAATTATTGAAGTTATCCCGGAAACTCTTCGAAATTCCCGAAATATCCAGGAAATCGCGTAATTAGTGGGGTTATCCAGGAATATCACAGAAACTCCCGAAATATTTAGAAAATCCCTTAATTAGAGAAGCTATCTTGGAATATCTCAGAAACTACCAAAATATTTACAAAATCCCTTAATTGGATGTGTCTCCCGGAATACCTCAAAAATACCCGAATTATCCAGCATATTCCGTAATTAGCGAAGTTATCCCGGAATATCTCAGAAATTCTCAATTATCCAGAAAAACACGTAAATAATAGAGTTATCCAGGGATACCGAAGAATCTCCCGAAATATCCAGGAAAGCGCGTAATTAGTAGAGTTATCCAGGAATATCCCTGAACCTCCCGAATTATTAAGAAAATCCCTTAATTAGTGGAGTTATCCAGGAATATCACAGAAACTCCCGAAATATTTAAAAAAACCCTAAATTAGAGGAGCTCTCCCGGAATATCTTAGAAATTCCCTAAATATCCAGGAAATCGCGTAATTAGTAGAGTTATCCAGGAATATCACTGAAACTCCCGAAATATTTAGTAAATCCCTTAATTAGTGGAGTTATCCCGGAATAGCTCAGTAATTCCCGAAATATCCAGGAAATCACATAAAAAGTAGAGTTATTTAGATATACATCAGGCACTCCCGAAATACCCAGGAATACCGTAAAAAGTGGAGTTATCCAGGGATACCTCGGAAACTCCCGAAATATTTAGAAAAACCCTTAATTAGTGGAGTTATCTCGGAATATCTTAGAAACTCCCAAAATATTTAGAATATCCCTTAATTGGTGGTGTCTCCCGGAATACCTCAAAAATATCCGAAATATCCAGCATAGTTAGTGGAATTATCACGGAACACTTTAGAAATTCCCAAAACCAGCAGTTACCGTAATTATTGGATAATCCCGGAAAATCTCAGAACTCCCGAAATATTTAGAAAATGCTCAAATTGGATGTGTCTCCCGGAATACCTCACAAAATCCCAACCTTTCCAGGAAATCACGTAAATAGTGGTGTTATCCTGGAATACCTCAGAAATTCCCGACCTATCCAGGAAATCACGTAATTACTGGTGTTATCCAGTGATACCTCAGAAAATCCCAATATATCCACGAATTCCCGTAATTAGTGGATTATCCCGGAATACCTCAGAAATTCCAGAAATATCGAGGAAATCCCTTAATTGGTGGTATCACTCGTAATAGTGTCAAAAATATACCGACATACCCAGCATATGCCCGTAATTAATGGAGTTATCCCGGAATACCTCAGAATCTCCCAACTATCCATCATATCCATTAATTGTGGCGTCTTCTGGCATACCTCAATAATACCCAAATATCCATGCATATCCCATAATTAGTGAAGTTATCCCGTAATACCTCGATTTCACGAAATGGCCATGAAATTCCAAATTACTGCAGTATTCACGGAATACTTGAGCCATTACCGGGAAGTAATTAGAATCCCGTAATTAGTCAAACTATCCAGGAATATAGCAGAAACTCCCGAAATATTTAGAAAAACCATTAATTAATGGAGTTATCCCGGAATATTTCAGAAACTCCCAAATTATTTAGCAAAACCCTTAATTAGTGACGTTATCTCGAAATATCCCAGAAACTCCCAGAATATTCAGAAAATCCCTTAATTGAATGTGTCTTCCGGAATACCTCCAAAATACCCGAATGATCCAGCATATTCCGTAATTAGTGGAGTAATCCCGGAATATTTCAGAAACTCCCGAAATATTAATTATTATTTACTTATAATATTACTTATATATTCCTGATATAATATTTAAATTGATACACAAATGGACAAAATGGAGTACTAGCAAAAAAGTGTGCTTTTACACTTTTTAATATTTTATCCAGTAATTAGTTAAGATATCCCGGAGTATCTCAGCAATTCCCCGAAAGTCCAGGAGATCACGTAATTAGTGGAGTTATCCCGGCATACCTCAGAAATTCCCGAAATATCCAGAAAATCCCATAATTAGAGGAGTTATCCCGGAATCTCTCAGAAACTCCCGAAATATCCAGAAAATCACGTAATTAGTCAAGTTCTCCCGAAATCACTCAGAAATTCCCCAAATATCCAGGAAATTCCAAAATTAGAAAAGTAATCCCGGCGTACCTTAGAAAATACATAAACATTCAGGAAATCCCATAATTAGTGAAGTTATTCCAACATACCTAAGACATTACCGAAATATTTACAAATCCCGTGGTTAGTGGTTTCATCCCGAAATAACTCAGAAATTCCCGAAATGTCCAGGAAATTCCAAAATTAGTGGGGTTATCACGGAATATCCAGGAAATCCCGTACTTAGTGAATTTATCCCGGAATACCTCAGAAATTCCCGAAATATCCAGGAGGTAATGTAATTAATGGAGTACTCCCGAAATAACTCAGAAATTCCAGAAATATCAAGGAAATCCTGTAAGTAGTAAGGTTATCCCGGCGTTCCTCAGAAAGTACCTAAATATCCAGGAAAGCCCGTATTTAGTAAAGATATCTCGGCATACCTCAGATATTACTGTAATATTTAGAAAATTCCATAATTAGTGAAGTTATCCTGAAATAACTCAGGAATTCCCAAAATGTCCAGGGAATCCTGTAATTTGTGAAGTTATCCCCGAATATCTCAGATATTCCCGACCTATCCAGGAAATCACGTAATTATTGGTGTTATCCTGGAATACCTCAGAAATTACCGACCTATCCAGGAAATCACGTAATTAGTGTTGTTATCCCGGGACATCTCAGAAATTCCAGACATATCCAGGAATTCCCGTAATTGGTGAATTTATCCCGGTATACGTCAGAAATTCCCGATATATCCAGGAAATCCCGTAATTAGTGGAGTTACCCTGAAATACCACAGAAATTCCCGAAATAGCAAAGAAATCCCGTAATTAGTGGTGTTATCTCGGGATACCTCAGAAATTCCGGACATATCCAGGAATTCCCATAATTGGTGAATTTATCCCGGAATACATCATAAATTCCCCAAATATCCAGCATATCCCGTAATTGACGGAGTTATCCCGGACTATTTCAGAAACTCCCAAAATATTTAGAACATCCCTTAATTGGGGGTGACTCCCGGAATACCTCAAAAATACCCGGAATAACCAGCATATCCCGAAATTAGTGGAGTTATCCTGAAATACCTCAGAAACTCCCGAATATCCAGCATATCCCGTAATTAATGGAGTATTCCCGGAATATTTCAGAATCTCCTGAAATATTTAGAAAATCCCTTAATAGGTGGTGTCTTCCGGAATATCTCAGAAATTCCCGAAATATCCCGGAAATCACATAAAAGTAGAGTTATCAGAGATACCTCAGAAACTCCCGAAATATCCAGGAAATCGCATAATTAGTAGAGTTATCCAGGAATATCGCAGAAACTCCCGAAATATTTAGAAAAACCATTAATTAGAGGAGTTATCTCGAAATATCTCGAAACCCTCAAAATATTAAGAACATCCCTTAATTGGTGGTGACCCCCGGAATAACTCAAAATACCCGAAATATCCAGCATATCCCGATATTAGTGGAGTCATCCTGAAATACCTCAGAAACTCCCGAATATCCAGCATATCCCGTATTAATGGAGTATTCCCGGAATTTTCAGAATCTCCTGAAATATTTAGAAAATCCCTTAATAGGTGGTGTTTTCCGGAATATCTCAGAAATTCCCGAAATATCCCGGAAATCATGTTAATAGTGAAGTTATCCAGGAATACCTCAGAAACTCCCGAAATATCCAGGAAATCATGTTAATAGTGGAGTTATCCAGGAATACCTCAGAAACTCCCGAAATATCCAGGAAATCGCGTAATTAGTAGAGTTATCCAGGAATATCGCAGAAACTCCCGAAATATTAGAAAAAACCATTAATTAATGGAGTTATCCCGGAATATTTCAGAAACTCCCACAATATTAATAAAATCCC